>JAQMRL010000009.1:16127531-16727531 GCA_035578175.1 Catonia carolina | reverse complement strand
CTGACCGGGAATCGAACCCGGGACCCCGGCGTAGAAGGCAGTTGCGTTGACCATTACGTCAACGGGCCGGTCATTCTCGTACTTACGGTCTAGTACTAACGTACTAGTGCGGTACTGTACGTAGTATTAGCTCACCCACAAGAAAAATTAAAAAATTTATATTATACAAAATACCCAATTCTAAAACAAACCCTAAAATAAAACCTTAGTACGTATGGCCTTTTTTTTTGGTTTAACGTCCGACTGTTCTGCAATAAAATAAAATGAAATAATTTTCAAATATCTCTGAATTAAACAAAATAATCTAAAAATCAAGCACCCAAACAGACTCAAACTAATAAAAAAATAATATAAACCACTATTAAAGAATACAAAACCTTAAGACAGGGAACTTATCCATGCCTAAGCCTTGAGTAATGAAATGTATGAATCAATTAGCTGTTCTATATAAATTTAAAAAAGGCCTCCGGGCCAGCCCAGTCAGTCAACTGGTAGAAAGTCGCTATTATTTGTTAAGTAACACCGGTTGGGCAAGCGACTTTGTATGGTGACCAGCTGACAGCCATCCATGAACAAACTCTACTGGGGGGGTCCCTGTTCAATCTCATGCCTAATGCACTTCAAAAATACCGCGAAGAAAACAGCGATCAAATTGGGTAGTTGTCAATATTGTACAGTTTCCAATAACAAATAAAAAAAAAACATATTCAACAGCTTGATCGCTACAACCCCACAAAAAAAATATATTATACAAAAATAGTACGTACTAGTAGTAAGTAGTACTAGCTCACCCCCAAGAAAAAAAAATTATATTATACAAAATAACAAATTCTAAAACAAAATCCCTAAAATAAAACCCTAGTACCATACTACTACTAACTAGTACTGTGCTTACTCGTACAATCTTTTTTTTTTGGTTTAACGTTTGACTGTTCTGCAATAAAATAAAATAAAATATTATGGTTTATAATTTTATATTATTTAATTGAAATTTAGAGAAAAAAAAATTAATTTGATATAAATTGGCTTTCGGGCCAGCCCAGTCAGTCAGCTGATAGTAAGTCGCTATTATTTGTTAAGTAACACCGGTTGGGCAAGCGACTTTGTATGGTTACCAGTTGACAGCCATCCATGAACAAACTCTACTGGGGGTCCTTGTTCGCTACAAATTGATCGCTACATTGCGATCAATTTGATTCGCGATGTAGCGATCAAATTGGGTAGTTGTCAATAATCAATTGCGATCAATTTGATCGCAATGTAGCGATCAAATTGGGTAGTTGTCAAGAATGTACAGTTCCCGATAACAAATAAAAGCTTAAAAAAAAAAAAAAAATTGATATAAATAATATATTTGCCTTGAGTAATGAAATGTATGAATCAATCAGCTGTGCTAAATAATTTTTTTTTTTAGCTTTTATTTGTTATCAGGAACTGTACATTATTGACAACTACCCAATTTGATCGCTACATTGCGAACAAATTGATCGCAATTGATTATTGACAACTACCCAATTTGATCGCTACATCGCGAATCAAATTGATCGCAATGTAGCGATCAATTTGTAGCGAACAAGGACCCCCAGTAGAGTTTGTTCATGGATGGCTGTCAACTGGTAACCATACAAAGTCGCTTGCCCAACCGGTGTTACTTAACAAATAATAGCGACTTACTATCAGCTGACTGACTGGGCTGGCTCGGAGGCCTCTAAATAAATTAAAAAATTTTTTTTGTGTGAAACACTCACACAACTTTCTCTTGCCAATGCAAATAATTGACAATAAACCTAACATTAGCAATAAAACATTAGAAATAAACAAAAAACTAACCTCCAATAAACATAACCTTATTTAAAATGAGTGAAAGACGCAAAATGAAAATTGACCTCAGTTTGGCTTAAAAATACGGAAAATCACTCTTTCACGCTAAACTAGGCTCTGTAGAGAAAAATGCTTTAAATAAAAGTTGTAGATCTTTTTTAACTTCCTATAAATGTTATTATATACACTTTTGTTGTAAAATACATACTAAGGCAGAAATCTTAAAAAAATTGATTTTTCACATGTTTTCGTGAGAGAAACAGAAAATTGCTAATTACCACTAAACTAAGCATTATACAAAAAATTGTCGAAATAATAGTTGTAGGATTTTAAATTCTCTACAACTTTTATTATATATAACTTTTTTGGCTAAAATGTATATTATAGCTGTAATCTTAAAAAACAGTTTTTTACGTGAAAACAGCCTCACTAAGAATTTCAGCAAACATGGCGCCTACCCTATCTTGTAGAACACAAATATGTTTTTAGGGTTCAGGGGGTCTGAAAACGTGTAGATCCGGTGAAAACTCGATTTAGAAAAATTCATATGAAAACAATACTTTCTTAGAGAATTTAAAATGCTACAAACATTTTCTTGTATAACGCTTAGTTTAGCGGTAATTAGCAATTTGCTGTTTTTTTCTCACGAAAACGTGTGAAAAATCAATTTTTTTTAAGATTTCAGCCTTTGTATGCATTTCACGACAAAAAAGTATAATCAAATTTATAGGAAATTAAAAGATCTACAACTTTTATTTAAAGAATTTTAAAAAAAATTCTTTAACTCTACAGAGTTTAGCATGAAAGAGTGATTTTCCGTATTTTTAAGCCAAACTAAGGTTGATTTTCATTTTGCGTCTTTCACTCATGATTAAAATTAGGTTATGTTTATTGAGGTTAGTTTTTTGTTCATTTCTAATGTTTTATACTAATGTTAGATTTATTGTTAATTATTTGCATTGGCAAGAGAAAGTTGTGTGTGTTTCACACCAGATTTTTTTATATTATTATATACAGTCCGGCCTCTCTAAGTTTGCTCCTAATGTAAACAAATAATGACGTCACTGAGCATGCGCATTATATAAAAATGTGTACACGCTGATTAAAAAGTAACAACAAAATACTTTCAAAAGTATTTAAATACAAAATACTTTTAAAAGTATTTTTCTTATTTAAATTGTTAGGCCTACATCATATCACGACTGATGTTTTAGTACTTTAAGTACTTATAATTTAAAAAATAGTTAACTTAATAGGAATACGACATCCATAAAGTCACGGACTCTAGCGTGCACCCTGTAGTAGCTGGTTTTGGTTTGTTGACAGTAGGATCAAACTTAGAGCAGCTGAACTATAGGTACTATTAGAGTAACAGTTGAAATGCAGCGTTGCCACATTTGACAGAAAGGAGAACAAACTTTGTATCTTTTATTATCATAAACTGTACAAGATTACTATAAACTTATTTAGGACGGTGTCTACTTGGTTTACAAGATCTTAATTTTTTGGTTATTAATATAGGTAATATTATGTGTTATTAGTATTTTTAGTATGTTAAGATAATTTATTGTGGAAATAAATACTGTGACAAGTTTAGTAAATGTGTTAATTATTTATACTCATACAGGGTGATTCACGAAGATATGCAGAAACTTTGGGAGCCCATTATACATGTAAAAATAATGAAAAAAGTTTATATAAATATGGGTCTGGAAATGCTTCGTTACCGGGTTACGGCTAGCGAAAGATTTCCCCCGGATTTCAGCTCACCAGGTGAAATGAAGTCTTCCTGAAATTCTGGTAAGGTAGATTAAGGGGCGAATTCAATCATTTCTAATGGTTTTTGATTTCTAATGGTTTTTGACCTGATAAATTGAATAAAACAGAACTGTAAGTTAAATAGTTTTTGAGAAAAAGTGTCAAATGCAAAAGATGGAGTGAAAAAACACATTTTTTCATCTTTGTTTTTCTGTTTAATTTTACTTTGTACTGTTACGAATAAAAATTCATTTAATCAAACATCTATTTGCTTTCTGTGTACTTTATTTACAACGGTTTGTTCAGAATCAAATTTTCTACATGTTTTATTCAAAAATGTTAACTGTTTCTTGGTGAAATAACAAAGTTATTCTTGCCCAAAGACGAAAAAATGTGTTTTCACTCCATTTTTTGCATTTGTCACTGGTTTTCTTAAAAACTATTTAACTTACAGTTCTGGGACCTGTTTTATTCAAGTTATCAGATCAAAAACCATAAGAAATGATTGAATTCGCTCTTTAATCAGCTTACCAGAATTTCAGGAAGACCTCATTTTCACCTGGTGAGCTGAAATTCGGGCGAAACTTTTGCTAGCCGAAACTTGGAAACGAAGCATTTCCGGACCCATGTTTATATAAACTTTTTTCATTATTTTTAAAAGTACAATGAGCTCCTAAAGTTTCTACATATCTTCGTGAATCACCCTGTATCCCAAATGAATGAATTTTATCCAGTATTTATGATTTAACCCTTCTGTTAACGGGAGGCAATCTCAGTTGCCCTATATAATATAATGAACAGAAAATCATATATGAAAACAAATTAGTTACATCATTATGTCTGACAGATTATTTACAACAACAGTGAAAATAAAGTGCAGTGACGATGCGTCAGCCACACATTATAGTGGCGATTTTATACTTTTGTGACTGTACCATCGTTGCATGGCGAGGGGTGAAGAGTGGAGTAGATAAACACTGAAGCTGCTTGTGCCAATTCGAATTGTCCAAGGTATACCAGGCTTTGTTTTAACAACTTTGTTTGTTAAAAAAAGTTTTAACAAACTTTGTGTAACAAAGTTTTTTACAAAACTTTGTAAAAATTTTTTGTAAAAAATTTTTTATATAATTTATAAATTTATAATTTTCAGCAAAATGTATTTATGAGGCGATTTGTTCGGTTCATACATCAAATTGGGCGCCTTGAATGCCTTTATAATTTCATACAAAACAAAATGCAAATGTATTGATAGCAAGGTTGAAGCAATGGTTGTAAGTCGCCAAGTTACTTAGAAGTCGTTCTATCTTCAAGACAATGTAACTTATGGAATATTTCATTTGTAAGGTTCGTAGAACTACCTACTAAATCAGAATAATACATAGATGCTATAAAATAATACCTTTTCGTCCTACATACAACCATTGGCGTGATATGCGGAAATTCTGAGAGTAAACATTGTCTTTCTTTGTCAAAGCTCCCTTGACAAAGGGAGCTTTGTCAACCTGTTTCATGGACTATTTATTACAAACCCTATCCTTTTACCACTACTACATAATTTTGTATGTGTATTATATACTTTATATGTGTTCAATGTCAATACTATTCACATACGTATTGTGAACAAGAGAGTGGGGAATGGCAGGAATTTGACAATGCAACATTGTTCGAATATCAGAGAACTGCAATATTAGAGCTAATATTACTCAAAATTATGTTGTAAAACATGGTTTTATTCACGAAAATGTCTTCTATAAATTATATTCCGTACAATTTCATGTTAAACTTAAATTTTAGCACGTTACAGGCAAAAATATAAAGTAACCTACAAATTTTTAAGCGCGAAAGTGTTTTGCTCGCTGTAGCTAGCGTAAAAACGCCACCGATTTTTATGTTTTTAAAATAAAAATTTTAAATTCTCTACATTTTTATTACATAAATTTTTGCGCTATAATACATATTAAAGCCATAATCTTAAAAAACACTTTTTTTACGTAAAAACACCCGTACCAAGAATTTCAGCAAACATGGCGCCTACCCTATCTTCTAGAGAATAAAATATGAGTAAACCAGGCGATTTTAAAAAAAATCGTATGACCAGTTTTTGAGAAAATCGCAAAAAAGTGAAAAATTACACAAATAAACTACTACTTCCGGTTGACCGATTTTGATGAAGTTTGTGTCGGGTCCGGTAGTGGTATGTAACTTAAGTTTCAAGTTTGTACAATGTTCCGTTTTTGAGATATTTTGTATACACACACACACACAGACCATTCGCTAAAAACATGTTTTTTGGGTTCAGGGGGTCTGAAAACGTGTAGATCAGTGAAAACTCGATTTCGAAAAATCGACATAAAACCAATACTTTCCTTCCTATATATTCATATAGGCAAGAGAAAGTAATAACCATACAAATTGTATAAAATGCCTGTAATTTTTTCACAATTTTCTATTGGTAATGGCCTTAGATAATTGGATTTTTTTTGGGAGCGTGTTTTGACATTTGAAAATTCACTATACAACGGCAACCATGTCGTAGCAGAAGGGTTAATTCAGATAATATAATTGTATTTGTTAGTAGGCTAAGTTTAATTGTTAATTGTATTTATTAAATTAAATTTATGTGAAAATAAATAATTAATTGTTTGAAGTTTAAAAGCTTGACACCTGCCAAGATGATATTTGGCTTCCCTGTAAACTATTGTTTGGTATCCTACTTGACAAGCAACATCCAGTGTAATAGTAGCTGCAGATTTGGTACACATAGTTACTGGTAACGCAATATAAGTTGACGATCGTCAGCGAGAGTAAGACAGGACTATGTGGAAGGTGGAAGTGCTACTATAGATACTTAAGTCACCAGATTGCCTTATGGTATGGATGGGCTGTGAGGAAGGGAACTGAAAATATGACAGTGCTGCCAACCTCAACAGTAAGACACTACTCGTACATTTCACTACCGTGCAGTTTCTGCATACATTTCGTAAGCTGTGGTTTAATCCGAGAAAGTTTTCTTCATAAACCTTATAAGAAATAAATTTGACCTGTAATACTGCCTATAGCTTAAATTACACGACTAGAACTGTTTGATTTACTGTAATTACCCTTATTCCATTGAAACAAATTTTCTACAAATGAATCGCCTTCTTTACGATCGCTGTCAACGGCGTCTTCACTATCAGTCTCACTATTCTACCTAACCGCTTCCTTTTTTTCCCACATGTCAACAAAAATGTTGAAGAATAGCGTCTTCACGTCTTTAATTTCCTTCTTTATTTTTCGAATTGTGGAAAGAGAAATATCACAGTTGTTAGCCACTCGTTCATGGCTTTTGTTAAGAGGCATTGAAAGGCATTTTTGTTTAGTTTCAACTTCTCAGCATTTTATTACACTTCATTTTACATTTCGTTCAGCACTGTGAATAGTCTGCCCAGATTTTTGAGAAACTAACATTTCTGTTTACGGTAACAAACAGTTATATTCATACCGTTAACCTAAAAAAGGTTCACAGATATACTGTATAGGCTATGCTCTGGGTATAGTGTAAGTTGTTATGTTTAGGGCCACTTCAATGCCGTGGCCAAGCGTAACGTGGTAACGCTGCGTTGGGTGCCGGGGCACCAGGGAGTGCCTGGAAATGAGAGAGCGGATGCCTTAGCAAAGAAAGGTGCAGCCTCTCACTTCATAGGCCCAGAGCCATTCTGTGGAATTGGTGAAGGCTATTATAGAGGTATAGTTAGGGCCTGGGAAGAGGAGGCTAAAACCTCCTATTGGGAGAAGGTGCCAGGCTGTGAACAGGCAAAGAAATTCATTGCCTATTCCAGCAGAAAGGCTGGGATATATAATAGACTAGGAAGACAGGACTTGAGGAGGGTAGTGGGCCTGATGACTGGTCATTGTAATCTTGGGTATCATTTATCCAAGATAGGAGTTGCTGAAGAGAGCCTGTGTAGATTCTGTCATGAGGCAGAAGAGAAGGCTGAGCATATTTTATGCAGTTGCAAGGTGGTTGGCTGCAAAAGAAGAGCGCTGATGGATAAGGACGTGTTAACACCTTCTCAGGTAAGTGCACTAGATCCTAGGCAGATCCTGCGCTTTATTGAAAGTGTGGGTCTTGCATAAATAAGGAATAGGGGCAATCACAAAAGATCTTTTAGGTCGCGGTGAGGAGGGGCTGCAGAAGCCTGAACGCCCTGGTTGTTAAGTAAAGTAAAAGTAAAGTATGTTTAGGGCCTATGTACTGAAATTAAAGCAGTCACGCATGTGCACTGATGCTGTTCCCCCTTTACTCCTTGTTGCAAACAAGGGCAAACTCAATGGGTGACTCAAGTGACTGTATATGTGCTTTTCTAAATACATACTAGCAACAGCTCTAACTATGACATCATGTTGTAGTTTTACTCATACATTGATTTATTATTTCTACAACTATGTCATTTTATAAACATCCCATTTTATTAGTTCCCATTTTATTAGTTTTTAGTTCTGTTTCTTGTCACATGGTCAGCCAATTTAATGACTGAATCATTTAAGAATAGAAGAGGTAGAGGTGTAAAAAACACTAATCAGAGTTATCTCCTCTGAGAGTAATGAATTTCATTATACAGCCGGACCCATTTTATTAGTTTTTAGTAGTCCACAGATTTTATTAGTCCCATTTTATTAGTTTTTAGTTCTGTTTCTTGTCACATGGTCAGCCAATTTAATGACTGAATCATTTAAGAACAGAAGAGGAGAGGTGTAAAAAACACTAATCAGAGTTATCTCCTCTGAGAGTAATGAATTTCATTATACAGCCAGACCCTGTGGTGAATGAAGTGAAGGTGTCATTTGCAGAGTGGAAAATATGTGCTTTTCAGAGGGCCCGGCATGCTGATAAGTGTACTTTTCCATTCAGTGAGGAAGGCAACTGTAAACCACCTCACTCCTCGTTTTACTGAGTAAAACCTCTACAGGTTCAAACCAGCCTTTTGGCTGATGACCTAAACAACAACCCATTTTATTATTTATTGATTCTTAATAATTATCCTAAATAATAACATTCGTTCTAAATAAGCCAAAATACTAGTCCTAAGCTATATTTAGTATCCTTTTTGGTCATCAGCAGTAAACCGAATTACTGCACTCTGACATTTGTAGTGATAGACTAGTTAGTTCGTGAGTTCCGTCGATGCGAGCTTATTATCGTGAATAATACTAGTTTTATGGTAATTTCAAAATGTTTTTGTATTTTTAGGGTTTTCATATTTCATTATTTTCAGTAATGTTAAATTGCAATTGAATTTTAAACAATTCACTTCCTTTAAATAATTACATTACTCCTTATTTATTTAGTCATGAACTAAATTTTATTACTTAAGTGTTTGTGGTGGTTATATTTTGAGTTACACGCTTGATACATGTCTTATGCTTACGGGTTGGCCGATGTAAGTAGGATAGATAGTATACTGCCCTCCGCATGATAGGCGCAATCGTCATCTTATAGCGCGTTACCAGTACCTTGAGTCACTAGCACTAGTTTGTCTTTAATTTTACCGAGGGGTAAAGGTGGAAAGCTTCAGTGCCCATGCACAACTGCTTTGGTATCAGTTCGCCACCACAACGTTAACTATACTTAGAGAATACGAGGTCTGTTCAAAAAAAAACCGAACTTTTTGAATTACGCGCTAACAGGGATATTTAGAGACATGTGGTTGGTAGCACACTGCTCTACATCTTTCTTTGTTAAACACATGTTTTTGGATTGTTGATATTTCATTTACTTTTCGTGGTGTTTTGTTTTTAGTACGACGTGTTTAAGTGCTAGTGATGATTTTTTTAACGTGAAATTTTTGTCAACCCGTTGTGAACGCTGCACTTTTGTCTTAATGCCATAACCGTAAACCCAGTTTTTGTCTCCTGTTATGATCCTTTACCTGAATGTTGTATCATCATTGGCTTGTTCAAGAAGTCCCGACAAACGTTCACATGATGTTCTTTTTGCTGTTCGGTCATCGAACGGGGAACAAACTTTGCTGCAACTCGATGCAAGTTCAATTTTTCAGTCAAAATTTCATGGTACGATCCAATTGAGATGCCAACCTCTTCTGAAAGTTCTCTAACAGTCAATCGGCAATTTACACCCATCAGATTATGGATTTTCCTAACGAGGGTGCCATCAGTTGAAGTCAAAGGCGTTCCAGGTCGAGGGTCATCTTCAATTGACTGGCGACCACTTTCAAATTGAGAAAACTATTTACAACAATGCGTACAACTCAGAGAATCATCTCCTTAAGCTTGTTTCAAAAGTTGAAATGTTTCTGTGAAAGTTTTCCCCTGCTTCACGCGAAATTTCACGTTGCACCTTTGTTCCCGAATTTTGCACATTACAAAAATCATCACTAGCACTTAAACACGTCGTACTAAAAACAGAACACCACGAAAATTAAATGAGATATCAACAATCCAAGAAAAAAATGCGTTCACAAAAGGAATGACGTAGAACAGTGTGCCACCAACCGCACGCCGCTAAATATCCCCATTAGCGCGTAATTCATAAAGTTCGGTTATTTTTTTGAACAGACCTCGTATACAGTATATCGCAGAACCTTTTGTAGGTTAGATGCATGAATATAACTGTTTGTTTACTGTAAACGCAAATGTCTGTTTCTCAAAAACGCGGTCGAACTGAATATAATATAAAATGCTGCGAAATTGAAGCTAAACAAAAATACCTTTCTGTGAAAAAAATACGCTTAGTTTCCGAATCATAAATAAAAAAACCACGTTTCATCACACGTTATTATCTTCTACCTGTTCCCTAAGGTGAAATCTGCATTAAAAGGGACAAGATTTGAGCCTGTGGAAGCTGTAAAAGAGAAATCGGTACTTGTCCTGAAGGAGCTGACAGAAGATGACTTCCAGCACTGCTTCCAACAATGGAAAATTTACATGGAGCGTTGTAGGGATAGAGGAGGAGAGAATGTATTGAAGGTGAGAATAAGTGATTATGTATAAAATAAAAATAAAATTTTTTACGTCAGTCTCGTTATTTAATAGCCACACCTCATATTAATTGAAAGGCAACATGTGGTAACAAACTATAAAATTGCACAGTAGTAAAATATAGTGTCCCTTGTTAAAGTTGGCAGCACTTTCGGATTACTCTTCCCTTCCTCACAGTCGATCCATGCGCAAAAGGTATCGTGACTCACTATCTAAAGTTAACACTTGGTCTGCAGGTAGCCAGCAATTGAATGAAGCCAAGTTACAGGACTTAATGGCGAAATTTGCATAATCCCAGACTGGCAACCGAGTGTGGCTTTCAAGACAGAAAAGAAAGAAGGAAAAAAATGTCAAATAGTGACATTACATACCAATAGCGCTATCTACACTCGGTTCATCGTAAGAAAGATATGTTGAGTAAACAAACAGTGGTTAACAAACCATCTGATAAAGCGATGACTCAGAAAAAAATGCAACACTTTTAATTAAAACATCACAATGATAACTGATACATGCTTTTAAACATATATAAAATTAAACGATAAATACAAAAATCTGGTGTGAAACACTCACACAACTTTCTCTTGCCAATGCAAATAACTAACAATAAACCTAACATTAGTAATAAAACATTAGAAATAAACAAAAAACTAACCTCAAAAAACATTAGTGAAATACGCAAAATTAAAATCGACCTCAGTTTGGCTTAAAAATACGGAAAATCGCTCATTCACGCTAAACTACGCACTGTACAAAAAAATGCTTAAAATAAAAGTTGTAGATCTCCTAATTTCCTATAAATTTTATTTTATACACTTTTGTCGTAAAATGCATTCTAAGGCCGAAATCTTAAAAAAATAATTTTTCTCACGTTTTCGTGAGAAAAAAACAGAAAATTGCTAATTACCGCTAAACTAAGCGTTATACAAAAAAATGTTAGAAATAAAAGTTGTAGAATTTTACATTCTCTACAACTTTTATTATATAACGTTTTGCGCTAAAATGCATATTAAAGCCGCAATCTTAAAAAGAAAATGTTTTTACGTAAAAACAGCCTCACGCAGAATTTCAACAAACATGACGCCTACCCTATCTTGTAGAGCATAAAAAATGTAGTAAACCAGGCGATTTTAAAAAAAATTGTAGGACCAGTTTTTGAGAAAATCGCAAAAAAGTGAAACATTACATGAATAAACTACTACTTCCGGTTGACCGATTTTGATGAAAATGTTCGTGTCGAGTCCGGTAGTGGTATGTAACTTAAGTTTCAACACACGCACACGCGTGCGCGCACACACACACACACACACACACACACACACACACACACACACACACACACACACACAGACCAATCGCTAAAAACATGTTTTTTGGGTTCAGGGGGTCTGAAAACGTATAGATCCGGTGAAAACTCAATTTCGATCGACATGAAAACAATACTTTCCTTCCTATATATTCATATAGGCAAGAGAAAGTAAAATGAAAAAAAAAAACAGAAAATACTATAACACTAAATTCCTAATTGAAAATAAATTATAATGCACGTAAGAACAATGTCAAAATCAAACTGGTAGCATATAATGATGACATGTTCTTTGTCAAAAATGTGGAGAGAGATTTATGGGTTTATATAAGTCATCGTCAAATTCAATTGTGAAATAACAAGTGACTAAACTAATATTAGATGACTTAAAATAAAAATTTTGACTTTTAAAGTTCTCTTGTTTCGTCATACAGATCAGAGGTAATACGTATAATTTGTAACATTTATTTATGAAAAAGAATGGAAATAAAGTATACGGTTTTTATAAATTTATTGATCAATACTTAAAACATCAGTCATGATATGATGTAGGCTTAACAGTTTCATTTATAAAAGTACTTTTAAAAGTACAGTCAATTGCGGATAATTGGAGCACATCGGAACCGGAGCATTTTGGCCCAATTAAACGGCTTGCCCTAATAAACAAATTCGTAAAATGTGGCATACACGATATTGTATGTTATTAAAATTATCACAATTTTAATTTTATTAAAATTAAATAATTAATACCTTGTGAAGTTACAATGGTGAACCATTCATTCAACGTTTCTCAAAAAATGGATCCTTCCTTCACGTTTTCTTTTCTGAGATGTTCCATGATCTTTTAATGACCACTTTTGGCATATTTTATTTTCTTGGAGGATACAAGCTATCGTAATTTTTGGTACACCGGTTAGTTCCAATAGTTTACTTTGGCTTAAGTTAGATGGATACATTTTTATTTAGTCGAGAACCTTTATTCGATCACGCAGTCATATCGTTACGCGGCATTTAACTCACAATGACGTTGATAGTAGGTACTGTACTGTAAGCCTATGCATAAAAATATCAACAAAATGTGTGAAACGAATGGGAATTAAATAAAAAATAAAAAACTAAGCCTGCAGATAACAAAACGACCAGCCTCGAAAAACAGTGTGTTACAGTACATGTTAGACACAGCAAGTGTGTTACATGGAATCGCAAAAACTGCTGAGAAGCATGGAAGTACAAACGTTCTATGTATGTACGACAAGTGACAACTAACCATAAGTTGCAAAGAGGCTATACAGCTTGTAAGGTTGGGTATAACTAGTGGATATGACTCACTGAAATTTGTGTAATGACGATTATGTAGCCTACACATTGTACTGTAAATAACATCTCTGTTATGACTGATGTGTGATTACGTTGTTTATCTGTCGAAATGTTTACTACCTCTATCCTTCCCATTATCTTATTTTGCCGCTTAGAACCGCGTGTTGTTCATCGCTGTAATAAAACATCGGATTGCCCCCAATAAGCGGTATTGTGGACCGAATAAATGGAGTACTTATCAATCCCAAAAAACCGGCTGCCCCAATTAACCCGTAGACCAATTATCCGGAATCGACTGTATTTTGTATTTAAATACTTTTAAAAGTATTTTGTTGTTACATTCCAATCAACATGTACACATTTTAAAATAATGCGCATGCTCAGTGACGTCATTTGTTTACTCGACATATCTGTCTTACAATGAACCGAGTATAGTGGGCGTTTGTAAAAACATAAAAGGCAAACTTCATAGAAATTTTGTAAGTAAACATGCTTATTTCAGTAGTTGGGACTAAAGTTCATGTTATGTTTTCCGAGCTTATTAGAGAATAATAAACATGCAGATTTTGAAACTTACCATTAATGTGCCTCTCTGATAATGAACGGAGAGTCTTATCTGCCCTTTCACTCTCCACATCTCGTTCGCAATCTGACTTTCTTTTTTTCTTTCTACAATTAAGAAAAAAAATAAAACACTAACTTTAGTACACTGTTATGTGCATGACTTGTACTAATAAATATGCTATAATTTTCAAAGTTAACTTTATGTAAAAAGAGTTCCTTCTCTATGATACGTACTTAAATCTATACAATAATATTCAAGAATACATAACAGTGAAGTTTCTAGGAATTGTCACTAAATAGATCTCTGCATTCGGATTTTTATACCGATCAAATCTAGCGTAAAATATTATCTGGGGCATTAGAATAAAAAATTTGGGAAATTAAATAGCACCTTATCATTGTCTATTTCCATCTAATCCTGGTATGTTATTTAGAGAAAACGAAATACATAATGAACATCAAAACAGCCCTGCGTCACCTGAAGACACGATACAAAAAAATCGGCATAGTTGAGATAGTTTAAGTACCTCTCAGAGTTAATACAACCAAAGACCACAGAAAAGGAAGCAAACAACAATAGAGGAGGAAAGATTGGCCAGTGTATACCAAGCAACTCAAAACGATAGATCCCGGATTTGGTTTCTGCCGAAATCTTGATCTCAAGGAGATACTTAAGATGACCGAAAAGAAAGGGAACAACAACAGACATGGACCAGCGCTGATCTCAGAGAAGCAGAGAAATTTAATAGAAAGATCCTCCATAAGACAATGGGCCTGAGGATAGTTTCCATTAATTATTCATTTCCCTTGTACAGTTCTTCTCAACCCTGTAACCATTATTGGATATTGTTGATGGACAATATCCAATAATGGTTATGGGGTCGAGAAGAACAGTACAAGGAGTACAGAAGTACTCCTGCATTTATAACATTTATTCTGTACAGGAGTACACAAATTTTACGGACACCTGTCATAGAATGGATCACAACTGGTTGACAAAACAAACTTTTAAGATGCTGAACAATAGTTCTACGGTATCAGGTAAATATGGTTAAAAGAAGTCTGAAAGGGTATTGAGAAAACCGGAATAAACCAAACCTAATTAGACAACTAATTATGGACTTGAAGGGCATCCATGAAGAGCAAAAAACACCGAGTGGACAGACGAAAGGAGACAAGCCTACAGTGAGCGAATGCTGAAGAATGTGGGCTCCAAAAAGATTTTCCAGAAACGTTTAAAGTTACCTCCAGTGATCTAAAACTGGCCCAATAAATAAAAAAAGCATATTTTCAGTAAAATTGTCTGTTTTACTGTTAATTCAGCTAAGATACACATATAAAATTTTTTGTAACAGAAAATTCTATTTATGTCAACTTCTGCCCATAACAGACAGGTGGAGTGTCAAATTATTTACACTCAATTTGTTCGTTGCAGGGCTAAAATAAATAGTTCTGTTTCTAATCACATGGTCAGCCAATTAAATGACTGAATCATATAAGAACAGAAGAGGTAGAGGTGTAAAAGACACTAATCAGAGTATTCTCTTCTGAAAGTAATGAATTCCATTATACAGCCAGACCCTGTGGTGAATGAAGTGACGGTGTCATTTGCAGAGTGGAAAATATGTGTTTTTCAAAGGGCCTGGCATGCTGATAAGCATACTTTTCCACTTAGTGAGGAAGGCAATGGTAAACCACCTCGCTCCTCGTTTCACTTAGTAAAACCTCTACAGGTTCAAACAAGCCTTTTGGCTGATGACCTAAACAACATATGTCAACTTATATTAACGCCAACTTTCATGAGAAATAAAACAAAAATAGAAAAATTTAAGTAATGAAACTTACCTCTAAGTTTAGCTTCATGAATACTAGCTTCCTGTTGATCACGTAATAACGGATGGAAAAACGTGTACACAAGATCCGAATGGCAAATCTCGTCGGCCATTTGGAACAATGAACTTAAAAATCTCTTAATTTCATGCCTGCGTTTTTCAGCAACTATTTTTATATTTGATCGGCCTACATGCAATCCATAACCTAAGAGGCTGAAAAATTAAGACATATACTTATAGTAGTAGCAGTAATAATAATAATAATACAGCCACTTCCCAACTTACGTTCGTAATTCAGTTTCATCGACCGGTGTAAGACAAAACAGGTAAGTCAAATGTACGTATGTACTATACTATGTCCAACAGTTGGAAGATACCATTCCTTATATTGCCAGAGCGCTGTTATGTATTGTGTTAAAAACATTGACTCACGCGAAGAAAATAAAAGTTGATCTTATTGTGGGCTGTATTATACTTATGATATTGAAACAAATTACTTTTGCGATTAAAAATATTTACATTATCTGAAATATTTATAATTATGTGACAGAATTTGATGCCTACATAAGCCTTGGGCTTGTGTGTAGGTAATGATATGTGGTGATTTACAGATGAAAAAAATGCCAGACCTGACCGGGAATCGAAGCCGGGACCCCGGCATAGTAGCCAGTTGCGCTGACCACTACACCACGGGCCGGCCTTATAGGTAATATTCGGCCTTATTTATAGGGTAATGTACAGCATTTTGTTTATAAAACCATTAAATGTTATGAAAAGATAAAATTAAATTAAGCAGTTTTTTATTCTTTCAAAATCTACATTTATCCATTCCATCGCCAATTCTATAAATGTTCTATAAATTTTTATTCTATAAATGTAACTACAATGGGGTACCCAAAGGAAACCGGAATAATTTTTAAAAGCTATTTATTTACAATTTTTTTACAAAACAATCTTATCCCCTTCAAAATACTCTCCATTATATCTAATACATTTATCCCGCCGGTGCTTCCACTGTTTGAAAAATTTTTTGTAGTCATCTTTAGAAATGGCTGACATCTCCTCCCTCGTTTTTTCTTGACCACTTCAATGTAGTCAAATTAGTGTCCTCTAATGTCCCTTTTCATGCGTGGAAATAAAATAAAGTCACACAGAGACAGGTCAGGCGAGTAAGGTGTGTGGAGCAGTGGAACCATGCCATTTTTAGTCAAAAAATCTTTCACCAAGATGGCTTATGTGTGCAGGTGCATTGTCGCGGTGGAAGAACCAGTCTTCTGTCTGCCACAAATCTGATCTTTTTTAACGAACACTGTTGCGCAATCTTCTTAAAACTTCCAAATTGTAAGTCAATGGTCGAGAGCACATATTCTCGAATTTTTTAAACATGAAAATGCTATTCCGGTTACTTTTGGGTAAACCCTTGTACATAGAGAGACAAATACAAAATCTGATAAAGATTATCTATATATTAATAGCAAGCAGGTTTTTTTAACACGATTTTAACCACCTAAACCTTCACTGATTTTCGCCGAAGTGGGCTCAAATAAATCATCTGTTTGAGTAGATTTGCAGAAAATTAACCAAAATCTTATATTTTGATTTACGACCGTTAAAGATAATAATACGGGAAGTTAATAAGAATGAGAATACGGTAAGCAATATGTCTGTGTACTGAATGCAATACTACCCTACGCATATATCTTTCTTTCTCTATCTATCCCTCCCACATCTCACACTATTACAGGTTGGAGGGGGCAAGTTCAATGAACTAAAGTATACCAACGCATTAACAGTGACTCATCGCTTTAGACTTTCCAACGTGGTTGTTGTTACGTTGAGTAGTGTACAGTGAGTTCTACTATATTTTGGTTTTGTTTTAAACAGCTCTTTTCAGAACTATTATAGTTTTTCAGATCATTTGATAGCCTAAAAATTCAAATAATGCCATACAACAATAAAACAAAAAATATTGTTTACAGAGAAGTTCTATAAAAACAAATTTACACTTTTGTACGGGTCTCCTCACACGTGTTCACCTAGTTAATAATAATAATAATTATTATTTAGAAATATTATCATACCTGTGACATTTTGCCAAAGGAAACAATATACACAATTTCTGTTGAAATTCGACAAATTCTTTAAAACTACGGAATAAGTAAGCTGGATCTGGTTGGTTAACTCTTTCCACCTTAAGAATGTAAACATAATACTTCTCTGGATCATATCTTTTTTGATAACCATAGACCTCCACACTTTTCAATCTACCTTCCTGTTGTAATCTGAAATCATAGAATGGTTCACTACAAATTTCTCTAACAAGACAACTTTTACTGTAAAACATAAAATTATGATTCACATTTTTAATTGGCTTCTTTGGTTTCTGTTAGTAATTTAAAATAATGAGTTTTTTGGATGATGCCATTCATGGTATGGCACAGTTTTTTAAATATGGACTGCGGCTGAGTCATGGTGTTGAACTTAACATCAAAGCATACGCGGACAAAATTGTTTTAATTGAAGAATCTGGGGGAAAGTTACAAAGAAGGATGTTTACGCTTAACAACATATGCGCAGATTACAATTTGACAATATTTCCTTAACATATTGACTACGGGCGACTTAATTTTGTGTCGACCCAAACAAACACTCCCAGTAGACGGGCTGATGCTGTTTTGCGTCACATCTATATGGTTTATTGTTGCTTCTTTGTACATTTAGGTAGCGTGAATTGTCCTTCTATTACTGTCAATTCCTAAAGTATTTTATTACAGACAAAAAAATCAAAGTAAGAATTTAGAGACAAAAATAGTGTTGTTCGATTCCTCTTAAAGAGTAGATACAGAAATCATTGGGTTTGAAGTTCCGGTATCGACTGGAAGTTTGAGTCTTGACTTCCGGTTTTGGGAAGTCAAGAAATCAAAGAATTTGAAGATAAAAATAGTGTCATTCAAATCCTCTTGAAGTGAAGATCAGAGATCACTGGGTTCGTCCCCAGGGGTTTTTTTAAATTTAAGGGTAACCGGAATGCCTATCTCCATAATGTGGAGATAGGAAAACATTATTGTTTTCCATGAAAACAATACTTTCCTTCCTATATATTCATATAGGCAAGAGAAAATAAAAATATAAATTTATGCAAACTGGATAACGTTAAGGAAAATAACGTAAGGGTTCAAACATATTTTTATTAATTTTTTTTTGGGGGGGAATAAAAACTGCAAAATCCCCAACAAATTATATACCACTGGATGCAGAAAACACTTAATTTCAATAGTGTGCAAAAAACTGCCGAATATGTGAAAATTTTCAATTTTCTCTACTCCAGGTGCCCTTAATATATTTACATAAATTTTTTCAAAGTTTAATTTTCTATGTATAGAATTTGAAAAATTAATTACTTAATTACACATTTATCAAAGTTATTTTATATTACACGTAAAAAAATTTTCTTTCACCTCCTAACTTTTGTGCATTACATCAGATATTTTTAAAACTATGGAAGATAAGAGTTGTTCGACCCATTTTATTCAGGCCATAAGTTAGCATCTCAATTAGGCTTAAAAATATCAGAATGACCTCATTTCACAGGGTTAACTGAATTCCATGGGGTTTTTTTTTTTTTGTTTGTTTAAGTCCGACTGTTCTGCAATTACTGCTAATGCAGACGGTGAATGATGAAATGATTTTTGTAACGTATGAAAAAGTGCCGTGCCTGAATGGGATTCGAACCCAAGACCGCATGATGAGAGGCGAGCATGAAAATTTTTTTACGTGTAATATAAAATAACTTTGATAAATGTGTAATTAATTAATTAATTTTTCAAATTCTATACATAGAAAATTAAACTTTAAGAAAATTTATGTAAATATATTAAGGGCACCTGGAATGGAGAAAATTGAAAATTTTCATATATTCGGCAGTTTTTTGCACACTATTGAAATAAAGTGTTTTCTGCATCCAGTGGTATATAATTTGTTGGGGATTTTGCAGTTTTTATTCCCCCCCCCCAAAAAAAAAATTAATAAAAATATGTTTGAACCCTTACGTTATTTGCATTAACGTGATTTAATTGATCTCCCAATTCCATGGGAGATCTTATGCCAACCATAACTTGATAACAAAGAATTTCCAGACCTAAGTTTACATGAAATTTTTAATCACCTCACATTAGACACAAACTTGAAAAAAAAGAAAATTTACTTACGAATAAGTGCGAGGTACAAAACTAAGTAGTTCACCGTCTCCAGTATTTTCACCAGAAAACCTTAGCTGAGCGAGATTATGTAAAAAGAAATTAAATTGTGTAAACCACGATTTAAGGGAACTCTGGATCATTCTCGCAAATGTAGCAGCTGCTTCTGGATTTGATAGTTCTGGCAATAAAGCGCGCTGTACATATCTGACAGCATCAACAGTAACTCCTGGTATACCAGAAGAAGCCATCTGAAAAGAAGATACTACATTACAAACTACAAAAAAAAATCTGGTGTGAAACACACACAACTTTCTCTTGCCAATGCAAATAATTAACAATATAACCTAAAATAAGTAATATAACATTAGAAATAAATATAAAACTAACCTAAAAAAATACAACTTTATTTTAATCGTGAGTGAAGGACGCAAAATGAAAATCAACCTCAGTTAGGCTTAATAATACGGAAAATCACTATTTGCTGCTAAACTCTGTAGAGAAAAATGCTTCAAATTAAAGTTGTAGATTTTTTTAAGTTCCAATAAATTTAATTTTATGCATTTTTGTCATAAAATGGATACTACGGCCGAAATCTTAAAAAATTGATTTTTTATATAGATTTTCATAAAAAAAAACAATAGAAAATCACTAATTACCTCTGAACTAAGCGTTAAAAAAAATGTTTAAAATAAAAGATGTAGATTTTTAAATTGTCTACAACTTTTATTATACACTTTTGCGCTAAAATTCATATTAAGGCTGCAACCTTAAAAAAAAACATTTTTTCTATGAGAGAACAGCCTCCCCAAGAATTTCAGCAGACATGGCGCCTCCCTATCTTAAAGAGCATAAAAATTGTAGTAGATGAGACGATTTAAAAAAAAATCCAAGTAGTTTTTGAGAAAATCGCAAAATGACTTCAATAAACAAACTATTGCTTCCAGTTGTCCGATTTTGATGAAAATGTTTGTGTCGGGTCTGGTAATGGTATCTAACTTAAGTTTCAAGTTTGTAAGATGTTCTGTTCTTGAGATATTCTGTTCACACACACACACACACACACACACCAATCGCTAAAAACATGTTTTTTGGGTTCAGGGGGTCTGAAAACGCGTGGATCCGGTGAAAACTCGATTTCGAAAAATCAACATGAAAACAATACTTTCCTTCCTATATATTTATATAGGCAAGAGAAAGTAAAAACTAACCTCAAAAAAACATAACCTAATTTTAATCATGAGTGAGTGATGCAAAATGAAAACCAACCTTACTTTGGCTTAATAATACGGAAAATCACCCTTTGCCACTAAACTAGGCTCTGTAGAGGAAAATGCTTTAAATAAAGGTTGTCAATCTTTTAATTTCCTATAAATTTGATTATATTCATTTTGACGTAAAATGGATATTAGTAGCAGAATGGTTAATTCGACACTTGTATACATTACGTGCATGGAGGTTAGGGTTGCTTTACTTATATTGGACTTGATATCGATTCTATGCAATGCCCAAAGTACACCTAGATTTTTTAGGCAACAATTGCTCAGAAATCACTATTTATTATCTACTTATACTTTATCAGGAATGGTGAGCCTGACTCTGTACAAGACTACACCTCATTTGCAGGTGATACATATCATCCTCATCTCATTGGGTCATGGGGTTATTTATTGTTCTTAAATTAAACAGTTTGCCATGTAAATTCATTAGGGAATAAAAAAAAAAGAAAAGTTACTTTAGTAAAACTTTTAAGCTTCAAGACAGCCATCTGGCTGTAGATCTTGTCGCCGCCTGCCCTTCCAATATTAGCGTCTACACATGGTCCCACCACCTGCCTGGCGCAGAGAGCCTACAGCCTCTCCCTACCACCTTGTTGACTTGACGGAGAGGTATTTAAGAGAGGGCCCTTGTCCGCAAGAGTCACTCTTCACTCAACTTGCAAGCGGAGAAGAAAGAAGAGCTCCCGACTGAAGAGGACGAGCCCAGCCGAGACCAGACACACCATCCCTGGTCTACGCTACCGGTGGCGGCCGCTAGATTCCCGCACCGGTCAGCCTTCGCCGGCCCGGAGAGAGCCGCCTCAGCCGCGCTATCGGCAGACGGCCGATAGCCGTCCTGACACTGCGAGGCTCTGGGGACCACCACTGCCGCTGAGGGAAGGCTAAGCCTGAACCCGGTAGCCGAGCCGTCACTCTCCAGGCTCCGCTACCATCACGTCGGCTCGCCGCTTCCGACCGCCAACAACAGCCCTTTTCAGGGCCACCAATTTTATAAACAAGGTTTCGCCACGTGTCGTCGGCCCCGGTCGGCGACAATCTAAACACCAACAAAATCTTACAAACAGAAAATTTTAAATAAATAAAAATTAAACAGATAAACAACTTACCAGACCAAATAGATTCAATAACAGATTTCCATGCTTACGAACAATATTAAAAGCTTGACAACACAGATCGACAAAATGTTGAAATTTAACAGAAGGTTTATCACCGCCGTTTATCACGTAGGCCATATCAGATGTTAACACAAATGGTGTGCGATCACTAAAAAATGAAAATCCTAGATTAAAATCAAAGAATACAAAATTTTTGTTGACCTTAAACCCTTTCAGTACCAAAATCTGGAAAAACAGGACGTCGATTTACCTAGGTGATAACATCCAGTTTATTGGACATCTGTAAATTATGCATAAAGTGCCAACGTCCGGATAACCGAACATTTCCAAAAAAAACTTTTAAACAAAAATTCATGGAATAATGTATTTTGAAACCGCCTCTGTGGCGTAGTGACGAGCGTGTTAGCCTACAAAGCAAAAGTTCCCAGGTTCAATTCCCAGCTAGGGTCTTGAAATTTTAACATGTTAAAACCACCGTTATGGTACCAAAACCCACAGTAGTTGCTAATGACCAAGCTGTGGATGCGACTTTAAATAAACTAAAAAAAATTACTTTGAATATTTTCAGTGTTAGAACGATTCCTTTTTTTATAAACACAATAAAAATTAATTTTTAACAGGAAATTTTATTTTTCTGTAACATTGAAATTTTGGTTGGCAATGGCAGGCTTACGCCTGCAAGTTTTGGAAATAAGGGCTGGCACTTTTGTGTACCCTTATTTAAATTAAATGGCACTTTACATCAAACTTTTAAATATTGTTTTGGCACTGAAAGGGTAAATCTAGATTTGTGTCTGTATATTGCTTTACAATAAACAAATCAGCTGATTGTGACTAGGATACAAACATGAACTTGAAGCAGACTACCCATCAAAGACGTTTCTAATAATCTGAACTTTAAAGGGAGCAACAAATGGTTCCAGCCATTCTCGGTGAGTTCGGGCCGCACATATAAAATGCGTACTTGTAGCCTCTTCAGGGCGCCAACATAGAATTGTCCAGTCACTGTCTGGCTGGCAGGAACATATTCACGATGAATGATGCTGTGGATATTGAAATAAATGATCAACATTGCCTTTAGTCGCGACTTGGACATCCTCACTTTCGTTGGCCGCTCGCCACCCCTTCCCACCCACAGCTGACTTTGTTTACGAGTCTCGGGGTCATACTCAAATATCCAGATCTCATCTCCCGTGACTACCCGACTCTTCTAATCTCAGCCATCGCTCTGAATGCAGGACAACAAATCCTCGCTTATAATGTGAATCACTCATTTTCATGACTCCACTAAAAAAATTACTTTCGAAAAACACACATAAAGCACAAACCAAACGTGCTATCGACGGCAACAAAAGAAAGGTCCTGTATTTCCAGTCATATGTTTACGAACACCGCAGTGTTGCCTATTCCCAAGTTTTAACTAAATTCCCGGAACTTAATCGCCGCACCTCATATACTTGGCATGTAGATTCTGGATCATTCAGAGATGAAATATAACTTGTAACAGCCAAAAAAACAAGTAAGTAGACAAAATATAGAACAATTTTTGTTTCGTAGAATAATTCATGTTAAAATTTTGAATCGACATGAAAAATATCAACAATATTAACAACATACATAAAAATAAATGAAGAAAAATTTAAAAAAGAAACATACCGTTTGAAATTTCCAAACATCTGTGCATCACCAAGAAATTTTCCAAAATCTATATGAAATAGATGACCAGATGTCTTTAACATAATGTTGTCATTATGACGATCACATATCCCTAATACATACGTAGCAACACTGTAACCAGCACAAGACGCTGAAAAATAAATTATTAACATTCCATTAAGTAAATTTGTGATATTACGTACGTAATACTCAATGCAATTTAAGTGCACTACTAATTTACCAAAACTCTCCACATGAGCACCATCTTAGTATCAGTATTTCCAAAACGAAGTACATGCTTCTGAGGAATACTGTTAAATTGTCGTTCAGCCGGAACCCTCTAGTTCATTTTAAAGAGGCCATTATCAATAGACTCAAGAGTCCATAAGTACCTGGACGGGCTACTTGATGAGAAGTTGCTATTTAGTAAACACATCGTGCAGGTTGCGGCAGACATCGCTGGGACAATGCATAAACTGCAGCGAATCGCTCAGAAAGAGTGGGGTCTGTCTTCGGGCAGTCTCCAAAAGATTTACCAAGGAGTGTTCAAAAGCATGGTGACTTACGTGGCAGCCATATGGGCTCATAGTCTAGACCAGAATAGAGGACTTGTTCTAAAGTTTTGTTCAAACTTCGACAGCAACAAAAGAAAGGTCCTGTATTTCCAGTCATATATTTACGAACAACGCAGTGTTGCCTATTCCCGAGTTTTTAAGGGCTCTGCGCTGGGCGCAGAGCCCTTATAGTTTGCACTGGTGCTTTAAACGCGTGCTACTATGAGGCTACCATTATAGCAGGATAGGCTCTCCTGACAGATTTTAATGCGAGAGTGTGGGCTGCCATGTGGAAACTGCGAAGGGGGCAGGAAGCAGAGATCTTCGGTGAGAGGTTTCAAGTCACTTTCGCCGATCAGGACCAGGATCCGAATAAAGTACATGTCATAACAAGGTTGCCCTACCCTGCCCTGAAGAAGGGAGTACAGACTCTCGCTTTGGAAGTGTGGCAGGCCGAAGGGAACACCTCACCTAAGGGAAGGTCTTTTTATGAATTCATACAAGATCTGAGGGGGTGGTATGCCTCAAGTGTTTATTTAAGGACACCAGGAGTCCGGATCCTCACTGGTCATGGTGAGTTCGCGGCTTATTTGAAAAGGTTCCGTCTACTGGATGATGATTGTAATGCAAACATTATACAATTGTACAGTTTAAAAATTTTCCCAAACCCAAGCTGGGAATCTAACACAAAACCTGTTATTGGTTGTCAAAAAATGCTATTAACTACACACTCATTAGCTATGTCCACACTCGTGCGATGTAGCATGCAACATCGCTTGCATTAAGAAGCATGCCATTTCACCTGTATGCACTCGTTTGAAGAGCTCCATCTCAAAAAAACATGACGAATATTTTTCATCACTACACTAAATTAAAGCCTGTTCTTTTCTGCGTTGATTGGTTTGACTTAGATTATTTTATTTTGAAACTAGTCAGAGATGCAGCAGTTTATGCATAAAGAGTACTCAGATTTTAGCCGGTTTTCTGTTAATGTGGTTTTTAAACGTCCGTTACTCCGTCTAGGCTTTTCATAAAAGAACGGATTTTAAGTACATTGAACATCAGAGTTTTCGCTACCTATATAAACATTTTAAAATAGAAGTCCGATGTTCCATTTTAAAATGCTGGCCATTTTTTTTTAAAGTGTATTTTGGCTTCACATAAAGATAGGAAAATGATTTTTGGACTGAACCATGCATTTTTACAGCAAAATTGTGGCATGTTTTTTGCATTTGTAATTAGAAATGGATATGTGGTTAGAAATTCTATTAACCTCTAAACATCTTGAGAGGAAACTGAGCTCTATAGCGATATCCGCTCCGCGTATAGTTGTTTAGAAAAAAACAAACTTCTGCGTTTTTCCTGCTGCAACTCATTCTGTAGCTCATTTTTTTGAATTATTTAACAATGATTTTATTAAAAAAAAAAATGCTTTGTTTGACATAATACTGTTGTGAAAATGCATGGTTAGTCCAAAAATCATTTCCCTACCTTTACGTGGAGACAAAAAAGCACTTTTTAAAAAAATTGGCTGGCATATTAAAACGGAACACAAGATTTAACTTTTAAAATATTCATATTATAGAAAAAACTCTGAACTTCAATGTACTTAAACGCCAATTTTTATGAAAAGCCTATACGGAGTTAACGGACATTTAAAAACCACATTAACGGAAAACCGGCTAAAAACTGAGTACGTTTTTGAGTAAATTGCTGGCTGGAGTTATCTCCAATTAATTTCTAAATAAAACAATCTAAATGAAACCAATCAATGCAGGAAAGAACAGACTTTAATTTAGTGTAGTGTTCAAAAATATTCATTGTTTTTTTTTAGATAAAGCTCTTCAAACGGGTACGAGAAGGTGGTATGCCTCTATGCGCATGTCGAATCGCAAGTTGAAAAAGAAAGCGCACGAGTGTGGAGACATACCTATTAACATGATCAACTTTTTATGTTAATCCTAAAAAAATCACACATTGTACTTCTACAATAACATATTAATTTCATTATAATTAAAAAAAAAAAATTACCCGTAAAATTAGCAACTGCTCTTTCATACTCTAAAGCAGAAGGATTATGTTTCGCTAACCACTCGGCTATCGGTCGATCTTTAAAAGAACCAGTTAAACCTAATTCAACTTGAATTTTACGCAACGTTTCAGCTTCGGTAACCATTTCAATCATACCTGTTAAAAAGCACACAAACAAAATCGGTTTAAAAAATTCTATTTTATAACATAAAATTCAAAATAAGGGATCCTGATACTGATAAATGACAAACTATAATAGTAAAATCTGGTGTAAAACATTCACATGACTTTTTACTTTCTCTTGCCTATATAAATATATAGGAATATTGTTTTCATGTCGATTTTAAGAAATCAAGTTTTCACCGAATCTACATGTTTTCAGACCCCCTAAACCAAAAAAACATGTTTTTAGCGATTATTCTGTGTGTGTGAACAGAATATCTCAGAACGGAACATCGTATGAACTTGAAACTTAAGTTACACACTACCGGACCCGACACAAACATTTTCATCAACCAGAAGTAGTAGTTTATTCGTGTAATTTTTCACTTTTTTGCAATTTTCTCAAAAAATGGTCCTACAATTTTTTTAAAAATCGCCTGGTTTACTAAATTTTTTATGCTCTACATGATAGGGTAGGCAGAATGTTTGCTGAAATTCTTAGTGAGGCTGTTTTCACATAAAAAAATTGTTTTTTTAAGATTACAGCTTTAATATGCATTTTAGCGCAAAAATTTATGTAATAAAAAATGTAGAGAATTTAAAATCCTACAACTTTTATTTTAAATATTTTTTTGTATAATGCTTAGTTTAGAGGTAATTAGGAATTTCCTGTTTTTTTTCTCACGAAAACGTGTAAAAAATTGATTTTTTAAAGATTTCAGCCTTAGTATGCATTAACAACAAAAGTGTATACAATCAAATTTTTAGTAAATTAAAAGATCTATAACTTGTATTTAGAGTGTTTTTCTCTACAGTCTAGTTTAGTGTGAACAAGTAATTTTCCGTATTTTGAATCGAAACTGAGGTTGATTTTCATTTTGCATCATTCACTCTTGATTAAAATAAGGTTTTATTTTATGAGGTTAGGTTTTTGTTTATTTCTAATGTTAGGTTATATTGTTTATTATTTGCATTGGCTCAAGAAAGTTGTGTGAATGTTTAACACCAGATTTTATAATATAGAATTGTTAATGTTACTGAAATGTAGAAAAAAGAAAAGACAAAAGAAGTTCGGGTTACTAGGGAAATGTCACATTTTATCAGTGAACTTTAATTGATGCATAATTACAACGACCTCAGTAATTTACTTAGCAATAAGTAGAAACATATTAACAAATTATAGATATTAATTGCATTAATTACTTTTTGCACTCGCTTCTAGTTATGTATTTAACATGTTCATTTACCATGCGTTACACACATTTTTATGTTATCTCATTATGTTTCATATTCGTAAGGATTTCTAAATGTACTTGAACGAATGTTTGTTACAAAATAATACAGGTGTAAATCTGGTGTGAACCACTACGACTTTCTCTTGCCTATGCAAATCATAAACCATATAGCCTAACTTTAGTAATAAACAAAAAAAAAATCTGGTGTGAAACACTCACACAACTTCTCTTGCAAATGACAATGCAAATAATGAACAATATAATCTAACATTAGTAATAAAACATTAGAAACAAACAATAAACTAACCTGTTTTTAATCATGAGTGAAAGGCACAAAATGAAAATCAACCTGTTTAACTTAAAAATACGGAAAAACACTCTTTTACGCTAAACTTGACTCAGTAAGAGAAAATGCTCTAATTAAAGTTGTAGATCTTTTAATTTCCTATAAAATTGATTATATACACTTTTGTCATAAAATGCATACCAAGGTTGAAATCGTAAAAAAATCGATTTTTTTTACATGTTTTCGTGAGAAAAAACAGAAAATCAACAATTACTGCTAAACTAAGTGTTATACAAAAAATGTTGGAAATAAAAGTTGTAGGATTTTAAATTGTCTACAACTTTTATTACACACATTTTTGCGCTAAAATGCATAATAAAGCCGCAATCTTAAAAAAAAAAACAATTTTTTTATGTGTCAGCCTCTCCAAGAATTTCAGCAGACATGACGCCTACCTTATCTTGTAGAGCATAAAAAATTTAGTAAATGAGGCGATTTAAAAAAAAATTGTATGACCTGTTTTTGAGAGAATCGCAAAACAGTGAAAAATTACACGAATAAACTACTACTTCCGGTTGACTGATTTCGATGAAAATGTTCGTGTCGGGTCCGGTAGCGGTGTCTAACTGAAGTTTCAAGTTCATACGATGTTCTGTTCTTGAGATATTTTGTTCACACACACACATGCACGCACACAAACAAACAGCTAAAAAATGTTTTTTGTGTCTCGGAGACTCCAGGAGGAGTATAGGACATGCCAGTTATAACACCTGAAATACATATAAGAATCGCTTACACACAATGTATCGCTACTATCAAGAAAGAAATTCTTGTACGCTATTAAAAGTTTTACCGATCAAGTAATTTTTCAGATTTATTTTTAAAGAATGCAAATTATCACGTTTTAAAAATTGGAGTAATTTATTCATGAATTTGACATTATGCCTACCCTATCTTGTAGAGCATATAAAATTTAGTAAATGAGGCGATTTTAAAAAAAATTGTAGGATTAGTTTTTGAGAAAATCGCAAAAAATGGAAAAATGACACAAATAAACTACTACTTCTGGCTGACCGATTTTGATGAAAATGCTCGTGTCGAGTCTGGTAGTGGTGTCTAACTTAAGTTTCAAGTTCATACGATGTTCCGTTCTCGAGATATACACACACGCACGCGCGCACACACACACACACACACACACACAGACCAATCACTAAAAACATGTTTCTTGGGTTCAGGGGGTCTGAAAACATGTAGATCCTGTGAAAACTCGATTTCGTAAAATTGACATGAAAACAATACTTTCCTTCCTATATATTCATCAAGGCAAGAGAAAGTAAAAAAGAATAGAGCGCGCAGACGATAACTGGAAATGTATTTTTGAGGTTCCATAAGTACAAACGATAATTTTAGAACAAAATTCTCTGAATATTAAAACAAAAATCATGTATTTTTATATAACGTTAATTCTTATGGTCAAAAAAATACCCCTGGTAAAACTGCCGGGGTCCCGGGTTCGATTCCCGATCAGGTCTGGCATTTTTTCATCACTCATCTTCATCTATCATTCTTCTCACCGGTAGCATTAGCAGTAATTGCAAAACAGTCAGACGTTAAACCCAAAAAAAACTGTCTTAACATTTATAATTCTTGTTGTTGTTTAGGTCAACAGCTGAAAGGCTGGTTTGAACCTCTAGAGGTTTTACTAAGTAAAAACGAGGAGTAAGGTGGTTTACCATTGCCTTCCTCACTGAGTTGAAAGAGTATGCTTATCAGCATGCCAGGCCCTCCGAAAAGCACTCACTTTCCACCCTGCAAATGACACCTTCACTTCATTCACCACAGGGTCTGGCTGCATAGTGAAATTCATTACTCTCAGAGGAGATAACTCTGACTAGTGTCTTTTACACCTCTACCTCTTCTGTTCTTAAATAGTTCAGTCATATAAGTGGCTGACTATGTGATAAAGAAACAGAACTGTTTTTTTTTAGCCCTGGACCAAACAGATAGAGTGCAATTAAAATAACACTCCACCTGCCCGTTTTGGGCATAAATTTTATAATTCTATAAATTCAGAATTTTATAATTAAAATTCAGAATTTTATAATTCTATAAAATAATATTATGGTTACACAATATAACCAAACTTTGTAAAACTTAACATAAAATCTATGATAAAAACAAATTATAGATATCTACGCTATTAGTTTTTTTGTTTAACAAAATGTTGCTATAATTACATGTAGGTACTTTAAAATGATATTAAACAAACTAGATAAGCTGTTACAAGAAACACTTTCAGATACTAGTTTTCCTGTACAAATAAATTTTAAAGTTTTGTACAATGAATTATTATTTTTATTGTTGAATTTTAAAACGTCTTGTGTAAGACACTCACATGACTTCCTCGAGCCAATGTAAATAAAAGTTGTAGATCTTTTTTACAGATTTTCATAAAAAACAAAAAGAAAATCACTAATTACCGCTAAACTAAGCATTATACAAAAATTGTTTGAAATAAAAGTTGTAGGTTTTTAAATTCTCTACAACTTTTATTATATTATACATTTTTGCGCTAAAATGCATATTAAAGCCGCAATCTTAAAAAAAATATTTTTTTTTCTTCGAGAGCACAGCCTCCCCAAAAATTTCAGCAGACATTGCACCTACCTTATCTTGTAGAGCATAAAAAATTTAGTAAATGAGGCGATTTTAAAAAAATTGTAGGGGCTGTTTCTGGAAAATCACAAAAAAGTGAAAAATGACACGAATAAACTACTACTTCCTAGTTGACCGATTTTGATAAAAATGTTCGTGTCGGGTCCTCTAGTAGTACCTGACTTAAGTTTCTAGTTTCAAGTTCATAAGATGTTCCGTTCTTGAGATATTCTGTTCACACAAACACAAACAGACCAATCACTAAAAATATGTTTTTTTGGTTCAGGGGGTCTGAAAACGTGTAGATCCGGTGAAAACTCGATTTTGAAAAATCGACATGAAAACAATACTTTCCTTCCTATATATTCATATAGGCAAGAGAAAGTAAAAAGTTATACAAACCCGATTCCCTTTACAACTGAATTACTGGTTACTTGATGGAGACTTTATGGATAAATGGTTTAAAAAAGACAGAAAGGATTTTAAGAAAAGCGGAATAAACCGAGAAAACTTAATGAACTAAACCAAATAATCAGGCAACTAATTACAGACTTTAAGGGCTTCCACGTAGAGCAATAACAGAACACTGAGTAGATAGAAAAAAAAGAGAAAACCATACAGTGAACAAACTTTGAGAATGGTGTCTGCAAGAAAAGCTTCCAGAAACATCTAGTCACTTCACAAGGTGTAAAATTGGCTTTCTAAGAGAAAAATATTAATAAAATAAAATTTTAGTAAACAATACCTCGTTTATAACCAGTAGGAACGCAAGCGAATGTAACCATTTTCAGGTCGAGACCTTCTTTTAACCACATTTTATCCATTATACGTATCATTTGCAGTGTCAACATATCCTGCTGCAAATCATCACCCACCTGCAAAAAAATAATTGATTAATTTTCAAATATTCACCTTTCGAATAATAATTGTAGAATTAAGAAAGAAATATTTTGAAGAAAAATTGAAAATGACAACTTTATAAAATTTATTAAAATTGTCAATTTTTATTTTTATTCTCTCGTGCCATACATGAATATATAGGGAAGGAAAGTACTGTGTTCATGTCAATTTTGCAAAACCAAGTTTTCTCATAAAATTCAATTTTTTATAAAACAAATTTACTCTTGTCAATGTAAATAAAAAAAACATACAACTATGTAAACCCTTTCAGTACCAACGTCCGTAAAACAGAACGTCAATATATTTGTGATAACATCCGATTTAACGGACATCCCTAAGTTATGCATAAAGTGCTAACGTCTGGATAACTAAACATTTACAAAACAAACTTTTAAACAAAAATAAATGGAATAATGTATTTTGAAACTGCCTCCGTGGCGTAGTGACTAGCGTGCTAGCCTGCTAAGCGAAAGGTCCCGGGTTCAATTCCCGGCTAGGTTCTGGAAATTTTAACACATTCAAACCACCATTAATGTACCAAAAAACTCATGGTAGTTGCTAATGACCAAGCTGTCGATGCGACTTTAAATAAACTAAACAAAACTATTTTGGATATTTTTAGTGTTAGACGATTTCGTTTTTTAAGAACAGAATAAAAATTAATTGTTTATTGGGAAATTTTATTTTTCTGTAACGTTAAAATTTTGGTTGGCAATGGCATGTTCACGCCAGCAAGTTTTCGAAATAAGGGCTGGCACTTTTTGTACACCCTTATTCAAATTAAAAAACGGCTTTAGATCAAACTTTTAAATATTGTTTCGGTACTGAAAGGGTTAAATCATTAGTAAACAATGTAAAATGACAAACATAACCTAATTTTAATCACGAGTGAATGGTGCAAAACGAAAATTGACGTCCAATCGATTTAAAAAATACAGAGAATCACTAATTATTGACGCTAAACTAGGCTTTATAGACGACAATGCTCGAAATAAAAGTGGTAATCTTATTACTTTCTATAACTTTTTTTATATACATTTTTGACATAAAACGCATCGTACTAAGGTTGAAAAATTAAATCAATTTTTTACAGATTTTGATGAAAAAAAAACACAGAAAATCACTAATTGACGATAAAAGTGTTGTACAAAACACTTTTAAAATAAAAGTTGTAGGTTTTAAAATGTTCTACAACTTTGATTATATGCACTTTATATACACATTTTTGCTCTAGAATGCATATTAAGGCCATAATCTTAAAAAAAACCAGTTTTTTGTATGAGAGCAACACAGATCCCCTGAGAATTTCAGTAAACATGGCAGTTACACTAGCTTGTAGAGCATACAAAAATGTAGTAAAGGAGGTGATTTAATAAAACAATATAGGAGCTGTTTTTCAGAAAATCGGGTAAAAAGTGAAAAATAGCACAAATTAAACTACTACTTCCAACTGACCGATTTTGATGAAAATGTTCAAGTTGGGTCCTCTTATTGGACCTCACTTAAGTTCCAAGTTTCAACTTCATACGGTAAGCCATTCTTGAGGTATTTTTTTCACACACACACACACACACGTACTCACACACCAATCATTAAAAACATGTTTTTTTTTTTTGGGTTCAGGGGGCCTGAAAACATGTATATCCAGTGAAAACTCGACATGAAAACAATACTTTTCAAAAATTTTAGTATTTATAAAAAATTCAAAAATTTGAAATTAAAATTTTAAATCTGAATAAAATCACCAAACAAAAGGGAAAATATTTAAATATTAGGTTTCTGTAATTTTAAGCGTTTTTTTATATAGAAATGGAAAAAAACAAACAGTCACTTAGAACAAAAAAAAAATATAAAAAAATTGGTCAGACAAAGGGTTAAGAACAGAAAAGGTAGAGGTTTAAAAGACACTAGTCAGAGTTACCTCCTCTGAGAGTTATGAATTTCATTATACAGCCAGACCTTATTGTAAATGACGTGTGTCATTTGCAGGGTGGAAAGTAGATGCTTTTCAAAGGGCCCGTCATGCTAATAAGCATACTTTTACTTTCTCACTGAGTGAGGAAGGCAATTGTAAATCACCTCACTCCTCGTTTTACTTAGTAAAGCCTCTAGATGTTCAAACCAACCTTTCGGCAGATGACTTAAACAACAACAAGTTGTCAACATTCTGAAAGAACAAGGTTCATGAAGAAAAAAAATCAAAGTCAATATTTTAGTAACATAGGTCATAAGTAGGCCTACACACGCACGCACAAGACTTGGTTTGGCAGTTTTTGTATAATTCTGATTACACTACAAAATTCTATAAATAGATTAATTTGTTTTAATCATCAAATTATAAATTACAATAAATAAAAAATAATTATAAGAAAATTAACTAATTATTTGCTATCAAAGAATTACGAAGAGTAAATTACCAGAGTAATAAAGACAAAAATAAACTTATAATGCATTTAAACAACAGATAAAAAAAAATTATTAATTAAAAGTAACACTTTTAAAATAAGGTGTAATAATTTTTGTCAACAGTATGATGTTCCAAGGACATACATATAGTTCACCGCTAGTAAGTATGTTTCTGCAGGGCGGTATACGTCCTCTAGAAGTTGCTATAGTAACAATGAGTACTATTGTCCATTAAAAAAAATCAAAAAAAATCTGGTGTTAAACACTCACGCGACTTTCTCTTGCCAATGCAAATAATTAACAATAAACCTAACATTAGAAATAAAACATTAGAAATAAACAAAAAACTAATCTCAATAAACAAAACCTAATTTTCATCTTGAGTGAAAAACGCAAAATGAAAATCAACCTCAATTTGGCTTAAAAATACGGCAAATCACTCTTTCACGCTAAACTAGGCTCTGTAGAGAAAAACGCTCTAAATAAAAGTTGTAGATTTTTCAATTTCCTATAAATTTGATTATAAACACTTTTCTCGTAAAATCCATACTAAGGCCGAAATCTTAAAAAAAAATCGATTTTTCACACGTTTTCATGAGAAAAAAATAAAAAAATCCCTAATTACCGCTTAACTAAGCATTATACAAAAAAATGTTTGAAATAAAAATTGTAGGATTTTAAATTCTCTACAACTTTAATCATTACAGTTCTGTGCTAAAATAAAGCTGCAATCTTAAAATAAAACAATTTTTTTACGTGAAAACAGCCTCTCCAAGAATTTCAGCAGACATGACGCCTACCCTACCTTGTAGAGCATAAAAAGTTTTTTGTACATGAGGCGATTTTAAAGAAAATCTTAGGACCCGTTTTTGAGAAAATTGCAAAAAAATGAAAAATTACACAAATAAACTACTTCATTCAGTTGACCGATTTTGATGAAAATGTTCATGTCGGGTCCGGTAGTGAAGTCTAACTTAAGCTTCAAGTTTTAAGTTCGTACGATGTTCCGTTCTTAAGATATTCTGTTAACACATACACACAGACCAATTACTAAAAACATGTTTTTTGGGTTCAGGGGGTTTGAAAACGTGTATATCCGGTGAAAATTCAATTTTGAAAAATCGACATGAAAACAATACTTTCCTTCCTATATATTCATATAGGCAAGAGAAAGTAAAAATCTGGTGTGAAACACTCATGCGACTTTCTCTTGCCAACGTAAATAATGAACAACATAACCTAACAACAGTAAACAATGTAAAATGAAAAATTGCCACCTCCGTGACGTAGTGGACAGCACACTAGCCTATTAAGCGGAGCTCCCGGATTCAATTCCTGGCTAGGGTCTGGAAATTACTACATGCCAAAACACATCATTACAGTTACTTAACCAACCGTAGTCGCTAATTATCAAGTGGTTGATGCAACTTTAAAAAACAAAAAAAAACTGAAAAACATAACCTAATTATAATCATGAGTGAATGATGCAAAATGAAAACCAACCTCAGTTTGGCTTAATAATACGAAAAACCACTCTTTGATGATGCTAAACTAGGCTCTGTAGAGAAAAATGAAAATGAAATTAAAATAATAGTAGTAGTTTATTAATTTCCTATAAATTTGATTATATACATTAATGCATACTAAGGCAAAATTTTAAAACAATCCCATACTATTTTATAGATTTTGATGGGAAAAAACAAAGAATCACTAATTTCCGCTAAACTAAGCGTTATACAAAAAAAATATATACTGTAAATAAAAGTTGTACATTTTTAAATGTTCTACAACTTTGATTATATACACATTTGCCCTAAAATGCATATTAAGGTCGTAATCTTCTACAAAAGCACACTGTTCTCAAGAATTTCAGCAGACATTGCGCTTACCCTATATTGTAGACCGTAAAAAATGCAGTAAATGAGGCGATTAAAAAAAATCGTAGGAGCCATTTTTGACAGAATAAAAATAAGTGAAAAATTAAACGAGTAAACTACTCGTTCCGTCAACTTCCGGTTGACTGATTTTGATAAAAAAATTCATGTGGGGTCCTCAAGTGGTACCTAATTTAAGTTCCAAGTTCGCACAAAATTCCGTTATCGAGATATTTTGTTCACACATACACACACACACACACACACACACGCACGTACGTACGCACGCATACACACGCGCGCGCGCGCACACACACACACACACAGACAGACCGATCGCTATAAACATGCTTTTTGAATTCATGGAGTCCGAAAAGAAGTACAGTATATCCGGTGAAAACTCGTTTTTTGAAAAATCAACATGAAAACAATACTTTCTTTCCAGTATATTCATACAGTGCAAGAGAAAGTAAAAAAAGTCTGAATAACTTTATCAGAAAGTAAATGGATAAAACATTATTGAATTGTAATTAAAAAAATTAAACAAATCATATACAATATAATTTGTGTTGAAAATACGTAACCGAAATAAATGATTAATCATACTGTTACGAAGAAAAACTATTCGTGGGCGGTCGAAAATTATGTTGATTTCAAACATAAATCATCAAATTACTGATAAAAATAATTAAATATTCAACAAAATCCATCTATTTGTATTAAGTCATTCGTCGTTACACCTAGTCGTTAATCGCAAAGCTATATAAGTTTACATACTTATTCATTACCTTAGTTTTACGAATCAAATCGTAATTGTAGCTAGCAAAATATTTTATAGGATCATTACTGTTTAAATTTAATACGATTTTGTAGTGTGATTAATTCAATTGTGTAATTTTTTGTTTTTTTTTGCTGTCGAATTGTAGTACGATAAAATAAATTTCTTAGTGACAATTATCATTTAATCGTGCTATCTGTGATATCTATGTCATATCTGTGATATGACAAACTACCGTGTAATTTTTGATAAACAGTGACAATTATCATTTAATCGTGCTATCTGTGATATCTATGTCATATCTGTGATATGACAAACTACCGTGTAATTTTTGATAAACTTCTTATTAAAATTCACACAACTGATTATAATTAAATACTCTAAATTATTTTTGCATATAAAAGTTATAATATTACAAAAAATTGAAATTATCGTTTGTGTACGAATAAATTTATAAAAATTTGAAGTAAAATTTTATAAAAATATAAAAAGTTCAATATGTTGAAGAGCAGATTTCCCATCAATGGTGAAGTACGACAATATTTTGCAGGATTTGCATGTAAGTAAAATTTTCTATCATAATACAGTAAATTACCGATTATCCGAAATAAGTAGGGCATGACAATTTCGAATGACCGACCTTTTCGAATAATCGATCACACTCGGGAAGGCAATAATAAAAATCTGGTGTGAAAAACTCACACAACTTTCTTAATTATTTGCCAATGCAAATAATTACCAACAATATAACCTTACATTAATAATAAAACATTAGAAATAAACAAAAAAACTAACCTCAATAAACATAACCTAATTTTAATTATGAGTGAAAGACGCAAAATGAAAATAAACTTCAGCTTGACTTAAAAATACGGAAAATTACTCTATCATGCTAAACTACGCTCTGTAGAGAAAAATGCTCTAAATAAAAATTGTAGATCTTTTAATTTCCTATACATTTGATTTATATAATAAAATTAAAAAAAAAAAAACAAAAGTGTACATCACTTTTGTTGTAAAATGTACTAAGGCCAAAAAAAAATCGATTTTTTATACGTTTTTGGGAGAAAAAAAACAAAAAATCACTAATTACTGCTAAACTAAGCATTATACAATAAAAATATTTGAAATAAAATTTATGGATTTTAAATTCTCCACAACTTTTATTATATACATTTTTGCGCTAAAATACATATTAAAGCAGAAATCTTAAAAAAACAATTTTTTACGTGAAAACAGCCTCTCCAAGAATTTCAGCAGACATGACGCCTACCCTATTTTGTAAAGCATAAAAAATTTAATAAACCAGGCGATTTAAAAAAAAATCGTAGGACCAGTTTTTGAGAAAATTGCAAAAAAGTGAAATATTACATGAATAAACTACTACTTCTGGTTGACAGATTTTGATGGAAATGTTTGTGTCGGGTCCGGTAGTGGTATGCAACTTAAGTTTCAAGTTCGTACGATGCCTGTTCTTGATATATTCTGTTCACACACACACACGCACGCACGCACGCGCGCGCACGCACACACACACACACACACAGACCAATCGCTAAAAGCATGTTTTTGGGTGCAGGGGGTCTGAAAACGTGTAGATCAGGTGTAAACTCGATTTCGAAAAATCGACATGAAAACAATATTTTCCTTCCTATATATTCATAAAGGCAAGAGAAAGTAAAAAAATTGTACGATCTCCTTGATTTTTAAAGGTTTACATAACTTTCTGACCAGAAATCGGGTGAGCTATAATTTATCGGACAAACAATTTTCAACATTTTCGGCTTCATGGGATTACGAAATGTAAATTTTAACGATTGCAAAACATTACAATTTTTTATATTAGCCCGATTGTGAGAAAAAAAGACATTACAATAAAATGATAAAAAGTATAATATTATAAAAGTAACAAAACATATGTTTGTCAACAGGTTCATTATCACTGGCAGTTTTGGGTTCATCAGCAGTTTGGTCATCACCAGTGATTCCAAAATTAATGAAAGAGGACTCGCAAGTCCATTTGACAAATACAGAATTATCATGGGTAGTATCATCACTTTATATCGGGATGTTATTTAGTCCAATACCAGGAGGATATTTGATGGATTACTTCGGAAGAAAAAAAGTGTTATTGTGGTCATCGTTTATTCCGTTAATTTCATGGATTGTGATATATTTCGCGACAGAACCGTATCAATTATATATAACACGTGCGCTTTGCGGTTTCGCAAACGGTATATCGTACACGATAGTGCCGGTATACGTCGGGGAAATTGCCGAACCGGACATCCGCGCATCGATCGGTAATTTTATGACGATCTTGGTAAATGGTGGTGCGATGATGGAACTCGTAATAGGACCTTACATAAGTTACCGACAGTTAATCGTTATGACTGCAATCATACCAGTAGTGTTTATGATGGCGTTTGCACGTATGCCAGAAACTCCGTATTTTTACATAATGAAAAACCGAACCGATAAAGCCATGGAATCGTTAGTTTGGCTACGTAAAAATAAAAACGAAAATGAAATTATCAGTGAAATGATAGTGATCGAAACAAGCACAAAACAACAGATGGAATCAAAAAGTGGTTACAAAGATTTAATTAGAGAGAAAGGTAACCGAAAGGCGTGCATTATAATACAATGTTTAGGTTTTTTCCAAAGATTAAGTGGTATCACTGCTTTACTGACATTTGCTTCAATAACGATACCAAAAAATTCAGTATCGTGGTTAAGTTTAAATCAATGTGTTTCAATTTTAGGGATAGCATGGTTTATAACGACACTTTCATCTACGTTTATCTTAGAACGTTTTAAACGAAAGACATTATTTATAGTCTCTAGTATGGGTTGCGGTGTTTGTACATTAATAGTTGCGATATGGTACTATCTTGAAGAGAAAACAGACACGATATATACGGATCAAGTGCGATGGTTACCATTCATATTATTTATAATTCACGCTGTATTTTATGCGATCGGTATTGGACCGCTAGCGATGTCGATACGTGGTGAATTATATCCAGCTAATTTGAAAGGTAAAGGATCGGCGATAAACTCAATAGTTTTAGGGATGTCATCTTTTTTGGTAGCAAAATCATTTCTCATAATCAATGATGATTACGGTATGTATTTAAATTATTTAATATTCTCGGTTAATTGTTTCACGGCAGCATTGTTTACTTATGTGTACGTAATCGAAACTAAAGGTAAATCGTTAAAACAAATTCAAGATGAACTTAATAATAGATAACTTAGAATTTTAAACAAATAAAAAATCTTGTAAAAATTATTTTCTTTATTTAATTTCCTAAAATTTCATGATTGTTAACACATTCAGTGTACAGCTTACTATGTCACTGCTGGTTAAGTATGCCTGTAAGAGGTGAAGTAAAACGAGTCAATTCCACGCGGGCATTATATTATTCACAGTGTAATAAATATACAAAGATGGTGATTAATTTTATAACAAACTAAGTTATACAAGGGGGTACCCAAAAGAAACCGGAATTATTTTTCAAAAGTTATTTATTTTCAATTTTTTTATGAAACAACCTTATCCCCTTCAAAATACTCTCCCTTACCACTAATACATTTATCCTGCCAGTGCTTCCACTGTTCGAAACATTTTTTGTAGTCAACTTTAGAAATGGCTGACAGCTCCTCTCTCGTTTTATTCTTGACCACTTCAATGTTGTCAAATTGGTGTCCTGCCAGTGCTTCCACTGTTCGAAACATTTTTTGTAGTCAACTTTAGAAATGGCTGACAGCTCCTCTCTCGTTTTATTCTTGACCGCTTCAATGTTGTCAAATCGGTGTCCTTTAATGTCCCTTTTCATGCGTGGAAATAAGAAAAAGTCACACAGAGCCAGGTCAGGCGAGTAAGGTGCGTGGGGCAGCGGAACCATGCCATTTTTAGTCAAAACATCTTTCACTGAGATGGCTAAATGTGCAGGTGCATTGTCGTGGTGGAAGAACCAGTCTCCTGTGTGCCACAAATCTGATCGTTTTTGACGAGCACTGTTGTGCAATCTTCTTAAAACTTCCAAATTGTCAGTCGACAGTCTGAGAGCACACGCTATCGAATTTTTTAATCATTTTCATCGATTCGGGCAGTTGATGGACGTCCAGAACGAGATTTGTCATCAATCTACATGTCACCATTTTTAAACCGCGAAAACCACTCGTATACTTAAGATTTTCCCATAGTGTCATCTTTGTAAGCTGCTTTCAACAATAAAACAGTTTCAGCAGCATTTTTACAGAGTAGAAAACAAAATTTCACAGCTACACGTTGTTTACTTAAACTTGCAATCATAAAAAACGAAACAAGAACAAAACAGCGCTAGCAAAAACAATCACTGCAAATAAATATTGAACTTGGAATGAGTTGTGCTATACACGTCTGTGCGGCAGAAATGCATGCTGCACAAGCACCGCCCACGGCAATTCTATTCCGGTTACTTTTGGGTACCCCCTCGTAAACTTAAATCAAATAAGAATTCTCCTCCAAAGTACTCTCCTTGGGTACCGATGCACTTATCCCAACGTTGATTCCATGGTCCCAAAATCTTTTGTGAATACTCAAAAGTATACTACAGAGAGTACTTTTTAATATTTCTATCGATAAGACAAAAGTAATGGCTTTTAGATGTAAGGTGCCTATTTGGACAAAGATAGGGCCGGAGAACAGAGTGTTGGAGCAGGTTTCACATTTTATGACTAGGGTTGTGATATGACATACAAAGGGGAATTTGATATAATGACAAAAGTTTCTAAGTTTCAATGTATTGGTGGTTACATAATTAGAAAATTTAAAGCAAGGGCCCTGAAAGAAACATAGTTGAGGCAATAAAATGTAATGGGGCTGCCTCTTTTGTTATATATGGTACTAAAACATGGGTCTTACGTAAATCTGGGGGTAGGAAGTTGGAAGCAGTGGAGATGCAATTTTGAGATCGGGAACAACACTTAGGGATCGCATCGAGTGTGAGACAATCCGGCATGATTTGGTTAGAACAGAAACTGTAAGGCAGACGATTGAATGATATAGGGAGAGGTGGTTCCAATATGTAAACTGCATGCCAGAGGATCAAAATCCACTACTGGCGTTAAAATATCGTCTGCAAAGAGTACGGTCGTTCAGTAGATCACGAAGATGATGAACAGAAACTGGAACAAGCGATGTGCCTCATTCATAAAGGAGGAAATAGAAGAAGATTCCATGATTGGAAGCATATCTGGAACGCTTCTTTTAAAATAATACTGACTTTCTACCAGCTGACTAACTGGGCTGGCCCGGAGGCCAGAGCCTAGTTTAGCGTGAAAAAGTGATTTTTCGTATTTTTAAGCACAAAATGAGGTTGATTTTCATTTTGCGTCTTTCACTCATGATTAAAATTAGGTTATTTTTAATGAGTTTAGTTTTGTGTTTATTTCTAATGTTTTATTACTAATTAAATAATAAATATCTGTAATGTTTTATTGTTAATTATTTGCATTGGCAAGAGAAAGTTGTGTGAATGTTTCACACCAGATTTTTCGTAAAAAAATTGTTTTTTTTTTAAATTGCGACTTCAATATGCATTTTAGTGTAAAAATGTATCTACTAAAAGTTGTAGAGAATTTAAAACCCTACAACTTTTATTTCAAACATTCTTTTGTATAACGCTTAGTTTAGTGGTAATTAGCAATTTTCTATTTTTTTTCTCACGAAAACGTGTAAAATAAAATAGATTTTTTAAAGATTTCATGCTTATTATGCATTTTACGACAAAAATGTGTAATCAAATTTATAGGAACATTAAAGATCTACTTGCCGGCCGCATTGGCGAAGTTGGTAACATGCTCGCCTCTCATCATGCGGTCTTGGGTTCAAATCCCATTCAGGCACGGCATTTTTTCATACGTTACAAAAAATCATTTCATCATTCACCGTCTGCATTAGCAGTAATTGCAGAACAGTCGAACGTTAAACAAAAAAAAAAACAAAAAAAAAAAAAATTAAAGATCTACAACTTTTATTTTAAGCGTTTTTCTCTACAAAGCCTAGTTTAGCATGAAAGAGTGATTTTCCATATTTTTAAGCCCAATGAGGTTGATTTTCATTTTGTGTCTTTCACTCGTGATTAAAATAAGGTTATGTTCATCGAGGTTAGTTTTTTGTTTATTTCTAATGTTTTATTACTAACGTTAGGTTTATTGTTAATTATTTGCATTGGCAGGAGAAAGTTGTGTGAGTGTTTCACACCAGATTTTTTTTTTTAATAGAATCATCTCCCTACAAAATGGCGTGCAATTTAGAATCGCACAGTATATGCATATAGGGTAAAAGAAAGTAACAAGAACAATCTAGAGTCTGTCTACGCTAAGAGTACTCTGACGTAGGCAACCAGCAATGCATGTGAGCATGCGTATTAATTAAAAATACGCACACCATGATCAAAAACAAAATTCCATACAACACTGATTCGCTCTAACCATAATATAATAAAAACACGTTCAATTCATTTGTTAGAAAATGTTTTATAAATCAAACATTAGTTTACCATTAACTAAAACTTTTACTATTGTTACTCTTACATTGTTATTTTTCATTACATTATTTACTATTATTACATCATTATTTATGATTAGTAGGTTTTTATTAGATGTTGTTAGTAGGTTATAGATGTTGGAAGGAAGGCACAATACCATCTGACTGGCAGAAGGCAAAAATAATTCCAATCTTTAAGAAAGGAAATAGAGAGAACTGCGAAAATTACAGAGGAATCAGCCTACTGGATAGTGCATATAAAATATACTCCCGCATAATTAACAACAGGTTGAAACTTATAGCAGATCATCTGATGGGCGAGGAGCAGATGGGGTTTAGAAAGGGCAGATCAACAACGGATGCCATTTTTACACTGGAACAGATATTAGAGAAAAGAAGGGAGTATAATCTAGAAACACATGTCGCCTTCATAGATTTCGAGAAGGCATTTGATAGTCTGGTCAGGGGGAAATTATGGAGCGTGTTGTTGGAAAGAGGGTATCCATTACAGCTTATAAGGGCCATTAAGAGTTTATACCTGGCCACCAAGGTTAATATCTCAGCTGGACGACAACTGACAGAAGACATTGAAACAAATAAAGGAGTAAGACAGGGATGCTGTATATCTCCAACGCTTTTTAATATTTATCTGGACGACGCCATCAACAAATGGAAACAAGAATTTGACTTGGGGATACAGCTCGATGAAAGTGTGAGAATCAATGTAATAGCTTATACAGATGATGTTGTCATGATTCAGGAGTCAGAGGACATGCTACAAAGAGGTATTTATCGGTTGCACTCTGTGTGCAAAGATTATAATTTGAAGATTTCTGGTCGAAAATCTAAAGTTATGGCCTTCATTGGGAAAGACCTAGTGAGATCAAAGATAGAGCTGAATGGGAGCATTCTGGAACAAGTTTCTTCCTTTAATTATTTGGGGTACGAGGTTTCTCCCATAGGTAGTTTTGATGTGGAGAATATAGTAAACAAATTTAAGCATATTTGCAGGACAATCCAAAGAACTTTAAAGAATAAGACAAGGAAGGAAACAAGACTGAAGTTCTATAAGACAATGGCAGTTCCAGTGGTGTTGTATGGGTGTGCTTACTAGGCGACAACAGAGTAGTTTGAGAGCTGCGGAGATGAGATTTCTCAGGGCTACAAAGGGATGCACATTAGAGGATAGGTTGAGAAGTGAGGATATACGACAGGAGTTAGGTATATACAGCTTGGAAGATAAGATGAGAGCCTACAGGAGTAATTGGTGCAATCATTTGGAGCGCATGGGGGATCAGCGGTTTCCTCGCTTGGCTAGGTACTACAGACCCACGGGAAAAAGAAGTGTGGGACGTCCGAGAAGAAGATGGTTTCCGGAACGGGCAGACGTGCCTAATCCTTGAAGTGAAGAAGAAGAAGAAGAAGAAGAAGGTTTTTATTATATACTCAGTTTTATTTTTGGTCACAAGTAATATAAGACTAATGCGCTTGAATTATAACAGGAGAGTAAACAATTCCAGTGATTCGTTGTTTATCATTTCAGATTGTTAATTTTATATCATTAAAATTAATGTCTGTGACTAGTTTAACACAACTGTTTGAACTTGCCCGTATTTAACTCATTTTTAGTTTCATCAGTTATGTTTTGGTAATGTATCGGTTCGTTTCGATTTTCTTCTTCGTAGACCGAAGTTGAAAAGTTTTGTAAGCTGTGTTTTGATAACATGCGTGATAGTGAATGTGTTGAGTTTTTGAAACAAAAAAGTGGTAAACATTAAAAAGTACACAAAAATTATTTTGTTAAATTAATTAATTAAGGAGTTTCTTTATGAAACTACAATAATTACAAGTAATCAGAACGGTACAATTGAAAACGCTTAAAGGATTATGTAAATTTTAGCTGGATGTAGATATTTTAATGATGGAACGTAGTACAAGATAATTGTCAGGCGGAGAGGTAGATAAGCGTTAACTAGTGTAAAACTTTCGTTTACAACCTAGAGTCTGTCTACACTAAGAGTACTCCGACGTAGGCAACCAGCAATACAACTGAGCATGCGCATTAATCAAAAATACCCACAGCATGATCAAAAACAACAATTACATACAACACTTATTCATTCTAAGCTTAATATAATAAAAATACGAGGCGTATTTTTAAAGTAAGTACCGTTTGAAAATAAAAAAAAAATAAAAGGAAATTTGCAAAAACTAATTTTATTTTCGGAATCTACATACTTTTATCTATTTTTCTACATAGTTTCCAAGTTTTTGTAAACCCTTATCATATCGCACAACTAAATTTTGGAAACCTTCTTCATAAAAACTTGCCGCCTGCTGTGATAACCAAGAATTCACGGCCGTTTTCAAATCGTCGTCATCGTCATAACGGTTGCCGCCCAAGTGATGTTTCAGATGACGAATTTCCCGACGTTTCGAGGTCTGTGATTTACAAAATTGTTAATGAAAAATTAAACTTTAAGAAACTGTGCTCGCGTTGGGTCCCTAAACTCCTGACGGAGGAGCACAAACACAAAAGACTCGAGAGTTCCTTGAATTTTCTGACACGTTATGACGAAAATGGTGACGACATCCTGAGTCGGATCGTAACTGGAGACGAAACGTGGATTTCGCATTTCACTCCCGAATCGAAACAACAAAGCATGAAATGGAGACACACGCACTCTCCCGTAAAGGTCAAAGCCTAACAGACTTTGTCACAGCGCAAGATCATGGCGTCCGTGTTTTGGGATAGGCATGGTGTTTTGCTGGTCGACTTTATGGAACGAGGAACGACAATAAATGCAGAAGCCTACTGCCAAATCCTGAGGAAGCTGCGCAGAGCAATTCAAAACAAGAGACGTGGCATGCTCACAAAAGGAATTTTGTTTCTGCACGATAATGCAAGCTCTCACACTGCCGCTCAGACCCGAGCTGCATTGGACTCTTTTGGCTGGGAAGTTTTGGACCACCCACCCTACAACCCTGACCTTGCGCCGAGCAACTTTCATCTCTTCCGTCATCTGAAACATCACTTGGGCGGCAGCCGTTATGACGATGACGACGAATTGAAAACGGCCGTGAATTCTTGGTTATCACAGCAGGCGGCAAGTTTTTATGAAGAAGGTTTCCAAAATTTAGTTGTGCGATATGATAAGGGTTTACAAAAACTTGGAACCTATGTAGAAAAATAGATAAAAGTATGTAGATTCCGAAAATAAAATTAGTTTTTGCAAATTTCCTTTTATTTTTTTTTATTTTCAAACGGTACTTACTTTAAAAATACGCCTCGTACGTTCAATTCATTTGTTAGAAAATGTTTTATAACTAAAATTTTACTATTGTTACCTCACATTGTTATTTTTCGTTACATTATTTATTATTATTACATTATTATTTATGATTAGTAGGTTTTTATTATAAACTCAGTTATATTTTATTTTTGGTCACAAGTAATAAAAGACAAATGCGCTTGAATTATAACAGGACAGTAAACGATTCCAGTGATTCGTTGTTTATCATTTCAGATTATTTATTTCATATCATAACTGTGATTAGTTTAATACAACTGTTTGCACGTGCCCAAGTTTAACTCACTTTTAGTTTCATCAGTTATCTTTTGGAATTGTATCGGTTCGTTTCGATTTTCTTCGTAGACAGGTTGAAAAGTTTTTTAAGCTGTTTTGTTAACATGCGTGATAATGAATGTGTTGAGTTTTTGAAACATAAAAGCGGTAAACATTAAAAAGTAGAAAAAAATTGTTTTGTTAAATGTAATGGTTGTTAAAATAATTAATTAAGGAGTCTCTTTATGAAACTACAATAATTACAAGTAATCAGAACGGTATAATTGAAAACGTTTAAAGCATAATGTTTATTTTAGCTGGATGTAGATATTTTTATGATGGAACATAGTCCAAGATAATATTGTCCGACGGAGAGGTAGATATGCGCCAACTAGTGTAAAACTTTCGTTTACAACCTATAGGCGCTGCCTCGCACGGAGTACTCTTACAGCAGATAGACTATAGTGTGAAATACACAACAACTTTCTCTTGCAAATGGAAATAATGATAAAACAATGTAAAATTAACAAACATCCCAATTTTAACCGTGAATGAACAATGCAAAATGAACGTATCTTTGTTAACAGGTTCTTTATAAATGGCAGTTTTGGGTTCATCAGTTGTCTGGTCATCGCCAGCAATTCCAAAATTAATGAGTACAGACACACAAGTCCATTTAACAAATACAGAATTATCATGGGCAGTATCATCGCTTTATATCGAGATGTTATTTAGTCCAATACCAGGAGGATATTTGATGGATTACTTCGGAAGAAAAAAAGTGTTACTGTGGTCGTCGTTTATTCCGTTAATTTCATGGATTGTGATATATTTCGCAACAGAACCGTATCAATTATATATAACACGTGCGTTTTGCGGTTTTGCAAATGGTATATCATACACAATAGTACCAGTCTACATAGGGGAAATCGCCGAACCAGACATCCGCGATTCAGTTGGTAATTTTATGTCAGTATCGAAGAATTTTGCCGGGATGGTGGAATTAGTAATAGGATCTTATATAACTTACCGACAATTAATAGTTATCACTGGAATTTTACCGCTATTATTTATAATAGCATTTGCACATATGCCAGAAACGCCGTATTTTTACGTAATGAAAAACCGAACTGATAAAGCAATGGAAACATTAGTTTGGCTGCGTAAAAATAAAAACGAAAATGACATTATCAGTGAAATGATAGTGATCGAAACAAGCACAAAACAACAGATGGAATCAAAAAATGGTTACAAAGATTTAATACGGGACAAGGGTAACCGTAAGGCGTTCATTATTATACAATGTCTCGGTTTTTTCCAAAAATTAAGTGGCTTCGCTGCTTTACTGACATTTGCTTCAATAACGATACCAAAAAATTCAGTATCATGGTTAAGTTTAAATCAATGCGTTTCAATTTTAGGGATAGCATGGTTTATAACGACACTTTCATCTACGTTTATCGTAGAACGTTTTAAACGAAAGACATTATTTATAGTCTCTAGTATGGGTTGCGGTGTTTGTACATTAATAGTTGCGATATGGTACTATTTTGAAGAGAAAACAGACACAATATTTACGGATCAAGTGCAATGGTTACCGTTTGTATTATATTCTTGCAAAGGACGTGTAACAGCTTCCTTCTAACCGCACCTACAGAATTTTTCAAAACACGTGGTTGTAGGTAAAGAATTTTCTACATTGCTTTGCTTACAGCTGTAATGTAAATATAATAGTGGCTCTGCGACATCACCGTAAAGAATGTAAAATACCATCCCTTCATGCTTCCCTGTAATGTGAAAATGGACTCATGTTGAACATTTTGTAACTTCGTCAAATATTTACAGAAATTTAAATAAAAAATAACATTTATTTCAGTAAACTCTTGTCTACAAAACATGCTTTATAAATTTTTTTGCTAAACTGAAATTTAAGCCCGTTATAGTAAAAAATATAAAGTAAACACAAACTAAACGCAAAGAATTATCAAGCGATTTTGTTGTAATTACATTCAAAAGGCGCATACGTATCATAAAAATAAATTGTAATATTTTCAGAATTTTTCATCAGTAGTGACGTTAGATAAAACAGTTGTTTTGAGAGCGCGTTTTGAATCTCCTGTTTAACGAGTAACAGTCCGTTTCCAAAGGGTTAATATACTTTTTAACACAATAAAAACTTAACATACCTTAACAGATAATAACAACATAAAATATATATTTAAATACTTTACTTACCTTAAAGATCGCAGGTATTGTAGCACCGGCATCTGCTGAAATGAAATTGATTTTTAACGGTAACGTGTTCGATGCAAAATAAGATGATGAACGAATTTGTATTCCAGTAACTTCAAGACTAGGACTCAACGGTAAGCAAGTTGGATTCACCTGTAATGAACTATGTAAACCTTCTAATGAAGACGATAATGTTTTTAGACGCAATGATTCTTTTGTACTTTTAACTGCTTCAGCTGTATCATATAAATCCTGAAACAATAATAGGTTTAATTAAAACAATTAACACTTTCCTGTCTACCATTTTTTTCACAACTTTGCACTACAGACTAAAGTAAATTATACATATCTTGCACTGCAGACTGACGTTTTTTCAAATTTTTCAAAAAATCAGTCTGCAGTCACCTCAGTTCTTATCAACAAGGGTATTATTATGAAAATAAAGTTTGAAATTTTCTCTTTTTTAGCATATATTTAGTTTAAGTCAATTATTAAGTTATTTATAAAATAATACTATTTACAATTACTCTAATTTACACATTTCCGAAAAATTTTTTATGAAACTTATATCAATATCGCTTTCATTCTCCGCAGGGTCGTATGATTCATCAATGTCCGTGTCATCTAATTTCGACCCAGAACTTTCTGCAAAAAATCTAATGCATCTCTAGACATCGTTTCATGAAATGTACAATAGCACAATAACAATAAAACACATACACTGCAAACAACGTGGACTTGTAACCCGCTATGTCGGTACTCGGTAGTAGACGCCACGGTTTAATCTTGCGCATTAAGTAGCGGTCGATAGTTTCGTTGATATATCAAAAAATACTAATCGATTCGATCAACTATCGCTGTAGGTAAATGGAAAACAAAGTAAACTAAGTATGAGTGAAAACGGGAAACAGATAGCGTACAGGTAGCCACATTTATAACAATGTGAAAGTAGCGAACGTATGATATACGTTTGCCGTCTAGGGATGTACGTTGCCGTGCCCGTATCACGTACGGTTGTCGTCTCGAAAGGGTTAAAATATTGGCTGTTGCAATATATTTGTGGGAGGATTATTAAATAAAAACCACAGTCTCGTCTTTATGGTGTGCCTATCCGTTTAGATAAAAGACTCCTCAAAACTTGTGTTGTAGCGTCAGCAAGTTCACAGGCCGTTCTTTTTCACAGAAACAAGTGTCTCTGAAATGGATTATTGTAAAACATTTGCTCTGGAATCTTTAAGGAACTGATCATTAATAAAAATAACAATAGATTATTGCGGTTAAGTGTACCCGGAATGGCTATCTCCATAATGTTATTGTAAGGAACATTTTCTCAAAATATTTGGGTTATCCTGTCCAATTTTTTTATGGTTACTTACTTTTAGTTTATTCTACACCCACAGAATTAGTAGCATTTTTATATATTGTTAGGAAGATAAGAAAATGTTTTTTGAAATTAACACTTTTGAAAATCATATTTTTTTGCTGATTTAAGTAGAAATAAATATTCAAACATTATATTTTACAGTAATATTAACTCAGTACATTGATATTAACGTAAAAAAATCTGGTGTGAAACACTCACACGGCTTTCTCTTGCCAATGCAAATAATTAACAATATTAATAAAACATTACACATAAACAAAAAAACTAACATCAATAAACATAACTTATTTTAATCATGAGTGAAAGACAGAAAATGAAAATCAATCTCAGTTTGGCTTTAAAATACAAATACTCACTTTTTCATGCTAAACTAGGCTCTGTAGAGAAAAATGCTCTAAATTAAAGTTGTAGATCTTTTAATTTTTTATAAATTTGATTACTCTTTGATATACACTTTTGTCGTAAAACTTATAATAAGGCTGAAATCTTAAAAAAACCGATTTTTTACACGATTTCGTGAGAAAAAAAAATCGCTAATTACCGATAAACTAAGCGTTATACCAAAAAATGTTCGAAATAAAAGTTGTGGGGTTTTAAATTCTCTACATTTTTTGTTATATACATCTTTGCACTTAAGTTTTGCACATTAAAGCCACAATCTCAAAAAAACAAATTTTTTACTAGAAAACAGCCTTTCCAAGAATTTCAGCAGACATGACGCCTACCTTATCTTGTAGAGCATAAAAAATGTAGTAAATGAGGCGATTTTTAAAAAAATTGTAGGAGCCGTTTTTGAGAAAATTGCAAAAAAGTGAAAAATTTCACGAATAAACTATTACTTCCGGTTGACCGATTTTGATGAAAATGTTCGAGTCGGGTCCTGTAGTAGTACCTAACTTAAGTGTCAAGTTTCAAGTTCATGCGATGTTTTGTTCTTGAGATATTTTGTTCACACACACAAGCACACACACACACACACACCCATGCAAACACACACCAATCGCTAAAAAAAAATTTTTTGGGTTCAGGGGGTCTGAAAACTTGTAGATCCGGTGAAAACTCGATTTCGAAAAATCGACATGAAAACAATACTTTCCTTCCTATAGGCTATATTCATAGAGGCAAGAGAAAGTAAAAAGGCGGCACAAAAATTTCATTAAAATCCGTTCACAGTTGGCTGAGAAAATGTTACTTATGTGTCAAAAATTTCTATTTACGTGAAACAAGAAAAAACTAAAAGAGAACACAAATTATAAGTCGGCTACTGTAAAATAGTCACCTCTAATACATTCCAGGATCATAATCTGGAAATTCCTCAAATGTTACATTCAAAGCAGGTCTAATGCCAACTTAATTTTTTAAAACGAAAAAATTCTTGCTGACTTAAATGAATGTGCGGACACCGATCTGGCACCATCCTTTAACTACCATCGGACCATTTTCATGCGGGTTATAGTAATAAAACTGGTAATAACAATTTTGTTTTAATAATATTATTATGCAAAACTATAATGAAACATTATAGGCCTCCAATAATTAAAGTCAAACACGGACTTCTACAGGTAACGGCCTTCAAGTCAGCTGATCACGCGCTCAATGCTGTTTACATCTACTGACTTGACTCGATAAATAGACTATAGAAATATTTATGAAATGCAATAAACAAACAAAATTACCTTAACTAGTAATTGTTGAGACATGAATCGCTGACGAAGTGCTTCACCAGATATAGCAAGTAACGCTCGCAGAACTAGTTGCAATCGCCTGTGATAAGATGCACCAATGAGATCATCTTCAGCATTTCCACTTGTGGTTGCACCGTTTGCCGATGAATTCTAAAACGGAAAATAAACACCATGTAAGGTAAACTTATGGATAAATTTTATTTAACGATTAAAAATTTAGTAAATTATGCCCAACATTCTATTACAGTGTCTCAGTGCAGATTAATTATTTTTTTGGGCTCTTGTCCTTATTGACCTACAGTTATTTATACGTCATATTTTAATATCTGCCCATAACAGACAGGTGGAGTGTCAAGGTATTTTCATTCTATCTGTTTGTTCCAGGGCTAAAATAAATAGTTCTGTTTCTTATCACATGGTCAGCCAATTAAATGACTGAATTATTTAAGAACAGACAAGGTAGAGGTGTAAAAGACACTAATCAGAGTTATCTCCTCTGAAAGTAATGAATTTTATTATACAGCCAGACCCTGTGGGGAATGAAGTGAAGGTGTCAGTTGCAGAGTGGAAAGTAGGTGATTTTCAGAGGGCCCGGCATGCTGATAAGTGTACTTTTCCACTCAATGAGGAAGGCAATTGTAAACCATCTCACTCCTCGTTTTACTTAGTAAAACCTCTACAGGTTCAAACCAGCCTTTCGGCTGATGACCTAAACAACAACATGTTACTATATGAAAGCATGGAATTTTGTGAACACGTGTACATAGAAAAAAATTAGAAAAGATAAAATAGAACACACTCTAGTTCATTGTGAAGAATGTCTAAAAATTAGTTATTCTACGAATCTCAGAGGGTTTATTCCCTTTTTCAGGTCATATTTAATTCAACCGGTTTTACTATAAGTGATTACAGACCAATATACCTACCTCTAACATTCAAGCTTTCAAACACGGTCATAACTATTTTTATATGAGAAACGGCCTTTATTTGGTTTTATTAAAATAAATAAAATCAGAATTCAGTGGTACCACAACATTCACAGATCAATAGAAAATTTCCCACTAATCTGATTATGTTTCTAAATAGCTTACTTTCTTCTTTATACATTCAGCTACTATTTAACTATAATATTTACTAGTGTGCACGTACGCTACATTGACCTTCACTATTACATACTACATATACGTGCTTGCCTCTCATCATGCGGTCTTGGGTTCAAAACCCATTCCGGCACGACATATTTTCATAGGTTACAAACAATGTTTTCATCCTTCACCATCTGCGTTGTAATTGCAGAACAGTCGGGAGTTAAAAAAAAAATATATTACTATTACACAAACTGTTGAGTACTGTTAAAATATTAAAAAAATATTACTATTACACAAACTGTTGAGTACTGTTAAAATATTAAAAAAATATTACTATTACACAAACTGTTGAGTACTGTTAAAATATTAAAAAAATATTACTATTACACAAACTGTTGAGTACTTACACGCGAGTCATCTAACAATAATATACGAGGTGTGGCTATTAAATAACGAGACTGATGTAAAAAATTTTATTTTTACTTTATACATAATCACTTATTGTCACCTTCAATATACACTTCTTCTCTATCCCTAAAACGCTCCATGCGAATTTGCCGTAGTTGGAAACAGTGCTGGAAGTGATCTTCTGTCAGCTCCTTCAGGACACGTGCCGCTTTCTCTTTTATAGCTTCCACAGACTCAAATCTTGTACCTTTTAATGCAGATTTCACCTTAGGGAACAGGTAGAAGATAATAACATGTGATGAAACGTGGTTTTTTACTTATGATCCGGAAACAAAGCGCCAATCCATGCACTGGAAGAGCCTGACTTCACCGACAACCAAAAAAGCTCGAATGAGCAAGTCAAAATTTAAAGCAATGATGATTGTTTTCTTTTGATATCGATGGGATTGTATACCTTCACTGGGTTCCTGAACGTCAAACAATGTAATCAGTATTACTACCTTTAGGTACTTTCTAAACTACATCAAAGAGTAAGGAAAAAACCCCCCAAAATGTGGAAGGATAAATGGATAAATCATGGGTTCTCCACCAAGACAATGCGCTAGCTCATTCCACGATATCTGTCAAGAAGTTCCTAGTGAAGTACAGCTTGTCCCTTTTAATGCAGATTTCACCTCAGGAAACAGGCAGAAGTCACATGGTGCAAGATCTGGTGAATAAGGTGGATGTTCTAACACTGAGATGCTGTACTTGGCTAGGAATCTCTTGACAGATAATGCGGAATACATAATACGGATATAAAAAAAAAATCAATCATCATTGCCTTAAATTTTGACTTGCTCATTCGAGCTTTTTTGGCTCTCAGTGAAGTTCGGCTCTTCCAGTGATGGATTGGCGCTTTGTTTCCGGATCATAAGTAAAAAACCACGTTTCATCACATGTTATTATCTTCTACCTATTCCCTAAGGTGAAATCTGCATTAAAAGGGACAAGATTTGAGTCTGTGGAAGCTGTAAAAGAGAAAGCAGCAGGTGTCCTGAAGGAGCTGACAGAAGATGACTTCCAGCACTGTTTCCAACAACGGAAAATTCGCAAGGAGCGTTGTAGGGATAGAGAAGGAGTGTATATTGAAGGTGACAATAAGTAATTATGTATAAAATAAAAATTAAATTTTTTACAATGTCAGTTTCATTATTTAATAGCCACACCTCATATTGGCTATCTGCCCGATAAGGGTTAACTTTATTTGGTAATTAGCATTACTGTATTAAATCATATTCTTTGTAGGTACACAATAATTACAAAATAAATGTATAATTCATGTATAATGTGTGTCCATTTACTAAAACCCATCCAAAATTCCCATATTCTGGATAACTCGACAACGCTCAAACTCAACAAACTCAGAGTCCACAAAGTGTCGAGCCAGTGACATTCTACTGTTCTTCCATCAAAATCTTATGAATAAATTATAATAATTTATTACCTGAGGACATTCACCAGGAAGTGCTTGAGTAAGAAGCCAATATAAATGATGAGCGACACGAGGCGATGTTAATGCCCTTTGCAATAAAAACTGTGTGAGCGTTGAAGCTTCATACGTCTCATGTTTAAGTGCTTCAACAAGTTGCGGTAAATAATCACATAATTCATCGCTGCTTAATTCTCTCACCCACGATACAGCCACCCGCCTCACTTCACAATCTGGAAAACTACAAACAAAAACATCTGGTGTGTGAACACTCCCATGACTTTCACTTGCCAATGTAAATAATTAGAAATATAACCTAGGTTTAATCATGAGTGAATGACGTGAACCGAAAATCAACCTCTGTTCGACTTAAAAACTACGGGAAATCACTAATTAATGCTAAACTAACTGCAAGTTTACAATTATATACTATTTTTTAAACTGCAAATGATGCTGGAATGACTCAAAAGTATAGTGAGCAAAGCAGCCTAAGAATAAACATAAAAAAGATCAAATACATGGTGGTTCGTAAAAACCAAAATTAATACAAAGGCTGCTCAAAAACACGGCAATAGAGAGTTGCTTTTATGTTAGACTTTTGCAATTACTGCTAATGCAAATGGTGAGAAGGATGATAGATGAAGATGAGTGATGAAAAAATGCCAGACCTGACTGGGAATCGAACCTGGGACCCCTGCCTAGAAAGCTAGTTGCGCTAACCACTACGCCAACAGGCTTGCTTGTTTTCAATATTTAGGTACAATAGTGCATGAAGATAATAATCACACAGCCGAAATAAACAGAAGGATAAAGATGGCTTGTTCTGCATTAGTTAAAATTAAAAACCTTTTAATAAATAAATCCTTGAGCCTTCACCTGAGATTTAAGGATGGTTCGATGTTACATCTTCTCAACAATGTTATATGGCGTGAAAGCTTGGATGTTGAACAAGATGAATATCAGGAGAATAGATGCGTTTGAGCTTTGGTTGTAGAGGCGCATGCTAAAAGTACCCTGGACGGATAAAGTACCCAACGAGACAGTCTTGCGGAGAATGGGAACAGAAAAGAAGCTTGTTTACAACATCCAAAAAAGGATAATGGGTCACATTATGCGTGGATCAAGATATGAAATGATTCGCTTGATAATACAAGGCAAGATTCAGGGGAGGAGAGATGAAGAGGAAGAAGAATTCCTAAGTTAAAGAATCTTCGCAACTGGTTTTGTTGTACCTCAGCGGAGCTATTCAGAGCTGCGGTGTCCAAGATTTCAATAGCCATCATGACTGCTAACTCCAATCGGAGAGGGCACGTTAAGAACAAGACTCTGTAGAAAAACTCCTTGAAATTAAGATTGCAGATTTCATAATTTCCTATAACTTTGATTATTATGTAATTTTATCGTATAATGCATACCAAGGCTGCAATCTTTAAAAAAATTTCAATTTTTTAAAGATTTTGATGAGAAAAATACAGAATATCATTAATTTTATTGAAACTGAACACTAGCAATGTACAAAAAATGTTCAAAATAAAATTAGTACGTTATAAATTTCTCACAACTTAAATTACATGTGCTTTTGCCCTACAATGCATATTAAGGCTGCAATTTAAGAAAAAAACATCTTTTACCACGCAAGTACAGCCCCTCCACAATTTCAGCTGACATGGGGCTTACCCGAACTTGTGGAAAATAAAAAATATAGTAGTTAGATGATTTTTTTTTTAAATTGTAGAAGCAGTTTTTGAGAAAATTGTAAAATATTGAAAAATCACACAAATAACTACTATTTTGGTTGACCTACTTATGTAGGTCAACTGGAGTAAGTAGGTTCTTGTTCCAAACAATTTAGTGTTGTGATAAGCAACATATGAATCTATTCTGTTTCTTGTCTTGTTATTGTGCGATATAAGATTAACAGATACCACTTCCGATTAATACGTACACAGGTTAAATTCAAGAGTAAAAAAACAAATAAAATAAAAATACATAAAACAATTACCAGGGTAAGAGTAGTTGGAGCGCAGAAACAGGATCTAAAGGCGTCCACAAATGTAACAGCGAATATAAATCGGCCAAACACGCGTAATCCCAACTATGAGCTGCCAAAAATACTTTTGGTAGAGCTTGTGGTTTTCCTAACAAATAATGACGTTTCTCCCACAATACTTCTCTGTCTTCAACTTGAGGCCTGAAATTATAAAATTTAAATTATTTACATTAATACGTCTTGTAATGCCCAAAATTATTCGGAATACAATTTTAAACTTTTCTCCAAACCAAACATTTTGACCACAAATTTCAGATCAGGCTTTCATGTGGTGCATTCGGATAACATGCTAGAAATTATGAGATTCTATCTGACTGAAACTGCAAAGAAATAGCATACATTCGAGAAGTGGCTGTACCGAAGAATTCTTAAAATTCCTTAGAGACCAATGCCAAAGTTCTGTGAGGGATGAGAAAGGATCTAAAGTTTAAGCAACTATTGAAGCATGTAAAATGCAGTACAGGATAACCTGAACAATCCCGAATCCTGGGTAACCTGAACTCCCAAAATAAAAGGTTCCAGTAAGGTGCTGTTTCTCTCTGTAGCCTCCATAATCTCCCTACTGCATCAATTAATTTTATTTTAAAAATAATGTCCTACACAAGCACCCAATCAAAAAATTAACTATTTTAACTCCTTTTCAACAAGAAAACAACCCAAAACCATCAGAACACAGATGAGCAACCGCCAGATTAAAAAATTTGTAATGATGGAAAGATATATTGGGGTGAAAACTAAAGAAAAAATCCGGTGTGAAACACTCACATGATTTTCTCTTGCTAATGTAAATAATGAAGAATATAACCTAATTTTTAATCATGAGTGAATGAAGCAAAATGAAAATTTCTGTTGAACTTAAAAATAGGGAATATCACAAATTGACGCTAAACTAAGCTCTGTAGAAAAAAAAGTTGTAGGTCTTTTAATTTTCAACAACTTTAATTCTATTTTAGCCCTTAAATACATACTCTCCTTACATAATATAAATGTAAGAAGAACTAATAATAATATGTAAGAAGACAAATGAGTTGTTAGGGTCGATACACCAATATTTGAGGTTTTTCTACTAGTAGATTTTTAGAATTTATTTTGTCTGATTATATTTTAAATGCAATTACTTCTGTAGGAATCACTGCGCAATAAAAAGAATAACTATTCAAAAAGATCAAAATATTTGGTAAAGAAGAATGCTAAGACCTTCCAATGGGTATCCTGAGCCTGAATCTAACCTACCGGACCCAGTTGCAGAACCGCTAAATAAAAGTGAAGGCACTCAGTTTAAAAGAACCTTCAGCAGTGTCCAACATCAACATTTTTAAAAACAATTAGTGTAGTTTGTTCTTACATATGTAAAATTTAGAAAGAGTGATGTAAAAGTTTAAAATGCATTCAACATCAATTTTTTCATCAAAAACTTTTAAGCTGCTTTAATTTACACAATTTTTGAGAGTAAATTCTAAATTTTGCATCAAATTGGTTAGAACTTAATGGTAAATTTTCAAAGGGTAATGGCTCATAACATAAAATTTTCGACAGGAGGTCCCTTTTCGGATTCTGTTTCACATATGGAGAGAAAGAGACCATGGGGCAGACCAAAAGAGTAACGGAAGAGAAAATTGAAGAGGAGTTATATTAGGACTGACCCAAGGAAACTTGGAAGACGGATAAAGAGGATGACAATGGGTATGTTACAATGGGCTTTATTAAAAGTTGAGATAATAAAAAAACTTACCAAGAGAATGTATCCTGTTCACAAATATCGATTAGCTGCTGTTGAGTATTACAATCCAAACTATCAAAATCATGATTGGTTAACGGAATCGGTTCAACCTCTTTTGAAGTCGGCGGAAATATTACTTCACCTCCGTAATCAGGAAGTTCAATACCTAATAAATGACAGAAAATTAATCTTTTTTTAAAAAAAAACACACATTTCTTTCTTGACATTTACGAGGTGTCACAATTAAGTTCCGGGAATTAGGTTATAACTCGGGAATTGTCAATACTGTGTTGTTCATAAGCATATGATCGGAAATAGGGGACCTTCTTCCTTTGTCGCAGTCAAAGTTTTAAGTCAATAGCATGTTTGGTTGGTGTTTTATGCGTGTTTTTCAAAAGTAACTTTTTTAGTGGCGTCTTGAAAATTAGTGGACTCATATCACAAGTGAGGTTAGCAAGGATTTATTGTCCCACATTCAAAGCGACAGCAGAGATTGGATGAGTCGGGTAGTCACTAGAGATGAGACCTGGATATTTGAGTATGACCCCCAGACCCGTAAACAAAGCCCAGTGGGTGGAAAATATTGGGGAGTTGCAAACGAAAGCGCGGATGTCCAAGTCGTGACTGAAGGCAATGTTGATTGTTTTTTCGATATCCCAGGCATCATTCATCGTGAATATGTTCCTGCCACCAGACAGTGACTGGGCTATGTTGATGTCCTCGAGCGGCTGCAAGCATGCATTTTACGTGCGCGGGCTGAACTTGCCGAGGACAACCGAATCTTGCACCACAACAACTCGCCAACCCATTTGCCATTCATTGTGCAAGAGTTTTTGTTGAAAAAAGGCATTCCAACGTTTCCGCACCCACCCTATAGCCCCGATATCGCCCCCTGCGACTTCTTCATATTCTCCAAGATGAAGTTGCACCTCGAGGTAACTCATCATGGTGATGTACAGGAAGTCACGGATTGAACCGCAGTGCTGAATGGAGTAACTTCAGAGGATTACCAAGGGTGCTTCCAATCGTGAGAGCAACGTTGGAATCGTTGTGCAGAGTAAGAGGGAGACTACTGTGAAGGTAAATAATACAATTTTGCTTGCAACTTAATTTGCTTGTGTTATATCGACAAATTACCGGAACTTAATTGCAATACCTCATATCTAGAATGATGAAAAGATCCAGTGATATTGTTATGACAGCACAACTCATTTTCTTAAAATTTTAGATGAGGAACACAAGCCGAAGCACCGTCTCCCCAAATAGGGAAATGTGCTATGATAAGAGAATATTTCGCTTCATGCTTCACAATTTCCTTTCTTCATTTTATGTTAATTAAACTCCCCTAGTGGCCAAGTTTGAAGTTGTGACAGCCTAAAAACTCACCTATGACATACATTTTTCAAATGTTATGATGGAAAGCACCTGGACCCCCATTCTTTACTTTATTTTTTTCTAACTGAGGCGACAAAAAAACTCATGTTCACTCCCTCACGATGGGGAAGTAGTGCTGGACTCAACTGAGGTGTCCTCGTCCAGCCCCAAAGAGGCCGCAACCGCCTACCAACCAAAAACCCACGGCCTGGCCACTTGATCCGACATCAGCAAAGAACACTCCACTTCCCTCGGAACTGTTTATATAATACTACAAGGAAATGTCGGGTTAAAAAATTTACATACTGTCAGCGGGGCATGGAATGGAACTGTAGCCTAATTCCCCTTTAGCTGTCACTGACCAACACTCACTCTCTTACTTTCATTCATCTCTTTCATCATCAGCTCAGGAAAGAAGTAGGCCTACTCTCTGAGAGTGGGACAGGATTGATTTACTGTGGGAAAGGGTGATCCCGCTGATCTCCAGATGTCTCCACCCTCCACAGTCTCCCGATCACCCTTCCCGCAAACTGAGCGACCAACTTCCAGTTCTCCTCATCCCGCTCGCTGCCCCTACTCCATCTGGGCTCCACTGTGCTCCCATTCTTTACCTAGGGAGAATATTTTATACCCCAACCCCTCCTATACAAAAGTCCTATCTATGTTCCTAACCTGTTTACACCATCCAGATTTAAGGCCTGCGTCTTTTGGATGGATGCAGTCTGACCCTGAGAAAAACACTCTCAATTTACATGAACACAATGATTACTATGACCAAAATGTCAGACAAATATTCAGTTAAATTCTTTTCTTTGATGTAACAGATTTCTTATAGTAAATTTGCTGTTCAGAATACAACCATATGCAATTTTTCTGAAAATTCCTTCAAATTTTCATAATAATAATCAAAAAACTTAATTTCTGATTGCGAATCTTTAAATTCAAAAAAGATTTACCTAAGACAGGATGAGTATCTCCATGAGGATGTGTGCCTGGAGCAGGAGCTGGACCTAACCTTTTATCAGCACTCGGAGGCCAAACAGATAAAAGAAATCGACCTTGAGTCAAAACACTGTAAAACAAAAAGAATAGTTACATTAATTCATATTATTAAATTATTTAAAAGTAACATTAAGACAGAAAAACTCAACAGAAAATCCTTACAAACAAGAATATTAGCAAGTGACTTGCACTGATAAAATAACCACAAAATAAACATAAAAATTTTACAAACATATAGTCTGTAAAAGGGGCGTATCTAAAAAAAAATCAATTTTTAGATAATTTGGCAACAAACTCATTTTTTATGCTCTATTGACTGGCAAAGAGGAGTATGTCAATATGGTTGCCTATATTATAAGCAACCACAAAATGAGTATGTTGCCTCTTTGCCAGTTCACACATGATATGCATAGTAATGATTTTTGGAAGGGATAGGGGTATTTAGGGGGACCATTACACTGGAAGGAGAGACATCGAAGCTGGTGAAAAATTTCAAATATCTAAGGAGTGAGATTTCAGAAGACAGAGAGATAGATAGAGAGATAACAAAGCGGTTGCAAAAAGGAGGAAATATATACAAAGCGGTAAAATACTTGTTATAGGACAGAAAGATACCAGAGAAGGCCAAATAAATGACGTTTACGTTGCATTACGCACCAGCAGTGCTGTATAGAGCGGAAACATGGGGGATGAATGAGAAGAATTGGAGTAGGTTACACGCAGGGGAGATGAAGCTCTTAAGAGCAATAAAGAGTACGACAAGGAGAGATAGAATAAAGATTACCGAGATTAGAGCGGTGCTAAATGTGGAAGGTATGGGGGAGAGGGTGGAGAAAATGAGGATAAGATGGTATGATCATGTGAAGAGAATGGGGAAGAAGGTTTACCTAGAAGGAGGAAGGTTTACCACGTGTCCTGAAGGAGCTGACAGAACATGACTTCCAGCACTGTTTCCAACAATGTAGAATTCGCATGGAGCGTCGTAGGGATAGAGAAGGAGTGTATATTGAAGGTGAAAATAAGTGATTATGTATAAAATTAAAATTAAATTTTTTACATCAGTCTCGTTATTTAATAGCCACACCTCGTAGATTACAAATCCAAAACCCGTTTGTTGCCATCTCTTGTAGTTTCTGGATGTGACAAACGAACAGACAAAACAAAATGATAGATGACAATTTTTAAAATTGCCGTAAATGAAAATACACATTCAAAATAAGAAATGAAGTTTATCATGGGGGATGAAAATGAATCTCAGGACAAAAAATATGTAGATAAAATAGTAGGAGTAAAACGATTTCAGGGAGTAGAGTAATCCAAAAAATCAGGCTTACCATAGACTGTAAAAAGAAAGAAGGCAAACTGAAAGAATGAATACTTACTGGCAAAGGATTAACAAATGAAATTGTAAAATGTGATTCATAACGGTCGAATCAGAGAAAAATTACAAATTATACGCACCCATCATAATTGAAAAATTGAATAGCTGCCCATCCTAATTCGACTTGTGTTATTTCACCAGGTGTACCTTCGGCACCTTCTGGTGCTGGTGCTTCAGTACGACCGTAGATAACCATAACTAAGCGGCATTCTCTTGGTATGATACAAACACTGACTCCTTCAAAATTTAACCTAGAAAAAGGAAACAATTATTAGATTTCAATTCACTCATCCATCTTTAACTCCTTACTCTTCAGTCCCCTCAAATTTAAGGAGATAACAAAAGGGAGTATACCACACTTAAAGATAGAACTTATAAGACTCAATATGAGGCGTTCCGGACCAGAAGGGCGAACTCAACATAGGGTCATTTTTTGTTTTTATTTTATTTGGTATCTTTGGGTTACAAACTTCAATGTTATAGGTATATTTTGTTGAGTTTGCCTTTTAAATTATATAAAAAGAGAAGTAGAAAAAATCAGGGAGTTTACTTTGGACGATAGTTGCGCGGACCAGAAGGGCGAACTCAACAGCAAGGCGTCAGTCTTGTCACCTCTGCGCTACTGATCCCACACCACTTCTACCCTTTCCCCTTACTATCTCTATGCATCATACACTCCACACATGTTATATCTGTCCTTGTTTCTCTAGTATTAGTCTGTCTTTTGCTAAGTGATTTATGTGTGTATACTCTGTCAGTCTGCTACTGAACATTTATTCATGGAACGTGATACAGGTGACAATAGGGAAGACGAAGAAGCTGGGTACTCCCGAAAAAGATGATCCAACCCACAAGATTGGAAGAAGAATTTAGCAAAAAAAGCAACGGAATACTGGTCAACAGTTTGTATCTTGTTGTAACAATAGTGTTGTGGTTTCCAGGAAGAATGGTGAGCGTTTTTCTTGCGGCTGCTTCGAAAATGGTGTTAATAATATTACTTCTGTTTTTAATGATTTTGAGCCATTGAAAATTACGATTTGCAAAATGCCTTCCTCTACAAACTTCTTCATAGTACCGATTGTAAGAGAAGTTATGTAAAAGGTAGGCCTAGTAGAAATTTGCAAACAATAAGATATCCGATTATTATAGGCACAGTTATCTACGATGTTTGCCGGACAGCGTTTTATAGGATTTGTGAGAAACATGTCTGTACAGTCTTAGATAAGATAAAAGTTACTGGTAGTGTAGACACTGACCGACGAGGAAAACATGGGGAGTGTAATAAAAATTTATTACGAATAATTAAAACATGAATTTTTGTTGAGTTCACCCTTGGATCAAAAAGTTTAATTTGCGTTTTTCTCAGAACTACCCTTTGTTGAGTTCGCCTTCTGGTCCGCAACGCCTCATATTAACTAAGCTAAATTTATAACTAACCTATTCATTCAAATTTAGTCAAAAGTTATTTATGAAATTTAAGCTTCTTAAATGGTGGCCTCATACTTAAATTATGATGCACGCGTTTCTTAACATGAAGTATCTTCTTCTTCTTGTCATGCCAATCCAGTTCAGATGTTGGCGATCACCATGGCTACTTTGAAGTTATTAGTCATAATCCGGAACGATTCCGTGGAGTTTTAATGGAAGTCCGTCCTGCTCGTGTGTAAGTCAACGAGCATGCATGGTCTTTAGTTTGTGTTGAAGCTATGACGATTCTGTTATGGAATTTGCCTTAGGTGTTGTTAGACAAGTTCATTTTACTGCTCAGGAGGGAATTTACCATCACACAGTCAAAAAATTTAACACTTTGCAAGATTGCAAGGAAATTATAACGGCTTCCGTCTTACCGCTCGCACAGAATTATTCAAAAAACGTTGTTGTAGAGAAAAGAATTTCCTACATTACATTTGCTTACAGCTGTAACCGAGATGTAATAATGGCTCAGTGACGTCACCGTAAAGAATGTAAAATACCATCCCTTCACCTTCCAAAATGGACTCATTTTGAACATTTTATAACTTTGTCTAATATTTACGGAAATTTAAATAAAAAATATACATTTATTCAGTGAACTCTTTTCTACAAAACATGTTTTATAAATTTTTTTGCTGAACTGAAATTTAAGCCCGTTATAGTAAAAAATCTAAAGTAAACACAAAAATTTTCACGGATTAAAATTTTGCGCCCAAATCACGAAGAATTATGACGCGATTTTCATGTTATTATACTCAAAAGGGGCGTACGTATTATATGAATCAGCAGTATTTTTTGAAAATTTTTCATCAGTGATGACGTTTTAGATAAAACAGTTGTTTTAAGAGCATGTTTTGATTTTTGCAATCCTTTTGTTTTACGAGAAACAGTCTGTTGCATAAGAGTTAAAAAAACTTAACAATAATACGTTGCACAATGAACAACGGGAACACATGCTCCATCATGGCTGTACTGGCGACAGAACAGAAATGTATAATGTGCTGATGAAGTTCCCGCACTTTTAATTAAACAACCTTGAATCTGACATTCCCGTCATCTAACTTAGTATGACCTAACGAGACACAAAGAAAAAGTCCGGGTCATATTTGACTTGCCCTCGTATTTATGAAACCATGAAAAAACTCACCAGAAATCGAATACAACTCTATCATAGAGTATTTTTGACAATGTTGCTGATTTAGTCAAGACTGGATGTCCAACCGGTCTTGTACCGTGGTATAATTGACCAGCAATTAGATATTCTTGATGGTGCCAACTGGTTTTCAACCGATGTAGACACTCAATATGTACTAGAACACTGTCCAGTACTTCTGATGACAATTTGGAACCTAAAATTTAAAAAATTGTATAATGGTTAGTTTTTTTTAAAAATATCTTGCTTATTATACTACTTTTAAAAAAAATACACCGATATACACAATAAATTACAGGCAGTAGTAATTGAATGGCTCAACAGAAAAACGTTGCAAGTGACAAAATTTACAAAAGTGAGGTTTCAGTGGAATACGTTCTATAAATCCTCTATCTGATCATAATAGTGAATTCAAACGGGTAGAATCGTAACTAAATCTCGGAAATTCTTGAAACAAAACCGTCATACAGTGAAAAATCGTTATACAGCTAAGAATCGGATGGTATCTTTCACTTTCTGTAAAAATTTGTTTTTGTTACTTGCAACGTTTTTCCATTGAACCATTCAATTATGATACGATCAACTAGGTACTAGGGCAAAGCCCTCCACCAATTTTCAAAGATAAAATAATTATTCACCAAACCATTTTGGTCATTTAAAACGAAACATATTTTACTTTCTCTTGCATATATAAATACATAGAAAAGAAAGTATTGTTTTCATGTTGATTTTTCAAAATCAAGTTTTCACCAGATCTACACGTTTTCAGACCCCCAAACCCAAAAAACACGTTTTTAGCTATTGGTCTGTGTGTGTGTGTGTGTGTGTGTGAACAGAATATCTCAAGAATGGAACATCATACGAACTTGAAACTTAAGTTAAATACCACTAGAAGACCTGATATGAACATTTTCATCAAAATCGGTCAACCGAAAGCAGTAGTTTATTCGTGACATTTTTCACTTTTTGCGATTTTCTCAAAAACGGCTCCTACAATTTATTTTAAAATTGCCTCATTTACAACATTTTTTATGCTCTACACGATAGGGAAGGTGCCTTGTCTGCTAAAATTCTTGGGGAGGCTGTTTTCTCGTAAAAAAATTGTTTTTTTAAGATTGCGACTTTAATATGCATTTTAGCGCAAAAATGTATATAATAGAAGTTGTAGCAAATTTAAAATCCTACAACTTTTATTTCCAACATTTTTTGTATAACATTTAGTTTAGTGGTAATTAGCGATTTTGTTTTTTTCTCATGAAAACATGTAAAAAATTGATTTTCTTAAGATTTCAGCCTTAGTATGCATTTTACGACAAAAGTGTGTATAATCAAATTTATAGAAAATTAATAGATCTACAACTTTTATTTAGTGCATTTTTCTCTACAGAGCCTAGTTTAGTGTCTATCACTCATGATTAAAATAAGAAATTTGATTGAAATAAAACTTGTCGGGTTTTAAATTCTCTACAACTTTTGTTATCCACATTTTTGCGCTAACATGCATATTAAAGTCGCAATCTTAAAAAAGCAATTTTTTTACGAGAAAACAACCTTCCCACGAATTTCAGCAGACATGGCTTCTACCCTATCTTGTAGAGCATAAAAAATGTAGTAAATGAGGCAATTTAAAAAAAAAATTGTAGGAGCCATTTCTGAGAAAATCGCAAAAAAGTGAAAAATGACACGAATAAACTACTACTTCTGGTTGACCGATTTTGATGAAAATGTTCGTGTCGGATTCTCTAGTGGAATCTAACTTAAATTTCAAGTTTGTACGATGTTCCGTTCTTGAGATATTCTGTTCACACACACACACACACACACACTCTCTCTCACACGCACGCACGCACAAACCAATCGCTAAAATCATGTTTTTTGGGTTCACAGAGTCTGAAAACGTGTAGATCTGGTGAAAACTTGATTTCAAAAAATCGACATGAACACAATAGGCTCCTTCCTTCCTATATATTCATACAGGCAAGAGAAACTAAAAAAATAAATGTTGTAGGAAACAAATTGATTTTCTTAGGTAAAACAAATCTATAAACCACTCACCAATCGGTTGTGCTGGAGGAACTTTCAACTGGAAATCAACTCTAAATGCATTACAATAAGTTTCAATTAAACCTTGAACAGCATCACGAATTCTATCGCACTGAATTGAAACAAGTTCTGGTACATCGCTTGGTCCAACATTCTTTACTCTCACCACTGAATAATCCCCATCATCATCATCAGCTACAACTTCAGCTCGATTCCAGTCTTCATCCTGTAAATAATGACACCCTGTAATGACATCCCAACAATTGTTCGTCTTTAATTAACGCATTTTTACTTTTAAATTGCTCATACCACTTGTTAACACTCTTCAAAATTACCATATTATCGCCATACACTAATTAGAACATTTTCATGAGATTCTTTGGCACTTTTTTGCAATTTAAAATGAAATTTAATGTTAACACGTTCAAAATCCATGACGCATGACAGACACGGTAATTACAATTTCACTCTTCTGGATCTGGAAGCCAACTAACAAGTTACCACTCGTTCAAATTTGACACCATTGGTTATCTTAAAGAATCATATAATAGAGCTTATTACTTCAAATGGATATAGCATCAGGAGTTTCTGCTATAAAAATTCATTCAACGTATTTCTTGATCAAACCTCGTACCTTCACTTTATCAAAAAATAGCATGCCCAAACTTTAATTTTTAAAATTGTCATCTATCAATTTCCGATGTCTTTCTGTCGGAGTCATATCCAGAAGGCAGAAAATACAAGAGATAGCAAGAAATGGTTTCCGGATTTGTAATCTACACAAAAGTTAGTGGGCCTGGATTGGATTTGAAGGTCCGGTTTCAACCAGAAGTCAATAAATCAAAGACTGAATTTGGAAACAAAAATAATGTCATTCGATTCCTATAAGAGTAGATAAAGAAATCACTAATGGTTTTTTCCATAGGTCAAAGGTAAGCCTTTAGAAAAAAAAACTGCCATCGCCCTGAGACGAGTCGTCTCATGAAAGGGATTTTTTAAACTCAGTTCTTTTCACAAACTTGCTTCAAAGCAAGTATCACATTTTCTGTTGAACAACAGATAATATACAGAATATTAATTAATACTACAAAATTTAATTGAAATAACAAACCCGTGAGATCTGTAGTTCCGAACAAGAATTAATAAATGAATCTAAAGCGTGAGATATATCTAACGTTTCAATACTTCCTAATAAAGAACATATCGCTTTAATCGCTTGTTTAACTCCTAAAGATTGTAACGGCCATACACCTTCAACTGCAGATTTTTCAACTTTTTCCATTTCTCTTTCTAACGTTTCTGTAAAAAGAAAACACAATTAATGCAAAATAAAATGTTATGAAAATAGGTCTACAAAATATAATTTCCCCAAGACAGAACTCATAATAAACATTACGAACTATAGTTACTTGAGTCACACAAGTTTGCCTTTGTTTGCAACAAGGGGTAAAGGGGGAAATTATCAGTGCCCATGAACGACTGCTTTAATTTCAGTACAACCAACACAACAACTTATACTATACCCAGATTACACAGTATAACACAGAACCTTTTGTAGGTTAACTGTACGAATATAACTGTTTGTTAACGTAAACAGAAATGTTAGTTTCTCAAAAATGTAGGCAGACTATTCACAGTGCTGAACAAAATCTAATATGCAGTGTAATAAAATGCTGTGAAGTTGAAGCTAAACAAAAAATGTCTTTTTATGCCTCTTAAGAAAAAGCAATGAGCGAGTGGCTAACTACTGTAATGTTTCTCTTTCCACAATTCGAAAAAAAAACGAAATAAAAGATGTGAAGAAGCTATTCTGCAACAGTTTTGTTGAAACCTGGTAAAAAAAAGGAAACAGTTAGGTAGGAATACTACACTGATGGTGAAGACGCTGGTGACAGTGATTCATTCGTACAAAATTTTGTTCCAATGGAATATGGGAGCTGGTAATTATAGTAAATCAAACATTTCTAGTCATGTAATTAAATTATAGGCAATATTACAGTAGAATATTATAGTAGAAACTGCACGGAAACTCGCACATAGTGAAATTTACGAGTAGTGTCTCACTGTTGAGGTTGGCAGCACTGTCAAATTTTCACTTCTCTTCCTCTTAGCCCATACACACAAAAAGCAATCTCGTGACTTCAGTATCTATACTGAATCGCATGCCTATTCTTAAAAATAAAATTAAAAAATAAAGGGTGTCAACATATTTAGGAGAATGGATTAGTATAAATAACAATAAGAATAGCTTTGAAAGTATGAAAGAAAGTAAGGCAGATAAGATATGAACTACATTCATGAATACCAGAAACCTACAAGGGGGGACTCAAAAAAACCGAACAGAGAGTGCGCTGCGCCATTTGTAGATGTAGTAGAGAGTTCTCTCGCTAGATGGAGTTAACAGAGACCTTCAACAAACAACTGCCCAGACAATGACAGTTTGTATCACAGAGAGCTCACTACATATTTCCAGGAATTCATTCAAAAAACTCCCCACTGGTGCAATAACATGTGCTTCTAATAAAATGATGGCAGGATATTGCCGCGAAACAACGGTTTCAACAAATACTTCAGGCTTTTTTAAAGTAATATTAAATTTTATTCTCTATTACTGTATTTTTGTTTATACAAACCAATGCTCCCCATAATGGACAGTTAAATTAATTTCACTTGATCTATTAGTTCCAGGGCTACAAAAAATAGTTGTTTCTTATCACATATTCAGGGAATAATTACCTGAATATGTGATTCCTTTGAGAGTAATGAATTTCACTACAGAACCAGACACTGTGGTGAATGTGAAGGTGTAATTTGTAGCGTGGAAAGTAGTTGCTTTTGAAAGTGCCTGGCATGCTGATTAGCATATTCTTTCAACTCAGTGAGGAAGGAAATAGTAAACCACTACACTCGTTTTTTACTTAGTAGAACCTCTTGAGGTTTAAACCAGCCTTTTAGCTGTTGACCTAAACAACAACAACAACACATACCAATAAAAAGTAGTAAGAAATTCTGTATATTCACTTCCAAATGTTTTTAAACCCTAAATCATGTTTTTAAATCCTCTCATCATGCGGTCTTGGGTTCGCATCCCATTCAGGCACAGCATATTTTCATACGTTACAAAAAATCATTTCATTCTTCACTGTCTGCATTAACAGTAATTGCAGAACAGCCAAAAAAAGTTAAAACCAAAAAAATAAAATAAAAAATAAACCCTTAAGGTATATCTTTGGATGTTCGCTGGAATTTTCATATCCAAACATTAATCCATCCCCTCCTCACCCTATATTTTGGTTAAGCAAGGTTTTACTGTAATTGTTCCACACAAAAAATTATGTTAGGCCTAAATACAAATAAACAAAAGTACTTACCTAGTAATATAATTAATGTATCATATGAGATTGGTTGAACCGGTTCCTTTGGTAAAAGATCATCAAGTGACAACATTTTATCCTGTTTGTCATCTTGTGCCTGTAAATTAAAAAAGAAAAACATTCTCATTATTAAGTTATATGCGTAACTTATTAACCCTGACAGTTTGTACGGAATGGTTTTCTCACCATGTGAAATAAGTTGTTATCCATCACCTAACAGTTAACAGAGTTTAAAATTATAGAAAGTGCTGCTTTTTGTGTTCACAAATTAAATTGTAAATGCAATCAGTAATTATGATAAAAAATTCAATAAAATAGAATCGAATCATTAAATTACACAGTGTTTGGCAGCAATTTTGAAATTGTCATCTATCATTTTCCTTTGTCCGTCCATCACACCCCAACGTCAAAACTACAACAGATAGCAACAAACGGTTTTTGGATTCAAAATCTACACAAAAAGTTAGTGGGCCTAAATTAGAGTTGAAGTTTCGGGTTCAGACCAGAAGTGGCCCAAAACCGGAAGACAAGTAATCAGTCAGAAACTACTAGAGATAGCAACAAATGGTTTTCGTATATGTAATCTATACAAACCATAAGTGGGTGTAGATCCGATTTTGGCTGGAAGTGGCCCAAAACCGGAACTCAAGAAATCTAAGTTGGAATTTGGAACAAAAATAGCGTCATTCGATTCCTCTTAAAGAGTAGATACAGAAATCATTAGGTTTGAAGTTCCGGTTTCGAATGGAAGTAGCCCGAAACCGGAAGTCAAGAAATCAAAGTCGGAATTTGGAAACAAAATTGGGTAAATCGATTCCTTTTGAATAGTAGATAATGAAATCATTGGGAAAGGAAAAAAATTCCTTTCTCATGAAAGAAATTTTTTATTTCCCTTATCTTATATAAATATATAGATAAGAAAAGTATTGTTTTCATGTCAATTTTTCACCAGAAATACACATTTTCAGGCAATTTGAACCCAAAAAACCATTATCACAAAAAAAATTAAATTAAAAAACAAAACATTTCAAAAAATTGACCTCTGTTACCAGGGTATTTCCGTAACTCATACCACGCTTCATAAAATTAACAATTTTAAATAAACCAATTCATCTCGTTCATAAATAATCTTCAATCTCATAATCCTCCATTATCGACTTTCTAAACCAATTTCTTCTGAACGATTCATTAAAAAGAAAAACTTTCTCCTGTCAACAGACAAGAAAAAGTAAAAATAACCAGTTGTATAGATACTGAAGTCACGAGATTGCCTTTTGCGTATGAATGGGCTATGAAGAAGGGAAGCGAAAATACGATAGTGCTGCCAACCTCAACAGTCAAACACTATTCGTACATTTCACTACTGTGCAGTTTCTACATCATTTTGTAAGCTGTGGTTTATTCCGAGAAAATGTTTTCTTCATAAACCTTATAAGAAATAAATCTGACCTGTAATACTGCCTATAACTTAATTACATGACTAGAAATGTTTGATTTACTGTAATTACCAACTACCTTATTCCATTGGAACAAAATTTTCTACGAATCAATCGCCTTCTTTACTATCGCTGTCACCGGCGTCTTCACTATCAGTCTCACTAGTATCTACCTAATGGTTGAAACTGTTGAAGAATAGCTTCTTCACGTCTTTAATTTCCTCCTTTATTTTTCGAATTGTGGGAAGAGAAACATCACAATAGTTAGCCACTCGCTCATGGCTTTTGTTATGAGGCAGGGGAAAGGTATTTTTGTTTAGTTTTAACTGCACATCATTTTATTACACTGTATACTAGATTTCATTCAACATTGTGAATAGTCTGCCCACGTTTTCCAGACTAACATTTCTGTTTACGGTAACAAACCGTTATACTCGTACAGTTAACCTACAAAAGGTTCCGTGATATACTTGTAGAACAGCAATCTATCCTACATAACCCCATAGATCAAATAGTTAATTGTTGGATTTTTAAAAGAAATATTTTAAATAAAAAATAAATCATTGAACATCAAGATGAATAATTTACATTTAATATCTTAATATTCCATAGCAGGAATTAAATATGAAACCAAAATTTTATAAAAAAATATTTAATGTTAATAATAATAATAATCCAGAAGCCAGATGATTCAAGTGAAGCCATTCAGAAAAACAAATGAATAGATAATTTTAATAAATTATTTTAATAAAACGAATTTTTATAAAAGAGAATGAGATAACATCAAAACATGGATGAATTAAGAAACTAAATTAAATATATTAACGATTTTAAAACCAACAAATAAAATTTAGAAAAGAAATCTATTGAAACTATAAAACAGAATGTAACAATGGTCCGGTCCCCCCACGGACTTAGTATGATAGGGACGGAGCGTAAATTCAAAAATCTGTGTCTAAAGAGGGAATACGGAAAAAAGAGAAACAGAGAAAAGTGAGCTAGGCCCAACTCCCACTCCAAAGCAAAGACTGAGCTATATTTAATAAGATGCGCGCAGCAGGTATATACTATATATGCAGATAGAGATAGAGAGTGTAAGGAGTGGGAGGCGACCCTAGCTCGATTTTTAAATTTATACAACCTTCTCTTTTCTCCAAGTGAGATAGAGATAGAGATAGAGGTAGAGATAGAGAGTGTAAGGAGTGGCAGGCGACCCTAGCTCGATTTTTAAATTTATACAACCTTCTCTTTTCTCCAAGTGGCCGGAGTTGGACACAGTTTCGTTGCGTGTATTAAGATACGTACGCTCCGTCCCTATCATACTAAGTCCGTGGGTCCCCCATTCGATCAAAATCAATGGTACGTGGCAGACGCAACACAGAGACTTCTAGAACTTCAATTAGTAATTATAAAAATTTAATTTTTTGAGCTCAATAGGCAGATAAAATCAATTTAATATATTTTATAATTATAACTTCATAAATATTTAGAATTATAATAAGTGTCATCAATAAAACCAATTTAAATCAAGATCAAATAATATTCATTTTTTGTAAAGTCAAGTTAGTTAATTTTTTTTTACTTCAAATTCAAATTCAATCATTAAAAAACCATTTAAATAATATCAAAATTTATTTTGTGTTTCATTTCATTCATTTATTTCAAACATTTCATTCATTTCACTTCTTTACATACTGTATATGCTCTGGGTATAGTATAAATTGTTATGTTTCTTATACTGAAATTAAAGCAGTCTCGCATGCTCACTGATGCTTTTCCCCCTTTACCCCTCGTAGCAAACAAGGGCAAACTCGTGACGCAAGTAACTATAAAAGATAATACATAATATACTTACAGTTCTAGCGAGTGGCCTTTGTAACTGATCAATATGTATTAAAACCAACGATACATCTTGTTCTAATTTTATACACTGTCTAACATATTCATAATCAGCTAAATTTGTGTGCGACGTTAAATACTCGGCGAGACCGGCGACTTTAAGTACATAATCTATTTCTCCATTATTATCATTATTACTATTATTAGCAGTAATAGTATGATCAGATTCTAGTTCGCAAACAACATGCATTATGACATGTTCAACAGTCGTGCCAACTAAAATAACAAAAAACGAAACAATTATTTATAATTTACATTAATTCTTGTAATGCAAGAATGCCAACCATTTAATTTATAAATTATGATATATATATTCATACGAGAATTTACAGCCCCAGCTGTATCTCGCTTCCTAAGCACCAACTCTCTTTATCTCGTCGGTCACCATCGGAAAGCCAAAGCAAAGACATTGCCTCCTGCACCCCATCCAACCATGTCACTTCCAGCCTACCCCTTCTTCTTCTATCAGCCAGCCGCATTGGCGTAGTTGGTAACATGCTCGCCTCTCATCATGCTGTCTTGGGTTCGAATCCCATTTAGGCATGGCATATTTTCATACGTTACAAAAAATAATTTCATCTTTCACCGTCTGCATTAGCAGTAATTGCAGAACAGTCGGACAGAAAAAAAAAAAATCTGGTCTGAAACACTCACACAACTTTCTCTTGCTAATGCAAATAATTTAAACAATATAACCTAACATTAGTAATAAAACATTAGAAATAAACAAAAAAACTAACCTCAAAAAACATAACCTTATTTTAAACATGAGTGAAAAACGAAAAATAAAATTGACCTGTTTGGCTTAAAAATATGGAAAATCACTCTTACACGCTTAACTAGGCTCTGTAGAGAAAAACACTTTAAATAAAAATTGTAGATATTTTAATTTGCTATAAATTTGATTATATGCACTTTTGTCGTAAAATGCTTACCAAGGCCAAAATCTTAAAAAAATCAATTTTTCACACGTTTTCATGAGAAAAAACAGAAAATTGCTAATTACCGCTAAACTAAGCGTTATACAAATAAATGTTCGAAATAAAAGTTGTAGGGTTTTTATCGTAATCTTAAAAAAAAATGTTTTTACGTGAAAACAGCCTCACCAAGAATTTCAGCAAACATGGCGCCCACCCTATCTTGTAGAGCATAAAAAATTTAGTAAACCAGGTGATTTTAAAAAAAAATCGTAAGACCAGTTTTTGAGAAAATCGCAAAAAAATGAAAAATGACACGAATAAACTTCTACTTCCGGTTGACCAATTTTGATGAAAATGTTCGTGTCGGGTCTGGTAGTGGTATGTAACTTAAAATTCAAGTTCGTACGATGTTCCGTTCTTGAGATATTCTGTTCACACACGCAGACCAATCGCTAAAAACATGTTTTTTGGGTTCAGGGGGTCTGAAAACGTGTAGATCCGGTGAAAACTTGATTTCGTAAAATCGACATGAAAACAATACTTTCCTTCCCATATATTCATATAGGCAAGAGAAAGTAAAAATCCTTCTACCGACTGGCGTCCACTCCCATACCCTCTTTGGCCACCTATCATCCTCCATCTTCTGCAAATAGCCAAACCGTACTAACTGCTTCCGGGATATAGTATACATGATATCGCCTTGAATACCAATTCTTCTCCTAACTTCAGAATTTGGAATTCAATCAATGCACGACACATTACAGCTCCAGAAATCCATCTCCACCGCTTTTAGGAGATCCTTTTGCCTCTTAGCTAATACTCACACTTTTGCAGGGCTCCGAACTTCCCTTAGCACTCACATTGACTGGGTTCCTCTGGTTAATATTGATGAGTAATTGCCGAGACCAAAGCAACTCTCCCCAAGAGGGCACTGATTAGTTCTCTACCATACAAATACACTACAGAAAGCCACAATCATCTGGAAAGATCTGAGTATAGGGCAGTATCACCCCTATTTTAAGAGGTAACGCTCCCCTTGAGTATGTGGTCTGTGGCATACCTGCTATGTATTTTTAACCTTAAAAATTTTCAAAAAATTAAATTTGAGGCAATTCATTTACCTCTGATAAATTTTCATAAATTTTATAATTTCGTTGAAACAAGTTCAAGTACGTATTTAAAATTATCGTATTTAGTAATTGTAAAAGTCATTTGATTTATTTTTTAAATGTCTTATCAGATAAGTTATGTTTTCTGTAAGTAATTAGCGTTGTTATCTTGATTGACTTAATACGTCCTGTACACAAAACACATAATTTTAAAAATTGTAAATTAAACTAATCATTATTGTTTAGTTGTATGTTTACAGTAAAATGTATTTCAACATGTTGCATGAAAGTGCTGGTGACCTTACGGTCCTAACTCTGACAGTTATGAAGAGTAAAAAACAAAAATAATCTTTTCATCAATAAAGTACTTAATACAATAGAAAAATGCAGATTTCCTTCTTCTTGTGTTACTTTTTGATGTTTTGTGTATACATTTTGTGTTTAGTTTATTTGATCAATCATTTTTATTGTATACTGTCTCTACATTGAGTTATTTTTTTTTTATCCGAGGCGACGAGAAAAAATCATGTTCACTCCTTCATGATGGGGGAAGTAGTGTTGGGATTCAATTGAGGTGTCCTCGTCCAGCCCCAAGGAGGCCACAACCGCCTTACCAACCAAAAACCTGCCGCCTGGCCACTTGATCTGACATCAGCAAACAACCCTCCACCTCCCTCGGAACTGTTTATATAATACTACTACAAGGGATATGTAGAGTTCAAAAAAAATTTACATACTGTCAGCGGGGCGTGGAAGGGAACCGTAGCCTAATTCCCTTCTCACTGTCACCGACCAACACTCACTTTCTTACTTTCATTCATCTCTTTCATTACCAGCTCAGGAAATTAGTGTCCCCACCTTACCTACTGAGATTGGGACAGGATTTATTCACAGTGGGAGAGGGCGATCCCGTTGATCTCCATATGTCTCCTCCCTCCACAGTCTCCCGACCACCCACTCCACAAACTAAGCGATCAACTTCCAGCTCTCCTCATCCCGCAGCATTGCTGCCCCTACTCTCTCTGGGATCAAGAACGTTGAGTTCTTGATGTATAACAAGAGTTTCGTACGTAGTAAGTCCTACATGTGATTAAACCCAGAAATTTGTTTTAAAAAACAAAATCTGAATTCTACTCCATGCATTCCTTCCACTTGAAAAAAAATAAAGCCATTTGATTCCCCGTAAAGAGTAGATACAGAAATCATTGGGTTTAAAGTTCCAATATCAACTGGAAGCGGCCCAAAACCGAAAGTCAAGAAATCAAAGTCGGACTTTGGGAACAAAAATATTGTCATTCGATTACAAAGAGTAGATACAGAAATCAGTAATGGTTTTTGAATGGTACAAGAGATAGCAACAAATGGTTTTCGGATTCTTAATCTGCACAAAAAAAACAGTGGGCTTGAATTGGGTTTGAAGTTCCGGTATCAAGATACCGGAAGTCAAGATATATAAGTCGGAATTTGGAAACCAAAATAGTGTCAATTGATTCCTCTTAAAGATTAGGTACAGAAATCATTGGGTCTGAAGTTCTGGTATCGACCAGAAGTGGTCCAAAACTGGAAGTCAAGAAATCAAGGTTGAAAATTGGGAACGAAAATACTGTCATTCGATTACTCTTAAAGAGTAGGTACACAAATCAGTAATGGTTTTTGGCATAAGTCAAAGGTAAGCCTTTTTAAAAATTGCCATCATCCATAAGACGCCTTGTCTCATGAAAGGGATTTTTCTATATTCACTTGTCTTTTATTTATGGATTATCAGAGATTGTAAAAAATCGAGCCATGACACACGTTGTCTCATAAAAGGGATTTTTCTATATTCACTTGTCTTATATTTATGGATTATCGGAGATTGCAAAAAATCGACCCTCATAGCAATGGAGAAGAGATGGTTCAGTAAAATACTCTATTTCACATTCAGAATGCAGTACAGCTCTTATGAGAACTCGTTATGTTATCAGGCATACGGAAAACATCAAAACTCCTCCACCGACAACATCCGAAGGTCACGAGCAAAAATATTTGGAGTTTTGCACACTGTGCTTTAACAAGCTCATTTTTTATAAAAAAATTCTGAAAAAAATACTTTCGCTTCCTAATAAATCGTACTTTATTACGCTGTAAATGTTATTATTATACTCAGATATTAAAATAAGAGACCACAGGTACGTATATCGCCCTCTCTCATAGTAAATCAATCCTGTCCCGATCTCAGTAGGTAAGGTAGGCACACTAATTTCCTGAGCTGGTGATGAAAGAGATGAATGAAAGTGAGAGAAGGAGTGTTGGTCAGTGACAGCGAGAGGGGAATTAGGCTACGGTTCCCTTCCACGCCCTGCTGACAGTATGTAAATTTTTTTTTTAACCCGATATTTCACTTGTAGTATTATATAAACAGTTCCGAGGGAGGTGGAGGGTTGTTTGTTGATGCCGGATCAAGTGGCCAGGCGGCGGGTTTTTGGTTGGTAGGTGGTTGCGGCCTCTTTGGGGCTGGACGAGGACGCTTTAATTGAATCCAACACTACTTCCCCCATCGTAAGGGAGTGAACATGAGTTTTTCTCGCCCCCTCTGATGAAAAAAAAAGGTGTGTATAAGAGAAAGGGGTATGATGTCTTTCTCTTCGTCACCCTTACTGTCGGGCCTGGGGGGATTTATTACCATTTTTACACCTTTCCGAGATACTAACGACTGTTATTAAAACAAGATTTAAAGATTTACCAAGATTTAAACAATAAATATTCTATACTTTCTTCTTTCTTTAGCTTGTTTGACCTCAATGGATCACTCTAGTCAACTTTCTGGTTCGCTTCTCATGTACTTCATTGGCTCGCCGTTTTTGCCAATACCTCCTCATGTTTTCAGATCTTGCTTTTCGTTGTTCGTCAGTTACCTGCACAACTCTAGCCACCTTGTCCACATTAAAACATTTTGCATTTAGAAACACCCTTATCTTTGGTTTATTTGTCGCATCTTCAATCCTCAGTCCAACTTCGTCAAGATCCTCTTTAATTGCCGAGATTTATCTTCCACCAGATTTCACACCGATTCCTCTGGTTATAAGGTGTTTAAATAACCCATTCTCTGGCATTCTTAATATGTGAAAGAAATAAGAAATTCTGCGCTTCTTCATTAGACTGATAATCGGTTCCACGACTTCATACACTGTTTCATTAGGGGGGATTCTCCACACACCATCCTTTTTGTAGTTCTTATTAATGCAAGTTCTAACAATTCTACGTTCTGTTTTAATTGTCTGATCACTTTTCCCTTCGTTTTTAATTTGTATTAAGGTTTCGCTACCATATAATGCCTCCAGCAGAATCACAGTTCTATAGTGCCTCATCTTTGTGTTTGTAGAGAGACATTTTTTATTATATGTAGATTTAGTTAAAACATGAGCATTCCTATTCTATACTTTAAAATAATTAAAAAGTCAATAAAATTGATAAACAATTCCAGTACTTAAATAATTTGTCGGTACCTGATCTCTAAACCAGACAAATATTAAGTATGTTTTCGTATTATGTTATTCAATTAGGAGTTTGTAAATGAGAATGTGTTGTGGCACGGAGTCGATATTTTTAGTTAGTGTAGTAGCGCTCAAAATCCCATATGAAATACATTGCTTATGGACTTCCCGTACTGCATTCTGAACGTGAAATCAACTATAGAAGTAGAATTGTACTGGGTCCGATGCAAGGAAACTTGGAAAGAAGAGTGATCAAGAAAATGATAATAATATTTATCCAAAATCAACTTGCCCCTCCCCCATTGTTTCGAATAACTGGAGAATTCCAGTAATAAATTTCAACTTTACATCTTAATTACAGTCGACTGAATTTAACTAAATTTCTAAGGTCTTCTTTTTTTGGTTTAATGTCAGACTGTTCTAAAATTACTGCTTATGCAGACGGTGAAGGATGAAATGAATTTTTTGTAACGTATGAAAATATGCCATGCCTAAATGGGATTCGAACCCAAGACCGCATGATGAGAGGCGAGCACGTTACCAACTACGCCATTGAGGCCGGCGTAAATTTCTAAGGTCTGGGATCACTTCAAAGTGCGACAGAATTTAAAACACAAATCAAAAAGCTGAAGGTTTAATAAAATTTTATACAATATAAAAGAGAAAATAATAAAAATCTTACCATCACATGTGAAAGAAACAGGCATTTCTCTCCCTGGACATTTAACACATAACTTAATACTTGTGCCTTCATTATAAGAACTTTCTAAAGTTGGGCTAACGACAAGTCCTGCATTTGTATATGGATCTGAATACTGAAATTCTTCTGCAATTAGAATAATAATTTTTTTAATGCATTTTTAAAAAATCTGGTGTGAAAAACTCACACAAGTTTCTCTTGCCAATGCAAATAATTAACAATATAACCTAAAATTTGTAATAAAACATTAGAAATAAACAAAAAACTAACCTCAATAAACATAACCTAATTTTAATCGTGAGTGAAAGCCCCAAATGAAAATCAATCTCAGTTTGGCTTAAAAATACGGAAAATCACTCTCTCACGCTAAGCTCTAGGCTCTGTAGAGAAAAATACTCTAAATAAAAGTTGTAGATCTTTTAATTTCCTATAAATTTGATTATTACTCTTTTGTCGTAAAATGCATACTAGGGCTGAAATTTTTAAAAAATCGATTTTTTTACACTATTTTGTGAGAAAAAACAGAAAATCCCTAATTACCGCTAAACTAAGCATTAAACAAAAAAATGTTTGAAATAAAAGTTGTAGGATTTTAAATTCTCTACAACTTTTAATGTATACATTTGTGCACTAAAATGCATATTAAAGCCGCAATCTTAAAAAATAAACACTTTTTTTACGTGAAAACAAGCCTCTCCAAGAATTTCAGCAGACATGATGCCTACCCTATCTTGCAAAGCATACAAAATTTAGTAATTGAGGCGATTTTTTAAAAAATCGTACCTTTAACCATTGACCTACTAATGATTTTTAACATTTTAAGCGTAATTGTTTGCATTGCAGCAGTAGTATTCATTTTAAATTCTTTAAGAGGATTCTTTACGGTGATTGTTTTGATAAATCATTTCTTTTCATCCCAAGACCTCTCCAGTTTGGATCATGATGGTCACAAACCTCTAGAAATGATCCTTTCTTCGAAAAACCAATGATCAAATTCCATTATAGAATGAGCAGTATGATTGGTAGCATTATTCTGTTATAACAAACAGTCCCTCTGCCCTTTTCTAACAGTGCAATAAACAGCATAACACTCTCTTGGTAGCGTTCAGAATTTACAGTCTGATCAAAAAACATTGGTCCAACTACTCTCTTTTGTGGCATAGCGCACCACAGCCCTAATTTTTTCACGTGAAGAGGTGACTACAAACATACAAGATGTGGCTGTTAAATAACAAGACTGACGTTATAAAAAATTTAATTTTTATTTTTTACATAATCACTTATTGTCACCTTCAATATACACTCCTCTATCCCTACAACACTCCATGCGATTTTCCATTGTCGGAAACAGTGCTGGAAGTCATCTTCTGTCAGCTCCTTCAGGACACGAGCCGCTCAAAAATGTTTGAAATGAAGCTCACAAAAATGTTTGTACTGACACTTTGTACGCTATTGAAAATGACCCAATTTTTTTGGAAACGATAACATGTGATGAAACGTGGTTTTTTACTTATAATCCGGAAACGAAGTGCCAATCAATGCACTGGAAGAGCCGAACTTCACTGAGAGCCAAAAATGCTCGAATGAGCAAGTCAAAATTTAAAGCAAAGATGATTGTTTTTTTTTTTATATCCATGGCATTGTTTACTTTCACTGGGTTCCTGAAGGTCAAACAATTAATCAATATTACTACCTTGAGGTAATTTCTAAACTACGTCAATGAGTAAGGAAAAATCGTCCCGAAATGTGGAAGGACAAATCATGGGTTCTCCACCAAGACAATGCACCAGCTCATTCCTCGTTAATTGTCAAGAGGTTCCTAGCCAAGTACAGCATGTCTGCGTTAGAACAACCACCTTATTCACCAGATCTTGCACCATGTGACTACTACCTGTTCCCTAAGGTGAAATCTGCATTAAAAGGGACAAGATTTGAGTCTATGGAAGCTGTAAAAGAGAAAGCGGCACGTGTCCTGAAGGAGCTGACAGAAGATGACTTCTAGCACTGTTTCCAACAATGGAAAATTCGCATGGAGCATTGTAGGGATAGAGGAGTGTATATTGAAGGTGAAAATAAGTGATTATGTATAATATAAAAATAAAATTTTTTACATCAGCCTCGTTATTTAATAGCCACACCCCGTATAAAGATTATCCGCATGCCACACACGTAGTTTTGGCCGTTTTTGAATCCAATGAGGTGGAACCAAGGCTTATCATAAAAAAATTTGTTGAATTTTTCAGTAAATTCATTCATGCATTAAATAGAACTTGTAACTAAATACCGTTCGACAACGAATACGCTTTCTTCTGATGGAAAATGCATATTGACCCAAAACTGTTCAAACCACTACCTTGCACCAATAAGATGTACCAGCTACTGAGACAATTCCGATCCAGTCTAAAAGTCTTTGTCTTGCATACTAACTGTACAACACTAAATTACTCTAATTCAAATGAAATATTCCCACTACAATGATTCAGATGTAAATATTCGTAAAGAAATAAAAGAAATAAAGAAATAAGCAGTGTACTTTTAAACTTGGCCGACCCATGGTGTAATGGTCAGCGCAGCTGGCTGCTGTGCCGGGGTCCCGGGTTCGATTCCCAGTCGGGTCTGGCATTTTTTTCATCTGTAAATCACCACATATCATTGCCTACGCACAAGCCCAAGGCTTATGTACGCGTCATTACTCAATAAAAAAAAAAACTGATCACTTGTAGTTTACTTCCAAAAACTTTAAAAATTTTATAATTGATATGTAATAATTACCTCGTAATGTTTTAATCATTTTATGGAATGCAATTAAATCAGAGTCGTACAGAGGCGATCTTCTTTTCATAATCAACCCATTTTCGTAGAGTTGTTGCGTCTGACTGTGTTTTGCCTGTAACCGAAAATAATAAAAATTAATAAGTAAATACAAACTTAATTAATTTTTAGTAGTTTGTAGTAATATTTCTTTTCTTTTAGCTTTTATTTGTTATCGGGTACTGTACATTCTTGACAACTACCCAATTTGATCGCTGCTTTTCTGTATTTTTTGACGTGAATTAGGCATGAGTTTGAACAGGGACTCCCAGTAGAGTTTGCTCATGGATGGCTGTCAGCTGGTCACCATACAAAGTCGCTTGCCCAACCGGTGTTACTCAACAAATAATAGCGACTTTCTACCAGCTGACTGACTGGGCTGGCCCGGAGGCGAAGTATTAATATTTACATTTTTTATCACTAATGTGTGTACGGTACAATCTTTTCAATTTAAGAACAATAAGCAATCCCATTACCCAATGAGATGAGGATCATGAGTATGATTTGTACATGAGATGTAGTCATGGTTCAGGAGGGTCTGAGAACGTGTAAATCCGGTGAAAACTCCATTTCGGAAAATCGACATGAAACTAATACTTTCCTTCCTATATATTCATATAGGCAAGAGAAAGTACAAATAAACCAAATTTTATTTGTTAAAAATATATTTTAAAGTAGCTTTAGCTGGCCACATTGGCGTAGTTGGTAACATGCTCGTCTCTCATCATGCGGTCTTGGGTTCGAATCCCATTCAGGCATGGCATATTTTTATATGTTACAAAAAAAATCATTTCATCCTTCACAGTTTGCATTAGCAGTAATTGCAGAACAGTCGGACGTTAAACAAAAAAAAAAAAAAAAAAATTAACTAACTTTAGTTATAAAAGCAAAGTTGTTCATTTTTCTCTTTAAATCACAAATGTACATTATCATAAAGTAGTGTTATTTTTTTTAAATGTGTATAGTTATTAATATTATATTAATAATGATTATTGTGTGAATATATTTGTATTTATTATTTTTATTCTCCACTTTTTTTAAAAAACTGTTAAACATAATTTTTGTACTCTTTTAAATAGTATTTTTTATAATAGTTAAATGCATTTTTATGTACTTTTTGTGACTCCAATGTGCAATCATAACTCCTTTTGAAGAAGAGATTTTGGGTACAAGAATATTTAGTTAAAAATAATGTACACATATAGCTAAGTTAGTAGTAAAAATTAGAAATTATACAAGACAGAACCAGTGACAAATCTAATGAAAAGGAAATTAATAAAATTTTACGGAAATTTGTTAAAATCCCAAAAAAAAAACAGAAGTACAAATAAAGTCTCAACCAAAATTTGGGATCAGAAAATTCCCAAACAGTGAGTTCAAGAAATTAAAAAATAACACGTAAACTTTGAACTGATATAAATGAAATTCACCTAGAAATGTTTTTTTTTTGTAATCCCTAATCTGTGTACGTTACGATCTGTTCAATTCAGAACAATAAGCAACCCCATGACCCAATGAAATGAGGATGATGTGTATGACGTGTAAATGAAGTGTAGTCTTGTACAGACTCAGGTCGACCATTCCTGAGAGAGTATGGTTAATTGAACCCCAACCAATCAAAGTATACCGGTAACCACTGTCTAGTATTCAAATCCGTATAAAAAAAAACTACCTTTACTAGGATTTGAACCAGGAACCTTTGTCCCCGAAAATCAGCTGTTAAATAGCTGATTTTGGCGACGACTTTACCTCTAGACCAACCCGGTGGGTTCAAATGTTTAAAAGTAAAAATATAAAACTCTCTATTAATTAGATTAAGGAAACTAAAAAGTTATTTTCATATGAAGAAAGAAAGAAAATATTAGAAAGGATGACAGAATACGGGGGGGAAAGAAATCTAAAAACCTTAAGTGACTTGACTAGAAATGGTCCAATGAAGGCTGTTAAAACAAACAAAAAATCCTAAATTTTTTTTTATCATTACAACCAAAAATTAATGGGATTCATTTTCCAACACAAACAGCTGAAATATTACTTACGGTGCGAAAACTTTTAATTCACAAACATATTAAATTAAAAACTGCAAACACAAACAGACAAATACAAACCAATTTAACAAGTTTTTTAAATACTTTTTAAAAAAAATTTAAAAAATAATTTATACAAAACATTACATACTACACAAATAAATAAACCAATAAAAATAGCTAAACAAAAAGTGCAACAAAAATAAATAAATAAATAAAATTTACAAGTAAATTGGATAGATTTAATATAGCGACACTGAATTCAACCGTCATTCTACCGTGATGCTAGACATTTAAACAGAATGTGACGTTTAAACAGATGTTTTCATTTCAGAACCGTGTTTAGTTCAAATAATACATAATTGCTTTACCCTTGAAAATTTTCTTATTTAGAACAATATAGTAAAATGATTGTTATGTTTAAAGATTGTTAACTGCAATGTTTTTAATATTTTAAAATGAAGTTAATTTGTTATCAAAATTTTATATTTTTACTAAACAAAATTGTGTCATACGAGTTGTGTCCGAAAAGAAATACAATTTTTTTTTATCAATAGATTTTTGTAGATATTGTTACAAACATTTAATATTCTTCAAAGTAGTTCTCTTGGGGATCTACACACTTTTATCAACAGCTCTGTCACACACGATATGCGTCCTGGAAGGCTTCAACAGGGACCTCGACAACAGCTTTCATCACAGCGCCTTGAACGGCTTCAATTGACTCAAAACAGATTCCTTTCAGAGCAGTCTCGATCCTCGAGAAAATAAAAAAGTCAGTCGGAGCCATGTTCGGAATGTAGGGGTAATGCGGCAGCTTTGCCAAGTTATGCTTAGCTCAACCCGGTGAATCTTCTGATCGGCTGTCAAAAGCCTGGGAATCAACTACACACACACCTTATTCATGAGAAATTTATCAGTCACCAGTTTGTGTACAATTGTTTCGGGAATGTTAAGAGTTTATGCAATCATCCGGATAATCAATCCACAGTCAGAATTTAACAGATCGGGCACACGGGCCAAATTGTTGTCAGTTGTGCTAGTTGATGATCAATGCGTAGTGTCGCAGACTCCCCTACAAACATTAGCGCCTGCAGCCGGTCCCACTACCTGCCTGCCATGTGCAGTGCCTACAGTGCCTCCCTTCCACCTTGAAGTGGACTCACCGGAGGGGGATTTAAGCGAGATCCTTGGCCAGCGAGAGTCACTCTTCAATCAACTCTCAACCGGAGAAGACTAAGAAAGAAGAGCTCCCGACAGAAGAAGAAGAGCCCAGCTGAGACACACCATCCCTGGTCTACGCTACCGGTGGCAGATGCTACATTCCCACACCGGTCAGCCTTTGCCGACCCCGAGAGAACCGCCTCGGCCGCGCTATCGGCAGACGGCCTACGCCGACCCGACACTGCGGGGCTCTGGGGGCCACCACTGCCACACTGCAGTGGGAATTAACTGCTGCTGAAGGAAGGCTCAGCCTGAACCCGACAGCCGAGCCGTCACTCTTCGGGCTTCGCTGCCGGCTCACCGCTTCTGACCGCCAACAATGGCCCTTTTCAGAGCCACCAATTTTCCAAACAAGGTTTTGCCACGTGTCATTGGCCCCGGTCGATGACAGTAGTTAGTCAACTAACTCTTCCCAGCCTTCTTTAAATGCTTTCAACCACCGCGAAACTTGCGAATACAATAGAGCACTGTCGCTGTAAGCTTGCAGACTCAATTAGTGCATCTCCGCAAGAGATTTGTTAAGTTTCAAATAAATATCACATCGTGTTGCTCGAGAAACAATTCCATCGTGTTTCGTGACACAAGCACTAAATAGGAGTGCACAGAGACAGTGATCCTGACACCCCAACTGCTCAGAGCAGACCCACAAAGGTATCGCTTTGAAGCTGACAGTCCCGCTCGACCTAACCCAACAGGTCAGAACGCTCTGTGGCCACTTTAAGTACCAGCACAAAAAATTACATTACATTCCGGACACTATAAAATTATATTAGACACTATTACATTCATAAAATGGTTACTAAATAGAAATGTTTTAAAAAATTGTTTATATTCAAAAATAAGCAATTTTCAGAATCAAAATCATCTTTATAAATAATCTTGAAGATTATGCAAGGGTGAGTCAAATATAAAGCGAAGATTTGTAATAAAAATTTATTAATAAGAAATTAAGAACAATGTTTTTAATAATTTTAAACAAAATCTCTTTACGCTCTATTTATTTTTCCCAGCATTATGGAAGCTTTAAGATCCCTTCTTCAAATTTCAAAGAATTCCGAGGTTGACTTATCCACTAATTGCACACATAACGTTTGACAGTTTGATCGTTTTCAAACCATTCTCCTCTCAGTGCTTTTTTCAAGGACTCAAACAAACAGTATTTGGGATTGCACCCTTGTGGTGGGATTGATGCTGACAGTACATTGTATAATGGCAGCTTATCATGGCCTCATTCTGTCTCATATCCGTTATGGTATTTTAGTATGGGGTAATTCTAGCATGGGTAATATGAATAGGGTTTTTAAAATTCAAAAGAAAGCTATTAGGTGTATGGTGGGAGCTAACCAGCTAACCTCATGCAGGCCACTATTTAAGGAGCTTAAATTGCTTACAGTTCCCTGTCTCTACATTTTTGAGGTGATTATGTATGTTAGGCAAAATAATTTTATGCAGAATTTCAATGTTCACAATCATAACACGAGAAACAGGAATGATTATTATGTGGCTAATCACTCCACAAAATTGTTTGAACAAAAACCTACTTATGCAGAGAGAAAATTCATAAATAAATTACTCCAATCTTTAAAGTGTTGTGAGGATTTGAATTCCTTTAAAAAAAATCTAAAAAATTACTTGGTCGGTGAAACTTTTTATAGCGTACAAGAATTTCTTTCTTGATAGTAGTGATACATAGTGTGTTTCTTATATGTATTTCAGGTGTTATATCTGACGACATGTCCTATACTCCTCCTGGAGTCTCCAGGGCGCAAAAAAAAAAAAAAAAAAGTAGTTGCAAAGGGATAAATTCGGACTGTTGGGAGGGAGAGGAGGGAGAAGACCAATTTCTTGTGTCTTCTTACGTACCAATTTTTACAAATAAACATGTGAGAAAGCATGATCATGAAATATAATCCATTAATGGTCATATTTAGCAGCGCTACCTGTATTCTCATTTCTTGATATACCAACGTGTGCTGGGAGTACATACAAATTTAATTATGTTATTAATTTTTATATTTGAAATGAAAAGCCTAATTATTTTTTGAATTATCAGTTCTTTATTGTTTAAACTTGACATGCTATCTAGAACACTTTTAGAATTGGTAAAAATTACAAATTTGGAATTTTAAGACAACTTCCAGAGTTTTATAAATAGCATAGGCTTCGGAAAAGAGTATAGAAGACTCATGTTATTAAATTTGTTAAGGAGCTCTGAATCAGGATTCATGATTCACAGCCAAAATGCTCAGTTGTAAGCGAACGGTTTGTGTATACACTTATACAGTATTTGAACCTTATAGTAATTTTTTGAAATATAGGCCTGCAGACATCAGAATGACAATTTTGTTTTTGAAGAAAACTGAGACTTAACCCATTGGCATGTAATGACGGCGAAGCGCCATCCACCATATTTGGAGGGGCTTATGCCAGAGTAAACCAACTACAAAATTTTCAATTTTGAGCTAATACCATGACGAAAATGTAAAGTAGTTGATTTTCATCGAGTCTGAGTCTTGGAAGAAGTGAGATTGCACTCAGGATGACGACGTCGTAGTTAGCCAACCTTGTCATTCGGAGAATTCGATAGAAGGAACTTTTTTGGGATTGTTCTTTATTTGGAATTACAGATGAATAATTGAGGGAAAGATTGGCTCGGAATTGGGATAACAAAATGAACATTGTGTTGGGAAGGGACGCTATTTCTAGTCGGGAGTGGTTTTATTGTTGTTAATTTGTTGGGGAAATTTGTAAACATTTTATATTGATGAGAAGGAAGAGTGAATTTACAGGTGATTGGGGTATAGTACTCAATTTGAGGGGTTTTATTCGTTTTTTTTTTTAGTAGGAAATATTTATGGGGATGTTTGTAGGGAGTCTATAGAAAATCGTGGAATGACTGTTTAATCTTTACTTGTGGCGGGCGAGGTGTCGTGTAGATTTCTCAGACAGCTGGCTGTACAGAGCGTTGACCGGCATCGTGAAGGACTCTTGAAGTAGACTGAACTCCTCCAGGCTGGGGATGAGGACACAGTAGAGGACGGTTTTGTTATTGATGAAGCCAGTGTAAGTGATTTTCATGTCATTATGAACCAAGAGAAAAGTAGCTTGCAAGGGAATTTTTTACGATAGTTTTGTTCTTCTAGAATGGGAATTTATAATTCCAAATTAAATTAAAAAGTCCAATACTAAAAGAAACATGAATTTGTACCGTTGTATACAATTACCGCAATTCAACGTCCTTGTACTTTATTTAGTCTTGTCTATGTAGTTTTTAAAAACTTCTTGTTGTAGCAGCACTAACAAAAACTACATAATTTTTGCTTTATTTACATATATTTACCAATAGAGTGCGTGCAAGCGTTCAGTTATAATTTCGTGATCAAAATAACCTATACCATGTGTTGAAAAATGGTGTTTGTTAAGAGTTTTATGTTTTTTTTTTTAATTTATTTATTTAACGTCGCATCAACTACAACGATCATTAGCGACGACATTGGGGTGTAACTGTTGTTCAATGGAGGATGAAATGATTTTTTGTAACGTATGAAAATATGCCATGCCTGAGTGGGATCGAACCCAGGACCGCATGATGAAAAGCGAGCACGTTACCAACTGCGCCAATGCGGCCGGCAGTTGTTATGTTATTTATCGATTTCTTGGTGTTTTATACAAAGTAATAATATTCAATATTATTAATTCAATAATTTTTAACTATTAAATAAATTCGCTGCATGCTAAAATTAAATTTCATTACCGACAGGATATTGATGTGTAAATAAGTGAAAACAGCAATGACCGATGATTAGAAAATAGGGCATAACTTTTTTTTACATTTACCAATTTTTAAAAATTTGAAATAGTTTTGTAGAAAAAAAGAGTTCTCTAGATGGTCCTTATATACTGTTTTATAGAAAATTACAAATTTTTAAGTTAAAATTTAAAAAATAAAAAAATAATTCACTTACAAGTAAATAAATTGTTTAAAAATTTATCGAAAAAAAAAAAAAATTTCAAAGACAATAAAAGTAATTCTTTGGTCTAAATGGTTATTTAATTCTTAAAAAATCTGGTGTGAAACACTCACACAACTTTCTCTTGCCAATGCAAATGATTAATAATAAACCTAACATTATTAATAAAATATTAGAAATAAACAAAAACTAACCTCAAAAACATAACCTTATTTTAATCACGAGTGAATGACGCAAAATGACAATCGAACTCAGTTTGGCTTAAAAATACGGAAAATCACGCTTTCACGCTAAACTAGGCTCTGTAGAGAAAAATGCTCTAAACAAAAGTTGTAGATCTTTTAATTTTCTATAACTTTTATTATATACACTTTTGTCGTAAAATGCATACTAAGACCGAAATATTAAAAAAATCGATTTTTCTCACGTTTTCGTGAGAAAAAAACAGAAAATCGCAAATTACCGCTAAACTAAGCGTTATACAAAAAAATGTTTGAAACAAAAGTTGTAGGTTTTTAAATTCTCTACAACTTTTATTATATAAGTTTTTGCGCTAAAATTTATATTAAAGCCGTAATCTTAAAAAAACAACGTTTTTACGTGAAAACAGCCTCACCGAGAATTTCAGCAAACATGGCGCCTACCCTATCTTGTAGAGAATAAAAAATTGAGTAAAATAGGCGATTTTAAAAAAAATCGTAGGACCAGTTTTTGAGAAAATCGCAAAAAACTGAAAAATTATACGAATAAACTACTACTTCCGGTTGACCGATTTTGATGAAAATGTTCGTGTCGCGTCCGGTAGTGGTATGTAACTTAAGTTTCAAGTTTCAAGTTCGTACGATGTTCCGTTCTTGAGATATTCTGTTCACACACACACACACACACACAGACACACAGACCAATCGCTAAAAACATGTTTTTTGGGTTCAGGGGGTCTGAAAACGTATAGATCCGGTGAAAACTCGATTTCGAACAAATCGACATGAAAACAATACTTTCCTTCCTATATATTCATATAGGCAAGAGAAAGTAAAAAATGAAAAAAAATTGAGAGAATTGGTTAAACGAAAAAAAATGATTGTTTATTTACAATATAGTGTCATTTTATGCAAAATTAAATCCAACTGAAAGGCCACAAACAGTACAAAACAATTCATAGGTCCAATGGGTTAAATTAGGTGTTGGAAATTTTATATTGGTTTTTGAATAAACCTTGTGATAGAATTCTTACAAAAAAAATGTTAAGATTACATTTATTATAAGATTTTTAATTATAATAAAAAAATCTTACCGTAAATATATTATTTAATCTGATGTTTCCTCTATTGGTTCACTAACAGATTATGATTACGTTCATGTGTAAATTTATAGTGTAATGATTCAGTTGTTTATGTATTTATATTTTTATAGTCAAATTACGAACAGTGGTGATGTCATTTCAATGTATTACCTCATTTTAAACCATAATAAAAAGATAGTAAATGAAAAAACAACTAGAATAGAACTACAAGGTATCTCCCAAAAGTTCCCGTAATATTTTTTTAAATCATACGAGGCGTATTTTTAAAATAAGTACCGTTTGAAAATAAAAAAAAAATAAAAGGAAATTTGCAAAAACTAATTTTATTTTCGGAATCTACATACTTTTATCTATTTTTCTACATAGTTTCCAAGTTTTTGTAAACACTTATCATATCGCACAACTAAATTTTGGAAACCTTCTTCATAAAAACTTGCCGCCTGCTGTGATTTGACCTTTGGCTTTGACCTTTACGGGAGAGTGCGTGTGTCTCCAATCCATGCTTTGTTGTTTCGATTCGGGAGTGAAATGCGAAATCCACGTTTCGTCTCCATCTACGATCCGACTCAGCATATCGTCACCGTTTTCGTCATAACGTGTCAGAAAATTCAAGGAACTGTCGAGTCTTTTGAACTCTCTCGAGCGGCCTCACACTGCCGCTCAGACCCGAGCTGCATTGGACTCTTTTGGCTGGGAAGTTTTGGACCACCCACCCTACAGCCCTGACCTTGCGCCGAGCGACTTTCATCTCTTCCGTCATCTGAAACATCACTTGGGCGGCAGCCGTTATGACGATGACGACGAATTGAAAACGGCCGTGAATTCTTGGTTATCACAGCAGGCGGCAAGTTTTTATGAAGAAGGTTTCCAAAATTTAGTTGTGCGATATGATAAGTGTTTACAAAAACTTGGAAACTATGTAGAAAAATAGATAAAAGTATGTAGATTCCGAAAATAAAATTAGTTTTTGCAAATTTCCTTTTATTTTTTTTTTATTTTCAAACGGTACTTACTTTAAAAATACGCCTCGTACATTCAACATAAATTTACAATCTCTTTAGAACTTTTCAAAGTTCCCTCCTTCCGACACGATGCACGTTTTCTAACACTTCATCCAGAGTCCTGCAATGATGTCCTATTAAAGTTCGTTTTATCTTTTAAAACTAAAAAAATATGAACCACTGTATCCAAAATTTCAGGCTCAGTTTCATAGCGTTCAAACAATTCCTGGCACCTCAACAAGCGCTGTTCCTTTATGTCGATGGTGAGAACTTTCACCATCTTACTGTAAACCTTCCTCATGTCAAAATCCTTGGTTAAAATGCAATGAACAACTGATTTGGGTGTACCAGTTTCATCGGCTAACATCCGTACACTCATTCATCGATCCCTATCTGAAAGTTGTTGCACTTTTAGCACCTTATTGTCAGTTTTTGTCATTGCAAGCATCCTGAGCACCTGACATCGTCGACCATCTTTTAACTCACCTGAAACCTCTTGTACAACTTCAGTTCTGAACTACAACTTCAGAAAGTTCAGTTCTGCAACTTTGGGTTCTCCCCTGAAGGTTTGCCTAAACATTTTTAACATTGCCGTACCATGTTTACCCAGTTTAATGCAAAATTTAATTATGTGCTTCAATTTTAAACCATAGTATTTTTGAAAAGGGTAAAGTGACACACTTTTTACTAAGCACGATCTTCATGCAACCACAGCCTCAGGCGACTGCAGACAATAGTATTATCTACCTAAGACTCCTCCCACCACTTTTTCTGCTAGAAACCATACCGCGTAAGTGGAACTTGACGACTGTGGAAATTCATTACCAGAACTTTTGGGACAGACCCTGTACGTTTAACACTACAACAAACGTATAATTTTATTTATCACTAACAATTTGTTTGTTGCACGTACAAAATTAACCCTACAACCGGCAGGCATCGATTTTTCGACGCGTGGATCGTTTCTGTACTGGCAGCATCGATAAATCATATCGATCAACAATGCATTAGTTTTGAAATCATGACTTAAAAACTGTATTGCATAACCACGGCAAGTAATACATATTTTTAATCAGAAAAATCAGCTTTATAATATAAAAATATTTTTGTTTTTTAAAAGTGATTGTTGATGTATTATTCAATGAAATTGATGTATAATTCTCATGGAAGTCAGTTGGTGTTACTTGTTGTCATCTGCTTTGCAAAGGACGTTCGCATTTACTCGTGTTCGTTTGTTTATTAGTTATAAATATATTCATTTAGATTTGTGTACGATAATCATCAATTATGATTTTATTATTGTTAGTTATTGCGTAATTCGTTGTTTTGTTGATGTTCATGGAACTAAACTGATTTCGTAGTAACTCAACTCGTGAGTGTTTGCGTTTTATAGGTTAAGTTTTATTTATTATTATTTCATTATGAATTTCAATGTAAATAATGAAATAGGCAATTTAGTAAATAGTGTGCTTGATGAAAGGGTTACCGGTGAAAGCCCTTCAGATTTTTTAAAGTGTTTCTTTTATTTGCTTTTGAATTGTATATCATTTATGCGTCAACATGAAAATATTTAGTTATGTTGTTTAGTATTCTTGTATTATTGACTATAGAAAAAAAAGTTTTCAGTGCATCAATACAATATTTATATCATTTTCTGCAGAACATAAAACTCTACAAAGTGGCTATAATAGAATTCTAGTAAAAAATTATTATTTGTTTCAATTTTAGGGGGTAAGAGAGGTTAATTATAACCGTATTCATATATTTAGTGAATGTAAAAAGGGGAACCCCTAAATATTTAATTTTTAGTAATAGTACATAAATATTTGAGATTTTCTGAGCGTTTTGATGTATGCTATGTGTTATCAAGATTATAAAATGATTGTAAAATAAATAACTTAACACCTTACATTTGGCAAATTTTCTGCTGCAGGTTATGATAAAATAGGCCACCGGTCGTTGGGTTAAATAACGGTTAGTGAGACAACCCACAAAAACTTTCAAAAGAAAATTCTAAATAAGGCTTATGTAGAATAGAGGTAAGAAGGGCAAGTGCAAAGGTTTGGATCACACTCATCCAGGCGATACACAAATAAACGTAAATATTCATTAATTGTAACTTACTCTTCTTTCAGGTGGATGTCGTACCGAAGAAGGCGTGTTGCTACCTCTAGGTGGCAATGGAGGAGGAGTAATAGGGGTAGCTTTCACAACAGCCGCATATATTGGGTCTGATGTTTGTGATCCAGCAATGGAAGGCGGTGAATACAAATAATCAAACGGATCATAAGGATCGTAAACGTTGTCTCCATCATTTCCACCGGTAAAATCCGGCTCAGCACTTTCCTCACGGATAACTGAAATTTAAACAAGACACATTCATAAACTAACTACAGAGTTAAAATCAAAAGGAGAGGAAAGGTTTGCCAACATATACGTGAGGCGCAGGCAGATGGAGTGTTCAATTATTTGCACTCGATCTGCTCGTTCCAGGACTATAAAAAATAATTCTGTTTCTTATCACATGGTCCGCCAATTATTTGACTGAACCATTTAAAACCAGAAGAGGTACAGATTTAAAAGACATTAATCAAGAGTTATCTCCGCTGAGAGTAATAAGTTTCATTATACAGCCAAACCTTGTAGTGAATAAACTGAACGTGTCTTTTGCAGGGTGGAAAGTAGATGCTTTTCAGAGAGCCTGGCATGCTGATAAGCATACTTTTCCACTCAGTGAAGAAGGCACTTGTAAACCAACACACTCCTCATTTTACTTAGTAAAGCCTCTACAAGTTCAAAAACAGCCTATCGGCTGATGACCTAAAAGCCCTAAAATGCATAATAAGGCCGCAATCTTAAAAAAACCATTTTTTTCTACGAGATCACAGACTCCCCAAGAATTTAGCAGACATGGCACTTACCCTATCTTGTAGAGCATAAAAAATGTAGTAAATGAGGTGATTCGGAAAATAATCATAAAAACAGTTTTAAAAAAAGAAATGCAAAAAAGTTAAAAATTACTCAAATTAACTACTACTTCCGGATGATTGATTTTGATGAAAATGTTCATGTCAGGTCTCTAGTGGTTCCTAACTTAAGTCCAAGTTTCAACTTTGTACAATATTTCATTCTTGAAATATTTTGCACACACACACACACACACGCCCCACACACGCACGCGCGTGCACACACACACACACACACACACACACACACACAGACCAATCACTAAAAACATGATTTTTTGGGTTCAGGGGGTCTGAAAAGTGTATATCTGGTGAAACTAATTTCCTTCCTATATATTAATATACGGTAAGAGAAAGTAAAAACAGTTCTTAAAGATTTCAATGAGAAAATAGAAGAGTACTAACCGACACAAAACTAAGCGTTGTAAAAAAAAATGCTTGAAATAAAGTTGTAGGTCTTTTAATTTCGTACAACTTTGATTACCTACGCTTTTACTCGAAAATACATATTAAGGCTGCAATCTTAAGATAAGCCTTAACCTTAAACAGCCTTAATAAGCTATTAGTTTTTTTAAAAAAACTAATATTTTACCACAAAAGCACAGCCCCTTCAATAATTTCAGCAGACTTGGTGCTAATCCAGTCTTACAGAACATAAACAATGTTGGAAATGAGGTGATTTTTTAAAAAAATGTAGGAGCCGTTTTTAAGAAAATCACACAATACTACTTGTTTCGGTTGACCGATTTTGATGAAAATGTTCGTGTCAGATCGCCTAGTGGTACCTAACTTAAGTTCATTCAACTTTGTACTATTCCATTCTAGAGATATTTTGTCCACATGCAGATCAATCATGACAAACATGTTTTTTTGAGTTCATGGGGCTTGAAAACATGTATTTCCAGTGAAAACTCGATTTCAAAAAATCTATGCGAAAAGTAAAAATATGAAATTATCTTACCGATATCTTGTGAAGATGAACATCCAGGTTCTTTGTCATGCTTTGTGACGGACAATAAAGGATCAAAAGCTTCTAGGAGACTGACTCTAACACCTTTATCTCTTGGCGGTTGTAACAGATCTAAATCGAAGGGCGTAAGATCAATTAAATTAGTATTATTTTTCTTTTCAACTACTTTCAATACGTCCAGACCAGCTGTAGTTGATGTTGAAGTAGATGAATGAGGTGTAGATATGGAAGATGAAGACGATGCGGAAGACGTATCTTTTGAAACTTGAACAGTCCCTGAAATTTCAATCATTTTCAAATTTAAAGAGTTAGTGCCATAAGATATTCCCGAGCCATCAAGTAGAACATTGATTCTCAAAGTGGGGGGCGCAAAGAAGGGTTCGAGAGGGGGGTCGCACAGCTTAATTTAAAAAAATTTGGTGTGAAACACACATACTTACTCTTGCCAATGCAAATATTGAAAAATATAACCTAACATTAGTGATAAAACATTGCACATAAACAAAAAAAACTAACCTCAATAAACACAACCTAATTTTAATCATGAGTGAAAGACACAAAATGAAAATCAACCTCAGTTTGGCTTTAAAATACAGAAAATCACTCATTCACGCTAAACTAGGCTCTGTAGAGTAAAATGCTCAAAATAAAAGTTGTAGATCTTTTAATTTTCTACAAATTTGATTATTTCTATTTCATATAATGAATTAATACAATAATTTCACTAACCTTCTTTTTAAACTGCGTCACCTTTATTTCAATTTTCACTTACACGTGTTTCGGTGGATCCACCATCATCAGAGTAAATAACATATAATTGAAACTAAAAACATTATTTATTAAAAATCTATAGAAGATGATACATCTTCAGTCACTTGTATAAAACTGATTTAAAATTAATTTATTTTAATTTATCCCTTCTCATATTTACTCTAGATAGCAGCAGCAGTCAATATCACTTCATCATTCCTAAATTTCACCTGTTCATTCAAAATGTCCTGCTTTTGCTCTTTTAAATATTTATAAATGTGGAACATCTCATATTTTTCAATTTTATTTTTATTTTCTATATTACATTGTTCTATTATATTGAAATGTTCATCTATTTTACCAAATTTATGTTTTTCTTCTTTTATACGATTGGTATAGTTAGATATAATGTAGTCACATTTCATTGCTTTTTTATGTTCATTATACCTCACTTGAAAATTACGACTAGTCATACCAATGTAAATTTTTTTACAATCCTCATTACCACAATCTATTTTATACACACCCTTTTTATTGCTTATAAGATTATTGAGACAATGTACTTCACAAAATTATTTTAAATTTAATGAAAAAATATACAAACAAAAAGATGGACTTACTATGGGAGCACCATTAAGCTCTATTTTGTCTGAAATTTATTTACAATATTTTGAAGAAATAACTGTGTATCAAATAGAACACACACATAATGTAGTAATGTGGCACAGATATGTAGATGACATACTGGTAATATTGGAAAAGACATATAAAAATGAAGAGGATGTTATTTTAAAAAAATTAAATACATTTGATGATAAATTACACCACACTATGGAACTTGAAAATAATAATAAATTAAATTTCATGGACATACAATTAATCAAGGGTAATAGTAAAATAACAACAGGTGTATTTCGTAAAAGTATATTACCAGTAACAAATATAAATAAGTCATCTAACCACCCATACTCACATAAAATGGCAGCTTACCACAGTATGATTCACAGAGCATATAATTATACGAGGTAGGGTCAAAAAGTTCCCGGAATGGTCGCTTACAGTCACGTATTTGTAAGCTGAAAGGGAAATTTTTGTTTGTGAGGTTGGCATAACTGGTAGTGAATGTGCTTTTGAGGTTAGCAGGCAGTTGTAGTTGGTTCCGTGCGTTCGGTGTTTAATATTGTAGATCGTAGTTTCTGTCTTTCGTCGGATTGTGCAATGTCGTCATTAGAGCAGCGTGGCAATATTAAATTCTGTGTGTTGCTGGAGAAATCACCCTCGGAGACTCTTGAGATGCTAAAAAAAGCATACGGAAATTCTGCGATGAAGAAAACAGCAGTTTACGAGTGGCATAAGCGTTTTCGCGACGGTCGCACAACAATTGAAGATGACGTTCGGACTGGGCGGCCTTCCACTTCCACTACAGACGACAATGTTGAGCGCGTTCGACAAATTGTGCGTGCGGACAGGCGAACAACCATCAATACTATTGCCTCTGAAGTTGGTATTTCACATGGGAGTGTTCACAGCATTCTTCATAATGACTTGAACATGCACCGTGTTTGCTTGCACATTGTTCCAAAAATGTTATCCCCTGAGCAAAAGGAAATGAGAGTGACCATGTCCAGGGACTTGATTGAAATGGCTGATGCAGATGACAGCTTCCTGCGCAAAATTGTTACAGGTGATGAGACATGGTGCTTTCTTTACGACCCTCAGACAAAACGGCAGTCCGCTGAATGGAAGTCAAAAACTTCACCAAGAAAACAAAAATTTCGCTTGGACAGAAGCCGGGGTAAGGTTGTAATATGAGACACCTACACAGACACACAATGGACAGTACACACGTTAACAACACTCAAACGTAAACATAAACACACAACTTCACAGCATCAACACCAACGTACCAGATGATCTCATTTACAGAACTGTCAGATGTGAGAACAAAAAAAAAAAAGAAAAAAGAAAATTTTATTAAGCTAATAAAATTTGGATTGTTGGATCATTCGTTTTTAAAACTTTTAAAGGAAAAGGTCACCGTATACAATTTTTTATAATAACACAAAAACAATTTAAAAAATTTATTCATTTAAAAGTTTATATTGAATAAAAAAAATAGATTTTAGAAGATTTAGAATTTTCAATTTATTTTTAAGAAGATTCAACAATTTTAAGAATTTTTAAAGAGTTTTAAGATTTTTAATTGTTTTTAAATGTTTTAAATATATAATAGTGATTTTTAATTAAAGAAGTTGAATTTTCGATAACATAAAGCCTTTTTGGATTTTTCTTTATTACGAACCTATGGGTTAACAAGGTGATGTTGGAGGTGTTTTTTGATTACCGTGGAGTGATTCATTATGAATTTATTCCTGAAGGGAGAACAGTAAATAAAGAATTGTACACAGAGATCTTAAAACGGCTACGAGATGCAATTCGACGAAAACGACCTGAAAAATGGGCAGAGAATGACTGGTATTTGTTGCACGACAATGCCCCAGCACATCGATCCCTAATGGTGAAACAATACCTTGCCAAGAATAATGTTACCACTCTGGAACATCCTCCATATTCTCCCGATCTCGCACCACCAGATTTCTACCTGTTTCCAAGGTTAAAAATGGCATTGAAGGGACATCGTTTTGCTGATTCGTCAGAGGTGATTGAAAATGCGACGGAGCGGCTGAAGGAACTTTCAAAAAACGGCTTTCAAGAGTGTTTCCAACAATTATATGAACGGTGGAATAAATGTGTAGATGCAGGAGGAGAGTATTTTGAAGGGAAATAATGTAAGAATGTTATAAATATTTTTAATAAATTTTTAATAACCAATTCCGGGAACTTTTTGACCCTACCTCGTATAAAAGATAAAAAACTACTAGAAAATGAATTAAGAACAATAAAATTCATAGCACAAAAGAATGGGTATCATGAAAAAGAAATAAATAAAGTAATAAATAAAATTAAAAACAAACTACAATTTAAAAATAACTTGAGAACCACCCTTATATTAGATAATAAAATAAAACATAAACCATTTATTGCATTAAAATACAATAAAACTATTAACAATAAATTATACAGAACATTAAATAAATTTTATAAAATCGCATACACATGTAATAATAAAAAACTCCTGTCCACAAATATAATTAAAAATAATATAAATGAAACACTAAGCAATAAAAAGGGTGTGTACAATATTTTATACCACAATCTATTGATTGTGGTAATGAGGATTGTAAAAAATTTTACATTGGTATGACTAGTCGTAATTTTCAAGTGAGGTATAATGAACATAAAAAAGCAATGAAATGTGACTACATTATATCTAACTATACCAATCATATAAAAGAAGAAAAACATAAATTTGGTAAAATAGATGAACATTTCAATATAATAGAACAATGTAATATAGAAAATAAAAATAAAATTGAAAAATATGAGATGTTCCACATTTATAAATATTTAAAAGAGCAAAAGCAGGACATTTTGAATGAACAGGTGAAATTTAGGAATGATGAAGTGATATTGACTGCTGCTGCTATCTAGAGTAAATATGAGAAGGGATAAATTAAAATAAATTAATTTTAAATCAGTTTTATACAAGTGACTGAAGATGTATCATCTTCTATAGATTTTTAATAAATAATGTTTTTAGTTTCAATTATATGTTATTTACTCTGATGATGGTGGATCCACCGAAACACGTGTAAGTGAAAATTGAAATAAAGGTGACGCAGTTTAAAAAGAAGGTTAGTGAAATTATTGTATTAATTCATTATATGAAATAGAAATATTTAAAACTGCAGGATGCATTATAAAGATTTATTTTTGAATGAAAATTTGATTATATACTTTTTTGTCGTAAAATGCATAATAAGGCGGAAATCTTTAAAAAATCGATTGTTTACTAGTTTTCATGAGAAAAAAAAGAAAATTTCTAATTACCGCTAAACTAAGCGTTACACAAAAAAATGTTTGAAATAAAAGTTGTAGGTTTTTAAATTCTCTACAACTTTTATTAAATACATTTCTTCGCTAAAATGCATACTAACTTTTTTGCAACGACGGGTAAAGGGGGGAAAGCATCAGTTCGCATGTGCAACTGCTTTAATTTCAGTACAACAAACATAACAACTTATACTATACCCAGAGCATATATACAGTATATTGCGGAACCTTTTGTAGGTTAACTGTACAAATGTAACTGTTTGTTACCATAAACAGAAATGTTAGTCACTGGAAAACGTAGGCAGTCTACTCACAGTGCTGAACGAAATCTAAAATGCTGTGAAGTTGAACTAAACAAAAAACCTTTCTGTCTCTCAACAAAAGCCATGAGCGAGTGGCTAACTACAGTGATATTTCTCTTTCCACAATACGAAAAGTAAAAAAGGAAATTAAAGACGTGAAGAAGGTATCTTCAACAGTTTTGTTGACTACTGGTAAAAAAAAAGGAAACGGTTAGGTAGATATTAGTGAGACTGATAGTGAAGATGCCGGAGACAGGGATAGTAAAGAAGGCGATTCATTCGTAGAAAATTTCGTTCCAATGAAATAAGGCAGCTGGTAATTACAGTAAATCAAAAAATTTTACTTATGTAATTAAGCTATAGGCAATATTACAGGTCACATTTATTTCTTATAAGGTTTATGAAGAAAACATTTTCTCGGAATAAACCACAGCTTACAAAATGTTTGTAGAAACTGCAGGGTAGTGAAATGTACGAGTAGTGTCTGACTGATGAGGTTGGCAGCACTGTCGTATTTTCACTTCTCTTCCTCACAGCCCATATGCCCATATGCAAAAGTCAATCTCGTGACTTCAGTATCTATAACATGTAATTTTATGTGTTTCCTATGGGTCCAATGTACACATCATTGACTTTTGATATTACTTATGTTAATTTTCTGATATGTTCCTACCCGACATTTGAGTAACTGACTTGTATCATTTTGATTATTACATGTAATAGTCATGATTCTTTTTGAGAATTATCCCTTTTATTGCCATACTTATAAAATTAGTTTAACTATTAGTACAACCGACCATATGATATTTTTAACCTTAAACTTACACAATCCCTCTGGCGCTAATAATTGCCCGTGCTATGCACAGGTGCAATTAGTAGTAATAATAATAATACATTACAACTTATTAAAATACATATCATACTATAGCAACAAATTTTCAGAATACTTACGCTTCTTGAAACCAAATTTTTTCAACATCGTCCTAATACGTTTAAATTACAAAAAATTAACCTTATAATAGAAATTAAATACGTAACAGATTAAAAACAGCTCTTTAAAATGAAAAACAACAATCCTAACCTAAAATTTGATAAATTTATAAACATGATAATTAATTTCCATAATAAAATTTAAAAAAAAGTTAAACATGATAAAAACCATCATTAATATTAATTTTTTAGTACTTATCTTTAGTAGCACTTATATCAAACACTTAACAATAAAATGTTGTATGAAAAAAAGACTGATTACAGTAAAGCAATACTTAACATGATACATAATTATCTAAAATTATCACTAGAAAAAATTAGGTAAAATAAGAATAAATAAGTTTTAGTATTAAAATTAGACATACGAGGGGGTACCCAAAAGTATCCGGAATAGCTCTGCTGTGGGCGGAGCTTGTGCAGTACAAATTCCCGCCACTAGGCTACTTGTAGCGCTACTCATTGCCAGTTCAATGCCGGAGGCGAAGCAAGTCAGTGATCGGCTGGCTTGCATGTGCCGAAGCATCACGTCCAAGAGAGCACACCTGCTCCCTTACTTTTTGTAGCAGTTTTTCGTGCCCGTGCCTCTGGAAACTCCTCGGCTTTTTATGGCTACTTTTCAGCCACGCATTGGTCTCGCCGAGGTGAGCTGAGATGCTGGGCTTCAGTCTGTCTATCCCTATCCTTGTCCTCGGCATCTAGCACTTTTTCTATCCGTGCTAGAGGCAACTTCTCCTACTTTAGCTTTTGCCCAACCCAAGTGGTGTTAGTCGTACCGTGCCCAAGGGTGGATGGCACTGGGGCTTTTAATCAGTGTCTTAACGGTGCCTGTAGGATACCTGGCTCCTCCTACAGTATGTTGCCTTACCTCTGTACGCGGGGCTATGCAGGGGCGGACCTATTATCTCCCTAGCTGCAAGTGGGGACCAGATGGTACCCATTTCATTTGAAATTATGAAAAACAGCTATGGATGCTGTGACTCTGGAAGGAGTGGATTTAAACTACTCCCCTGAGTTAGAGTATCTGGGGGCTGTCATGGATGGTGGCCTAACCTGGTAAGGCCACAGGTCCAGGACTGTGGAGAAGGCTATAAAGGCCTGATGGATGTGTGAGAGTCTGCTGGGAGGACTCCGGGGCTTGGGCCTCGTATGGTGGAATGGGCTTATGTGGGCATCATTCTGCCAATGGTCACGTACGAAGTTGCTGTATGGTGGCCAACAACAGATCTAGGACGGCGCAGGATCGGCTGAGGAGCTATAGAGACTGGCCTGCCTAGGGATATGTGGTGCAATGTGCACTGGTCCAACGGCCGCTATGGAGGCGATGGTTGATTTGCCTCCTTTTCATGTGCAAGTGAGGGGAGAGGCGATTGGAACTGCCTTGAGGCTGGAGGACGGGATCGGGGTCCCATCAGTGGAGATGGGCCACACTGAGATCTTCAAGGTTTGAAGGGATGGGTGTGGTATGTGGTCCTTGGGACCGTATGAGCAGATCATACAAATTCTCCGACACACTGAGGATGAAAATTTTTGATCGTCAGGAGTGGGCGGAGGGTAGGCCGGTGATGCCGGAAGGGGCTACCTTTTGGTATATTGAAGGCCCTGTGATGAGTGGAAGAGCGGGATTGGGGGCCTGGGGGTCCGGGGGAATGACTTCCCTGGCCCTTGGGTGTAACATGACCGTCTTCCAAGATGTAATATGGGCCATTGAGGTCTGTGCGGAGAGGCGTATTGTAAGGCGCCTCAGTGGGTCGCACATTTATATTTTTGCAGTTGCATTGTGGGTGGCTGCAAAGGTATAGCACTGTTGGGTGGGGATGTGTTAATACCTGCTCAGGTAAGTGCACTAAATCCTAGGCAGACCCTGCGCTTTATCGAAGGTGCGGGCCTTGCATAAACTAGGAATGGGGGCAATCACAAAAGATCTTTTAGGTCGCGGTGAGGAGGGGCTGGAGAAGCCTGAACGCCCTTGTTGTAATGAAGAAATGAAGAAGCCAGTTCAATGCCATTTTGTTCGTTGATCTAGCTTGTTCTGTTCTCGTGCAGTGATTGTTCTCGCTAGTGCTGTTTTGTGCTCGTGTCGTTTTTCATGATGGCAAGTTTTAATGAACAACGTGCGGCTGTGAAATTTTGCTTCTTGCTCGGTAAAAACGCCGCGGAAACAGTTGTAATGTTGAACACAGCTTACAAAGACGACGCTATTTAAAAAACCCAAGTGTACGAGTGGTTTTTGCGCTTTAAAAATGGCGACATGTCGATTGAGAACAAACCTCGTTCTGGACGACCGTCGACTTCCCGAACAGACGAAAATGTTGTGAAAGTGAAAGAAATTGTACGAACAGACCGACGACAGACCATTGACCAAATATCACAGGTTAGTGGGTTATCTTGGAGCTCAGTCCAACGCATTTTAACAGAAGACTTGACAATGAAAAGAGTCGCTGCCAAGTTTGTGCCTCGGGTTCTGACAGACACTCAAAAGGAACGTCGAATTGAAACGTGTAGTGATTTGAAACAACAGCTTGAAACTGATCCAGATTTCATGTCAAAGATCATTACGGGTGACGAGTCTTGGTGCTATGGGTACGACCCAGAAACCAAACAACAATCCAGTCAATGGAAGACTTCATTATCACCCCGACCAAAAAAAAGTCGTCAAGTCAGATCGAACATCAAAACAATGCTGATTTGTTTTTTTGATGTGAGGGGAATTGTCCATTCAGAGTTCGTTCCACCAGGCCAGACGGTAAATCAAGCTTTTTATCTTGAAGTGTTAAGAAGACTACGAAACAGCATTCGTCGTAAAAGACCTAATTTGTGGCAGACAGGGGACTGGTTTTTCCACCACGACAACGCGCCTGCACACACGGCAATCTCGGTTATCCAGTTTTTGGTGAAAAACGGCATGGTTTTGCTACCACACGCACCGTACTCACCCGATCTGGCACCGTGTGATTTTTTCTTGTTCCCACGCATGAAAAGGGGCATGAAAGGTCTCCGATTTAACAACGTTGATGATGTCAAGAAAAAAACGACGAATGAGCTGGCAGCCATCACTGAAGAGGAGTACAAAAAATGTTTTGAACAGTGGAAGCACCGGTGGGACAAATGTATTAGTTGTAATGGAGAGTATTTTGAAAGGGGATAAGGTTCTTTTGTAAAAAAATTAAAAATAAATAGTTTTAAAAAATAATTCCGGTTTCTTTTGGGTACCCCCTCGTATATGAAGGGGTATTCAAAAGTAACCGGAATAGCATTGCCGTGGGCGGTGCCTGTGTAGTACGCATTTCGGCCACATAGACGTGTATAGTGCAACTCATTGCGAGTTCAGTGTTCATCTGCAGCGATTGTTTTTGTTAGCGCTGTTTTGTTCTCGTTTCGTTTTTTATGATGGCAAGTTTAAGTGAACAACATGCAGCTGTGAAATTTTGTTTTCTAATCAGTAAAAATGCTGCTGAAACTGATTTAAAGTTGAAAACAACTTACAAAGATAATACTTTGGGAAAAACTAAGTATACGAGTGGTTTGCTCAGTTTAAAAATGGCGACATGTTGATTGATGATGAACCTCGTTCTAGACGTCCATCAACAGTTCGAACTGACGAAAATGTAGAAAAAATTTGAGAGCTTGTGCTATCAGACTGCCAACTGACAATTTGGAAGTTATAAGAAAATTACACAAAAGTGTTTGTCAAGAAAAACCCGATTTGTGGCACACAGGAGACTGGGTCTTCCACTACGACAATGCATCTGCACACACATCCATCTCTGTTAAACAGTTTTTGTCTAAAAATGGCATGGTTCCGCTGCCTCACGCACCTTGCTCACCTGACCTGGCTCCGTGTGACTTTCTTATTTCCATGCATGAAGAGAAAAGGGACATGAAAGGACACCGATTTGACAACATTGAAAAGGTCAAGAAAAAAACAAGGGAGAAGCTGTCAGCCATTTCTAAAGATGACTACAAAAGATGTTTCAAACAATGGAATCACTGGTGGGACATATTAGTTGTAATAGTATACAATTTAGTATACTAATTAGTATTAGTTGAAATGGAGAGGATATAGTTGTTTTGTAACATTTTGAAAAATAAACAGCTTTTAAAAAATAATTCCAGTTATTTTTGGGTACCTCTTCACACGAGGGTGAATCAAATATAAACGGGATAACTCTAGTGTCTTTTACACCTCTACCTCTACTGTTTTCAAATAGTTCAGTCATATAATTGGCTGACTATGTGAAAAGAAACAGAACTATTTTTTGTAGCTCTGCAACAAACAATCGAGTGCAATTGGTTAACACTCCACCGGCCTGTTATGGGCAAGTTAAAAATAGTAGTCATTAAAAAAAAAAAAAATCTTTCACACTAATATACAAAAGTGATTACCCGGGTTGGTCTAGAGGTAAAGTCGTCGCCAAAATCAGCTGATTTTCGGAGACGAAAGTTCCTGGTTCAAATCCTAGTAAAGGTAGTTACTTTTATACGGATTTGAATACTAGACAGTGGTTATCGGTGTACTTTGATGGTTGGGGTTTAATTAACCATACTCTCTCAGGAATGGTCGGCCTGGGTCTGTACAAGACTACACCTCATTTACACGTCATACCCATCATCCTCATCTCACTGGATCATGGAGTTGCTTATTGTTCTAAACTGAACATATTGTAACGTACACAAATTAGGAATAAAACAAAAAAAAAATATACAAAAGTGGAGTTAATGTGGTAACTGCAACTTTTATAGTTTTCTTGGTGATTTTCACTTAATTTTGCCAAAATTTGAGTTAACACCCTATACCTCTAGCACACAGATATTTGTTTATATAAAATAATATAATTTTTACGTACCGTTAAAAACATCTGAAGAAGTCGGTAAACTAATTTTTCGCTGATCAGCAATACTACTGGTCATCGGGAAGACGAATCCATATTGATTACTACTAGAAGACGAAGAAAATACTGAACTGGAAGATTTCAATTGGTAAATCGTCGACGTAGACATACTTGAAATCGACGATAAATTAGAATTTAGATTAAATTTTTGTTCTAATGCTAAAGATGAAGACGATGATGAAGGGGATGGAATTGTTGAGGATGCGGCGGTTGGGGAAGTTAATAATACAGACGATGATTTAATTAAAGGAGGTGGAGGAGGTTGGGGGACAATATTAAAACCAGGTAAAGGTGGGGGGAGTGAAGTGTTGGGTATAGTTGTACTATTACTATTATTGTTGCTATTATTAATATTAGGCAACGGTTTAATACCGGTCAGATCTATGTGCAGATTCTTTAAATCAAAACCTATATCTCTAGTGGTCCCTTGCCTGAAACATTCAGAAAAACAAACACAATTTAAATATTTATACAGGATGGTAGAAATATTTGAAAGTTATATATTAATGTTTTGTCCATAATAGTGAAGAGCGTTCACTGTTTCAACCAGTCACTGAGATCACAGTGACAGTGATTTGCGTTCACCGTTACTTTTATTAGTTACTAGTGATTTAGTAATAACTGTGTATATAGTTAGTATATTTTTTAGTTGTTATCATGAAATAATAATAATGTTTTCAGTTGTTATTTCATGATAACTGACGTTTTGATAAATTAAAAAAATGGGGTACATATATAACTAAAATAAAAATTTAGCCTAAAACTGATTAACACAAGGTATCCTAAATTAGTAATAAAAATAACATTTTGTATATAAAAAGAGAAAGTACGAGAAACAATATTTACAACTGAAAAAATTAACAACGCACATTATAAATAGCTAGGTAGAACACGGCGTGCAATAAAAATAATACTGTAATGTAATTATGTTACCCCAATCAAAGATGTAAAGGAACTACCCTCATTTTGTTTAGTCTAGTAGATGAAAAACATAACGAGGGGAAGAGACTGAGAGAGGGAGAGAGAAAGAGAGAAGAGTGTGTAAAAATTGAAGTAAAAAAGAATGGAAGTACCGGTTATCAAAGGAGAGCACTAAGCCCAGTGAACAGACCAACACATCTTAAGTAGCTATCATAGGGGCCTTGAAGCATATTAAGTAAGCATATTTTGTCGTTTTGTCTATTAACTGTGAACAGTGAATGAGTGAGTGAATTTTTTCACTAGTTTCTAAGGTAAAGAAATCGTACTGTCTTAAAAGTGACAGTGAACAGTGAATGAGTAAGTAACTGATTTTTGTAAAAGTGATTAAACGAACGAGAGGTCTGTTGCTCTTCTATCTGTAGAATTATGGTCACCGTGTCGTCCTCCCTTAAACAGTGAACAGAGAATGAGTAAGCGATCTTTGTAACAGTGACAGAGGAACAAGAGGCTGTACTATACAGTTGAAGTACGGTGAACATTCGCCGTTGTCCTGTTGTCGTGTCGTGTCGCGTCGCGTGTTGTCCTGTCTTCCAGTGACAGAAGAGTAAGCGATCTTTGTAACTGACTGGGGAACGGTTACTCGCCTATCTGAATAACTGTGGTCACCGTGAATTATAAGTAACCATGACTCGTTCACAGTGACAGTTTTTTTGTCTCTTCTCTGGTCCACAACAGGCAGGTTGTAACATTTATTATTTTTAATTGTAACTTATTCGACACATAACAAACGACAATCAAAATAAAAACAAAAGAACATCAGTTTTAAATAAAATTTTAATTAAATCTGACTGGCTTTTTAAAAAAAATGAAATTTAGAATATTTTAGATATTATTTAGTTATTATTATTAAATATATTTTATAAGTGTATCTCAGCTATTATTGAATTAATATTTAATAGTTTATCGGTAAATATTCTATTCGTATTGTTTCTGAAGTCCATCGCTCGCCTTAAGAGTTTTGTTCAATATTCCAATAGTATTTAATATATTTCTTGTCGCATTTCAATTGACTTATGTTCTTTCACTTCAATTTCATTCCATAGGTCTGTCTGTGACTTTATACTATGAATTATAAAACAATTATACTTTATATTTACTTAACACATTCCATAAATCAAACCGCACACAAACACAACCATTCTCTTCAAACTGCCTCGGTCAACAGCACCCAAATCAAATATGCATTCGCTTATATTAATTACTTTTTGTTTGATAATTTTTAAAACTTTCAAATAAAATATAAATTTGTGTTGTAAATATGTCTTATAAACTTATTTGATGGTCTGCGTAGATATTTCTTTATATTTCTTTTATTTTAAAATTTTAATAAATAATTTTGTAGCTTTTAAACACTCTTTTGATTCGTTTAATCATAAAAACTTCCATCACTAAATTAACACTTTATTTTTAATTATTAGCTAAGATTATTAAGTTATTCAATTTAATAATTTAGAAATAAGATTTTAATTATAATTATAATTACAAAATGTAAGAATTTAATTATAAATGTTTACATAATTATCAATAGCAGTCAGGTTATAAAAACATGGTTATTATCACCTTGAACATTTGTAATGCTACAAGGTGGAGTGTTACGATACCTGCACTCGATCTGCTAGTTCCACGGTTACAAAATTAGTTCTGTTTCTTATCACATGGTCAGCCAATTTAATGACTGAAGCATTTAAGAGCGGAAAAGATAGAGGTGTAAAAGACACTGTAATGCTTTTCACGGTTGATGAGCTCTCCTGTTCCACGGGTTTACACCAATTTGCCAGCGATTGTACGAATGTATCAGCACAACACACATTACACACCCATGCGTTTAAGAGCCGCAGCAGTTCACTCGTACATTGCATCTCGTACTGAACACATCGATTATACAGCACGTTAACATGGAATAATACTTTTTAATATAATCAGATGGTTGTACGTTCATAGGTTATAATTGTTATTGAAAGACCAAAATAATAACTGACTAAATATAAAACGGAGCTAAAAGAGCAAGCATTGGCAATGTTGCTGGGAAGTCATTGGCTAGCTATGAAGTGGGTAGGGGGCAATGCGTACATTCAGAGCTCATGAAAAATAGTAGTCACAGTTCATCTCCCCTGAGAGTTATGAATTTTCATTATACAGCTACACCCGGTGGAGAATTAAGTGAAGGTGTTATTTACAGAGTGGAAAGTAGGTGCTTTTCGGAGGGCCTGGCATGCAGATAAACATCCACTCGGTGAGAAAGGCAATTATAAACCACCTCACTCCTCATTTTACTGAGTAAAATCTTAAGAGGTTCAAATGAGCTTTTTGGCTGATTACATAAACCACAACATATAAATAAATGTTGAATTCACTTTAAAATTAATTTCTTTAAGCTAATCCAAAGTTGAACTGGGGATTCTAGAGAGAGTGGGAGTAGCGATGCTTCGAGATGAGGACAGCTGGAAGTTGGTCGCAGAATTTGCAGAAAAGGTAATCAAAAGACTGTGAAAGGAGGAGACGCCAGAGGAATCGCCTTATTCCACTCTAAATGAATTCTATTACAATCACATAAAACATATAACAAACGAGGCGATTTTTAAAAAAAATTGTAGAAGCCATTTTTGAGAAAATCATAAAAAAGTGAAAATTGCATGAATAAACTACTACTTCTGGTAGATTAATTTTGATGAAAAAGTTAAGTGTCGGGTCCTGTAGTGGTATCCAACTTAAGTTCCAAGTTTCAGCTTAGTACTTTGTTCTGTTCTTGGGATATTTTGTGCACACGCACGCACACACTCACATATGCACGCACACGCACAGACACACACAAGCACATACACTCTCCCGCAGGTGCATGCTTCCACACACACAAACCAATCACTAAAACCATTTTTTTTTTTGGGTTCAGTGGGTCTGAAAACAAGTATTTCCAGTGAAAACTCAATTTCAAAAGATTGACACAAAAACAATACTTTCCTTCCCTATACACTCATACAGGGCAAGAGAAAGAAAAAACTGAACCCAAGTACTGATCACATTAACCGATCTCACAATTTTCTTATGTGAGATTTCCATTAATTTCATCATTTGATGATAAAAATTATGTTACGGTTGACAAAATAAAAATATTTATGAAGACTTATTTACAAACAATGTTAAAAACCATCATATGAACTCCACATGGTCATCGTAAACAAGTGCTAAATTGTAAATTTTGTTCACAGATTCACCGAATTTTGTATCGTACTTACCTAATATAAATTTTTTTATGAAGCACAATACACATAAAAGATAGAGTACAAAATTGTTCAATAAATAACCATGCAAGTACATGCAAATAAACAAATAATGCTCAAAAACCAAATTACACTTGTACTAACATCACATGACATTGGTTGCTTAGCATGCTCCTCAAATAATGCTGCACAATTTTCAAACTGCTGTAACTCGTCCAATCTTTACCCGATATTGTTAACAAAAATTATGGTTTTATTCACGAAACTGTTTTCAACAAAACAAGTTATAGACAAATTTTTGCTAAACTAAAATTTAGCCTGTTACAGTAAAAAATATAAAGTGAACACACAAATTTTACGCATGCCAATATTTCGCTAGCTCAAACGCCAAGCTATTTTTATGTTTTTATATGCAAAAGAAGCGTACACATTATATAAAGCACCTGGAATTTTTTCATAATTTTTCATCAGTAATGATATTAGACAAGGGCATTTATTCGAGAGCGTGATACGATATTTGAACGTTCATTATTGCTTGTAAAACACGCTGATTTAACAAAGTTAATAGTTTTCATGTTTTTACGTGAACAAGCACTTTCTGAATTCTTGAAACGCATTTTGTAACCACCCTGAATAAATAAAAATTGAGTTCTACAATACCAGAAGAAAAATATTATATAAAAAACTCACATATTAATCGCAGTGATCGATGAATTAAATCGGTAATTTAAATTGTTACTATTTGTAGGAAACAGATCAAGAGATATTAATTTATTATTTAACGATTCACTAGTACCATCGACACTAGAACAGAATAAAAATTAGAAAAAAAATTTAAATTAAAACAGAGCAAGATAGAATAAGAAGAGTTAAAGATAAAAACAATAGTACACAACACAAAAATGTTATAACAAATAACACGAAAACATATTATATCATTCATATAAAAAAAAAAAAATCAATTTTTGTAGCTCTGAAATCGAATGAGAAAATATTGTGATCACATAAAATTACAAAATGAGGAAAAGATTTTCGAATGATATACAATTCTTCGGAAATGAATAATTGAGGGGGACCCAAAAAAAATCAGACAGTGCACTGTCATTCATAGACGTAGTAGAGAATTCTCCTGCTAGATGGAGCTAGTAGATACCTTTAACAAACAATTGCCTAGGCGGCATCAGTTTGTAGGTTAACATTTGATCACAGCGTTGTGTTTCTCTAACTATTGTCGTGTTATGTCTATGAAGTCGATAAGGCAGATTTAAAAGAACAATGAGTGTTTGAAATTTTGTTTCCTGCTTGAAAAATTGACTACGGAAGCTTACCAAATGTTTTTTTTTGCATCCAGGAGACTCCTAAAGGGAGTATAGGACATATCAAGATAAAACTGATAAACAAAAAGTTAATCACAATGATGAATTCATCACTTACCAATAATTTGTTTCCGCTACTGCTTACGTAACTCAGTAGGCTTGTCATGAAACCCTTTGTATCAAATAGTACACAACATTTGTTTAATTAGAAGTTAAATACTTTTCAACCAAAAACTATTTAGAAAGGAATTCGTGCACACTGTAAAATGTTTCATCAATCAAATATTGTTTTAGCTTTTTTTTTTTTTAAAATGACTTAAATTATCACAATTTTTTAAACCTTGTGGCAATTTATTGATGTATTTTCTATCTGCATAAGTTGGTTTTTGTTCAAACAATTTAGTGTTGTGATTAGCAACATAATAATCGATTCTGTTTCTTGTGTAGTGGTTGTGAACATCAAAATTCCATAAAAAGGTATTTTGCTTTACGTACATTATCACTTCAAAAATGTACACAGAAGGAACTATGAGCAATTGCAGCTCTTTAAATAATGATCTGCATGAGGTAAGGTGGTTGATTCCCATCATACACCTGAAAGCTTTTTTCTGTATTTTAAAAACTCTTTCCATGTTACCTTGTGATGAATTACCCCATACTAATATGGCATACCTGATATGAGATAAAATTAAACCATGATAAGCTACTATTTGCAATTTTTTTTATCATTTAATCTGGCAATTTGTTTTAATGCAAATACCCCAAATGATATTTTACCACAAATATGATCGGTATAATAATCCCTTGATAAAGTCCTATCTAGTGATAGTAAGATAGGCTTCTAAGGAATATGCTGTGAGCCGCACACAAGATTTTGTGTGGTTTTGGGCGCTTTAACATCGTGAGATGAGTGTTGAAGGCCATGTTCATTCTGGGTGTCCTTCAACATCTCGAAATTATAAAAACTTCAAAAAAAAACAACGAAGATCATCATTTTTTTACGATTGATGAAATTTTTAGTGTGAGTTAAAGATTGTGCCAGCGGATTTTGACCGAGAATTTGCAAACAAGACGTGTTGCCATTAAATTTGTTCCTCACCTTTTTAAACAGGATCAACAAAACATTCGATTGAATTTGAGTCAGGACTTAAAAAAACGAGATTGAAAGTGATCCGTACTTTTTGACCAAAGTAATTACAGGTAATAAGAGTTGGTGTTACGGGTATGACCCAGAAACCAAGCAAGCGTCAAGCCATTGGAAGATTGGCTTGACGCTTATTGATGTCGCAGGCAAAACATGACAACATTAACCCTACAACCAGCAGGCATCGATTTTTTGACGTATGGATTGTTTTCTGTACCAGCAGCATCAATAAATCGTATCTATCAACAATGCATTAGTTTTGAAATTATGACGTACAAACTGTATTGCATAACCACGGCAAGTAATTAATATTTTTAATCAGAAAATTCAGCTTTATAATATAAAAAAATCTGGTGTGAAACACTCACACAACTTTCTCTTGCCAATGCAAATAATTAACAATATAACCTAACATTAGTATTAAAACATTAGAAATGAACAAAAACTAACCTCAAAAACATAACCTTATTTTAATCATGAGTGAATGACGCAAAATGACAATCGAACTCAAATTGGCTTAAAAATACAGAAAATCACGCTTTCACGCTAAACTAGGCTCTGTAGAGAAAATGCTCTAAACAAAAGTTGTAGATCTTTTAATTTTCTATAAATTTAATTATATACACTTTTGTCGTAAAATGCATACTAAGACCGAAATGTTAAAAAAATCGATTTTTTTTTACGTTTTCGTGAGAAAAAAAACAGAAAATCGCAAATTACCGCTAAACTAAGCGTTATACAAAAAAATGTTTGAAACAGAAGTTGTAGGTTTTTAAATTCTCTACAACTTTTATTATATAAGTTTTTGCGCTAAAATTTATATTAAAGCTGTAATCTTAAAAAAACAACGTTTTTACGTGAAAACAGCCTCACCGAGAATTTCAGCAAACATGGCGCCTACCCTATCTTGTAGAGAATAAAAAATTGTGTAAAATAGGCGATTTTAAAAAAAATCGTAGGACCAGTTTTTGAGAAAATCGCAAAAAACTGAAAAATTATACGAATAAACTACTACTTCCGGTTGACCGATTTTGATGAAAATGTTTGTGTCGCGTCCGGTAGTGGTATGTAACTTAAGTTTCAAGTTTCAAGTTCGTACGATGTTCCGTTCTTGAGATATTCTGTTCACACACAGACACACAGACACACAGACACACACACACACACACACACACACACACAGACCAATCGCTAAAAACATGTTTTTTGGGTTCAGGGGGTCTGAAAACGTATAGATCCGGTGAAAACTCGATTTCGAAAAATCGACATGAAAACAATACTTTCCTTCCTATATATTCATATAGGCAAGAGAAAGTAATATTTTTGTTTTTTAAAAGTGATTGTTGTTGATGTATTATTCAATGAAATTTATGTATAATTCTCATGGAAGTCAGTTGGTGTTACTTGTTGTCATCTGCTTTGCAAAGGTCGTTCACATTTACTCGTGTTCGTTTGTTTATTAGTTATTACAAATATATTCATTTAGATTTGTGTACGATAATCATCAATTATGTTTTATTATTATTAGTTATTGCGTAATTCGTTGTTTTGGTAATGTTTATGGAACTAAACTGATTTTGTAGTAACTCAACTCGCGAGTGTTTGTGTTTTTTTAGGTTAAGTTTTATTTATTATTATTTCATCATTAATTTCAATGTAAATAAAGAAATAGGCAATTTAGTAAATAGTGTGCTTGATGAAAGGGTTACCGATGAAAGCCCTAATATCAGCTTTTGTATAGTGTTTCTTTTATTTGCTTTTGAACTGTATATCATTTATGCGTCGACATGAAAATATTTAGTTATGTAGTATTCCTGTATTATTGACTATAGAAAAAAAGTTTTTAGTGCATCAACACAATATTTAGATCATATTCTGCAGAACAAAAAACTTAACAAAGTGGCTACAATGGAATTCTTGTAAAAAATTATTATTTGTTTCAATTTTAGGGGGTAAGAGTGGTTAATTTTAACCGTATTCATATATGTAGAGAATGGGGAGGAGTAAACGGGGGGGGGACTCCTAGATATTTAATTTTTAGTAATAGTACATAAATATTTGAGATTTTCTGAGCATTTTGATGTATGATATGTGTTACCAAGATTATAAAATAATTGTAAAAAAACAATTTAATAAGACCTTACATTTGGCACATTTTCTGCTGCCAGTTATGATAAAATGGGCCACCGGTTGTTGGGTTAAGAGAAACACAACACTACGATCAAACGTTAAACTACAAACTGACACCGTCTGGGCAGTTGTCTGTTGAAGGTCTCTACTAACCCCATCTAGTGGGAAAACTCTCTACTACTACTACAAATGGCAGCGCGCCCTCAATCCGGTTATTTTTGGGTCCCCCTCATACAATAGTACCTTAATTATCCGGAGCGATAGTACAGCATTATCGTATAAAAGTCAAAGCTTACTACCCATATAACAGTATGAATCAAAGAGTTAGTCCTATTGTTGTAATTCATCCCTTAAAAAATTAAAATATTAACATTAAAGATCACAATATTTTCTCTTAGTCCATAAAAAAAATGCAAGAATACAAGACATGCAGACACAATACAATGGAAATATTAACACAAAAAATCTGGTGTGAAACACTCTCACAACTTTCTCTTGCCAATGCAAATAATTAATAATAAACCTAATATTATTAATAAAATATTAGAAATAAACAAAAACTAACCTCAAAAACATAACCTTATTTTAATCATGAGTGAATGACGCAAAATGAAAATCGAACTCAGTTTGGCTTAAAAATACGGAAAATCACGCTTTCACGCTAAACTAGGCTCTGTAGAGAAAAATGCTCTAATCAAAAGTTGTAAATCTTTTAATTTTCTATAACTTTTATTATATACACTTTTGTCGTAAAATGCATACTAAGACCGAAATGTTAAAAAAATCGATTTTTCTCACGTTTTCGTGAGAAAAAAAACAGAAAATCGCAAATTACCGCTAAACTAAGCGTTATACAAAAAAATGTTTGAAACAGAAGTTGTAGGTTTTTAAATTCTCTACAACTTTTATTATATAAGTTTTTGCGCTAAAATTTATATTAAAGCCGTAATCTTAAAAAAACAACGTTTTTACGTGAAAACAGCCTCACCCAGAATTTCAGCAAACATGGCGCCTACCCTATATCTTGTAGAGAATAAAAAATTGAGTAAAATAGGCGATTTTAAAAAAAATCGTAGGACCAGTTTTTGAGAAAATCGCAAAAAACTGAAAAATTATACGAATAAACTACTACTTCCGGTTGACCGATTTTGATGAAAATGTTCGTGTCGCGTCCGGTAGTGGTATGTAACTTAAGTTTCAAGTTTCAAGTTCGTACGATGTTCCGTTCTTGAGATATTCTGTTCACACACACACACACAGACACACAGACACACAGACCAATCGCTAAAAACATGTTTTTTGGGTTCAGGGGGTCTGAAAACGTATAGATCCGGTGAAAACTCGATTTCGAAAAATCGACATGAAAACAATACTTTCCTTCCTATATATTCATATAGGCAAGAGAAAGTAAAAATACAAAAAAAATAGTCACTACGCCAAGGAGGCAGTTTTATACATTATTCCATTAATTTTTGTTAAATTTTTTTTTTGGAAATGTTCAGTTATTGGTACATTGGTGCTTTATGCATAATAACTTACAGGCGTCCGTTAAACAGGATGTTATCACTACACGAAAGATATCGACATCCTGTTTTCTGGATGTTTGTACTGAAAGGGTTAAATACTTTTAAAATTATTTTGTAGTTACTTTTTAATCAGCGTGTACACGTTAGTAAATAATGCGCATGCTCAGTGGCGTCATTATTTGTTGACAGTAGGAGCAAACTACGGACGGCTGAACTTAAAGTGCTCTGTCTTATATAGCGACACAAAATACAATACATAATTTATACAAACACATACATTGAATGCACATAAATTTACATTTAAACTTACACCTATAACACACACTAACGTTACATATAAAACATAGTTTATCAAAAACAAAATTATAACTGTTACAAATGCGGTAACCCAGCAGTTTGGTTTAGAGGTAGAGTCATCGCCATGAGTCAGCTGTTTAGTAGCTAATTTTCGGAGGTGAAGGTTCCAGGTTCAAATGCTAGTAAAGGTAGTATCATTTACTCAGATCTGAATACCAGACCATGGTTACCGGTGTACTTTGATGGTTGGGGTTCAATTAACCATACTCTCTCAGGAATGGTCGACCTGAGTCTGTACAAGAGTACACCTCATTTTTATGTTAAACATATCATCCATATCTCATTGAGTCATGGGGTTGCTTATTGTTCTTAAATAGACAAAAAAATCTAATGTACACACATTAGGGATTAAAAATAAATAAAAATTGTTTGCTACTACAAGGTTAAGAAAGAAGTAAACAAAATGGAACCTACCTTTATCATTAAGTAATGACACCAGATCCCAAGGGAATTTTTAGCTGTTGTCTTGTAGAAAATAAAAAATTGGTAAATAAGACTATTTTTTTAAAAAAATCATAAGAGCCTTCTTAGAGAAAATTGTACAAAAAGTGAAAAATTGTACAAATGAACTACTACTTTTAATGGACCAATTTTGATGAAAATGTTTGTTTTGGGTCCTGTAGTTCCAAACATTTAATTTGTTTTGGGTCCTGTTTTGGGTTTTCCTGTAGTTAGTTTTGGGTCTTAACTAAAGTTCAAAATTTCAACTTTGTACGCTATTCTATTCTTAAGATATTTAGTACACACACACACACACACAAACACATGCTCAGACCAATCACTAATAACATGGTTTTTGACTTCAAGGAGCCTGAAAACATGAAATTCCAGTTGATCACGTGGATTTTCAAAAATCGACATAAAAACAATACTTTCCTCACTATTTATTCATAAAGGGCAAGAAAAAGTAAAAACTAATATAGACATTGGTTACATTAAATTTAATTCAGTATTCTAAAAATCTCGTGACAGTGATCGTAATTGCTAATATTATTATAATCCACGTACGTTTCATTTACATTGCATAACTATACGACATTTACATTAACTAACCATACAGCCGTGACTAATCTAAAATAACTGTACTTGCTCCATAATATGATACAATTACGAACACATGACAATTAATAATATCATGTTTCGAAAACCTACTAGCATTCGTTTAGCTTATTTTTATTGTGTATATTGTTGCCAACCGGGCCGAATACTCGTGGCAAAACCTTGCTAGCGAAATTGGTGGCCCTGAAAAGAGGCGTTAAATTGGTTGGGAGTCCTGAGAAGGACCATTTGGGCTTTTGTGGTGGCCCTGAAAAGGGCCGTTGTTGGTGGTCGGAAGCGGTGAGCCGGCATGTAAAGAGCGAAGCCCTAAAAGTGACGGCTCGACTACCAGGTTCAGGCTTAGCTCTCCCTCAGTGACAGTTGGGTCCCCACTGCAGCACAGCAGTGGTGACCCCCAGAGCCCTGCAGTGTCGGGTCGGCCAATAGCGCAGCCAAGGCGGTTAGCTACGGTCCCGCACCAACCTTTATCTTCAATGTGGTGCCATCAGGCACACACAGGCTTTCTTTGGCGGCCGGGTAGATGAAGGCTGACCGGTGAGGGAATGTGCATCCAGTAACGGCTGGGCACTTCTTTCTTGTTCATCCCAGTTCGGGAGCTAGATGGCGAGTGCAACTCACAGTTCAGTGTGGCTACTTAATTCCCCTCTGGCAAGTCCACTTCTTGGTGGAGGGAAGGCACTGCTGGCTGCGCATCGGAATTTGGAATAGGATTTTGCCTGCTGCGCTACCCACAGCAGGCAAATTCTAAGATCGTCTGCAGGCGCTGACAATGGTGAGGCAGTCAGTGACAATACAAAAGAAATTCATAAATTTAATATAAAGAAGAGATTAAAGAAGTTATTTTATAAAAACCGATTATTACAAATAATAAGTTCACGATAAATCGTGAATAATTCTCAACAACATAGTTTATGGATAAAACGTCATGATGAGTAAAAAAAGAGTCTCATTTTATAGCCACCTCTGCAGACTACCTAACACAAGGCTCACTAAACAGCTTCTTAACTACCCAATTCAAAAACAAGACCCAAAATACATGGGTCCAGGAGGGTAAATGAACAATATAACCTAACATTAATAATAAAACATTAGAAATAATCAAAAAACCAACCTCAAAAAACATAACCTTATTCTAATCATGAGTGAATCAACCTGTTTGGCTTAATAATACAGAATATCACTCTTTCATGCTAAACTAGGCTCTGTAGAGAAAAATGCTTAAAATAAAAATTATAGAACTTATAATTTTCTAAAAATTTGATTACATACACTTTTGTCGTAAAATGCATACTAAGCCGAAATTTAAAAATCAGTCAGGAACTGTAAAGGTACCTTCATATTTGAATTTCATACACTAGTCTGTTCTTGAGATATTTTGGTCACACACACACACACACACGTGCGCGCGCGCGCGCACACACCAATCGCTATTAACATGTTTCTTTGGGTTCAGGGGGCCTGAAAACCTGTATATCCAGTAAAAACTCAATTTCAAAAAATTAAAATTAAAACAATACTTTTCTTCCCTGTAAATAGTATGTAGGGTAACAGAAAGTAAAAATTGTAATTTAAATAATTTCAGAAATACTGTGGAATGTTAACTCAACAGAAAGTTTAACTTGTACCAATACTTATACAAACTAAAGGTAATTGTCACACAGTACTGTTTACAAACTTTGCCGGCAAGTTAATGATTGTAGTATGAAGTATGTGACAAAAACAATAACAAAAATACCTAATAATTCTAATTATTTAAAACGTGAGTTAACATTCTTGTATTTGCTTTGTTGATGGCAATTTTTAACACGACGAGAACGGAGATTTTAACGATCACGCGGACTGTCATTTTACATCTAATAAAAACTCCTTATTTCATTCAGTTTCATTTCTAAAAATTTCAAAAAATTACCACTTATTTATATAGAATTTGTTATTAGAGCGTTTGAACCAAATTTTTTCAATTTTCATTTACGACCAGAAAAAAAATTGAAAATTAAAAAAAAATATTTTCTTTTAGTAATATCAATTTATGTACGAAAAAGTGTCACTAAATCACTAAACAATACAAAAACATATGTTTAGCTTTATACATAAATAAAGCAATTCATTGTAAAAATAACAACATTTAGATATTGCAAATTGATAGACACATTCAAAAGATATCACACTTTTTGTTCAACAAAGTAACGTGCTGGATGGGGGAAAAAATTGCCCTAATATAATGCGGTCTCTTTTCAATTTTTAATTATTCCTCTTCTATGATTGTTTCTATCTCTTTTCCGCTTGTTGTTTTGTGTATTATCCTTTTCCAAACAGGGTAGCATAATCAAAATATGTTATCGTTTATTTTGACGCTAATTGTAAGGTTTAACCTAGGGATAGGCAAGACGGGTAGTGTTAACCTTCTTTGTTTGATTTTAGAGCCATAAAATTTAACACCGGCACTTCTAATTTATTGATTTCGATTGTAACATTTAAAGCTAACTGATTGTGTCATCCCAAACAAATACCTTTTTTTGTTGAAAAGTTATGGATGAAAATGTTCAAATTTTAGTATTGGCTCATCAAAAAATATCTCTTTCTTTCGCGTGACACCACGTTGTCAATTTTCATCGTACAAATGTGCAAGATACATCAAATGAAAGAAGAGAAAATTCTCTATTTAATAAACCTAAACTTGTTAGAAAATAATGAATAGTTGCGGAGATCACTGAGTTTAAAGAAAGATGATGACGAATGAGTGATATTGGGCCTCCCGGTTAGCAAGGGGTTAAAATTGCCATCTATAATTTTGTTCAGTACGTCCGTCCGTCTGTCACACCCAGATGTCAGAAACTACAAGAGATAACAACAAACGGTTTCGGATTCGTAATCAAACAAAAAGTTAGTGAGCTTAAATTGGGTTTGAGGTTTCGGATTCGTAATCAAACAAAAAGTTAGTGAGCTTAAATTGGGTTTGAGGTTTCGGATTCGTAATCAAACAAAAAGTTAGTGGGCTTAAATTGGGTTTGAGGTTTCAGATTCGACTGAAAGTGGCTCAACATGTTAATATGCAAATTTTTCGGATTATCCCAACACTATGAAATCTAAATACTTCCCGATCTAAAATCATTCAGATTAGCTGGGTTGTTGTGTAATTTGTACCATTCAAAAAAGGTACTGTTCTAAGAATTGACATGCTTATTCTGATAGTGATACCTAGGAAAAGCAAAGTTTTCCAATTCCTGACAGACCTTCTGGTAGCATAATAAAAACATACCAAACTGCAAAATGCCAAATAAAAAAATAACTGCTGCTGGAATAGACGCAACAATAAACAAATAAATAAAGTTTTTCTCACAATAAAGAAAAGAAAAAGATCTGTATCATTATAAACAGCAAAATAAATAATACAACAAGCTTTCTTGTAACAAAAAAAAAAATCATGCCAAACAAGATTATTCTAGATGACTGCAAGATTCCTAATAAAAGAATAACTACTGAAATAGATGCAATAATAAATAAATAAAGTTTTTTCCCAACAAAAGAAAGAAAACATTTGTATTAATTATAAACAGTGTTAACACCACTTGCTACCTGGTCATATAGTTATTTTCTCGTTATATCTATGCCCGTGTCCCACACTCTTTATCTTGCAGGATTCAACTTAATTAACCACTAAATTCTGTATTACACACCCACCATCTTCCTTTCCTATTTCTCCCGCTTTGTTCTCACTGTGTGTTTGCTTTACATTAGTGATGTGATGCTCATGAACAAGTCGGACAAAAGAGCTAGCTCTTTTAACTGAGCGGTGAAAGGTGCAGCCTCTCACTTCATGGGCCCAGAGCCATTCTGTGGAATTGGTGAGGGCTATTTTAGAGGTATAGTCAGGGCCTGGGAAGAGGAGGCTAAAACCTCCTATTGGGAACAGGTGCCAGGTTGTGTACAGGCAAAGAAATTCATTGCCTATTCCAGCAGGAAGGCTGGGATATATAGTGCGTTCGGAAAGTCGCTGTGCACTGGAATTGTGACTATGGATTTATGAAAATATGTATAAAGAAATGACTAAGCATTTTGGAAAAAAATTTATTCAATACCTTAATTACATTGTTAAACCGTGATTACATTGTTTATAGAAGGTGTTCGAAATGACCTCCATTGGCATCAATACAGCATTGCACTCGTTTCATTTTGTTTGCAAACACCTTTCGCAACTGAAGAACAGTGATTCCTTGAATGTATGCCGTTATTGCGGCTTTAAGTTCGTCAATCGTGTGTGGTCTGTTCCGATACACAGTTTGTTTCGCCGCACCCCATAAAAAGAAATCGGGGGGAGTCAGATCAGGAGATCTTGCAGGCCACAAATTCTTTGAAATTATTCGTTCACCAAACACGTTGCATAACGTTTTATACAGTTGCGAAAGGTGTTTGCAAACAAAATGAAACGAGTGCAATGCTGTATTGATGCCAATGGAGGTCATTTCGAACACCTTCTATAAACAATGTAATCACGGTTTAACAATGTAATTAAGGTATTGAATAAATTTTTTTCCAAAATGCTTAGTCATTTCTTTATACATATTTTCATAAATCCATAGTCACAATTCCAGTGCACAGCGACTTTCCGAACGCACGGTATAATAGACTAGGAAGACAGGACTTGAGGAGGGTAGTGGGCCTGATGACTGGTCATTGTAATCTTGGGTATCATTTATCCACGATAGGAAGTGCTGAAGAGAGCCTGTGTAGATTCTGTCACGAGGCAGAGGAGAAGGCTGAGCACATTTTATGCAGTTGCAAAGTGGTTGGCTGCAAAAGAAGAGCGCTGATGGGTAAGGAGGTGTTAACACCTACTCAGGTAAGTGCACTAGATCCTAGGCAGATCCTGCGCTTTATTGAAAGTGTGGGGCTGGCCTAAATAAGGAAAGGGGCAATCACAAAAGATCTTTTAGGTCGCGGTGAGGAGGGGCTGCAGAAGCCTGAACGCCCAAATAGTAAAGTTAAGTTAAGTTAAGTTAACTGAGCGGTGAGCTACCACCTCTTTTATTTTCAACGACCAGCACACCAGCACACCGAGCGTTTCTCCCCACGTAGCACGCTCTCCGCACAGAGCTGACTTGTACCTCCCCTCCACGTCTAAAGCACTTTTCTCTAGTTGCATCATAGCAAGGGCTACCTAAACGTTGCATGAAAAGTATATACATTTCCTATCACGCTCTGCCTCCGTTTGTGAGGGTGCAGGAGACGGGTGCGGAGAGGGGGGTCATTATTCTTTCATACTACACTACAAAAACCCTGAAACAAGGGTAGTAAAATACCATTGTACTGTACTGTAACAATTTTACCACGTGCGTACTGAACAAAGATAGGCACATGACAAAAATTTGTTTGTGGAAAGGGATGCATGAACATTGAGGTTGACGCACATGCAAACACAAAGTGTTACGTGCGAAGGAGTGAGCGAAAGTCACCCTCGGCTCGACTCACCATCTGTTTATTCACATAGCTCAGCTGAGTGCTGTACGTATTAGAATCTACTAGCTCACTCCCACAGTTCACCCCGTCTCATCGTTCAATTGTACGGCACGCACTATGCCGTTCACTCAAGAGTGCAGAGTGGGGTGTGCTAGCTCACCTATTTTACTGTGCCATCCCGTGACTACTTTACATGGTTGCTGCGTAGGCTGTGCCTTCCAACAGACAATAGTTGAAGGTACATCGGCTTCACGAACTTGCTGTGTATGTGTTTTCTTTATATATATTAATATACTTTCTTAGTGTTTTTATGCTGGCTAGCAATAATTTAAATTTTCATCGGGCTTGAATTTCGTTACCAGCTTTTCATTCAACGATAACTCTGCTACGCCTCATGCTCTTGGATTTTCTGGTAAGTGACCATTTATGTATGCATTACTGTAAGTCAACTACCTCAGTGATATCTGTTTATTCCCTGTTTTTATTCATTAATGTACATTCCCTTCAATCTTTCATTTCCCGTTATTTATTCACATGTTCGTTATAGCAATTTAAGGGGACCCAGAATGCCTATCTCCGTAATGTTAATGTAAGGAACATTTTCTCAAAAACTAATACAGTTATCCTATCTAATTTTCCTTTGTTTGCTTTTCAGGCTATTCTACTCCCACTGAAATAGTAGCATCTTAATATACAGTTAGGAAGATAAGATATATATTTTTTTAAATTAACACTTTTAAAAATCATAACTTTTTACCTATTACAGTGAAAAATAAATATTGAAATACATTATTTTACTGTAATATTAACTCAGTACATTGAAAATATGGTATGAAAGGCTGTGTGAAAATCTTATTAAAATCCATTCACAGTTGGCTGAGAAAATGTTCCTTATACATCAAAAATTGCTATCTACGAGAAACAAGAAAAAACTAAAAGAGAACACATTATACATTAAATAGTTCAATATGTTATTTTTTACAGTTCATAGGTTAATATATTACATTCACAGGTGATCTGGTGCTAACTTACAAGTTTTAAAACAAAAAATAACACACAAAATAAAAAAATTATGTATTTTTCTGTTGTCATTCAAAAAAATAGAGATGCTATACAAACAGTAAGATTTAAAAATAGAGGATTCAAAATATTTTTAATTTAAAAAAAAACTGCAAAACCCCGAACAAACTATACCTATATCATTGGATGCAGAAAACTCTGAATTTTAATAATTTACAAAAAACCGGAGAAGTGAGAATTTTCAATTTCTTTCGTTCCAGGTACCCTTAATTCGGTCTTGGGTTGAAGACGCCTCTAAACTTACCCTGGTTCTCCGAAAAAAATGCTTTAATACACGGTTAAATAGAATTAAACCACTTTACAAGGCTAGCGACATGCTAGTCTTAACAAACAGCAAAATAAATAATACAAGCTTTCTTTACGACAGTAAAAAAAAACTCTGGTGTGAAACACTCACAAAACTTTCTCTTGCCAATGCAAATAATAAACAATAATCCTAAAATTAGTAATAAAACATTAGAAATAAACAAAAAACTAACCTCAATAAACATAATCTAATTTTAATCATGAGCGAAAGACGCAAAACGAAAATCAACCTCAGTTTGGCTTAAAAATACGGAAAATCACTCTTTAACCTTAAACTAGGCTCTGTAGAAAAAAATGCTCAAATAAAAGTTGTAGTTCTGTTAATTTCCTATAAACTTGATTATTACACTTTTTTCATAAATGTGTAAGAGTGAGGATTGAACCGAGAGTTAATGGGTGATTTAGATATAAGTTAAAATAAACTTGTAGTAGTAAAATAAAATGTTTTTAATGAAAATTATTAAAAGTGTAATCGTAGCAAGTAATTATAAATAATGTAGTTTTATATGTTACGATTAACATGTAGATACTGTAGGCTTAGAGATGCAGTTCTGAGAACTGCAGGAAGTGTCGGGTTTCGTTGTCGAGTACAGAGTGCAATCAGCAGGCCTATAATGTACGCCTATGTAAGACATTCTTGATTTTTATGTTCTGTAGTCAGTCAGTCCATCTAATGTGTGAGTAATAAAAAGTCGTTAGCCTGTGCGTGAGTCTATTTTATGTGATGTATCGGAGTACATAGTTTTTTCTTACTAACAGTAAAATGTTTTATATAATGTACTGAAGTACGTTTTTAGTGAATAGTGACTTGTACTTAGTTTATTGAGGTCTAGTGAAAATGCACGGATATCCAACCCACCTATTGTTGTGGCTGGGCCTAACCCGGGTATTTACCGGTAAGTGGTAATTAAGCTGATTGCACTCTCCGCCTGGCTAAGCCGGCCGTTATTTTAAGAGTTCTTATTTACCTGAAACCTGGAGCGGCGGTACTTAACTGTGCTACCTTTAGCACTATTGCCAATAGTTTGTTTTTAATTATTATTTTAGTGTAGTAAAGATTGGCACCGTCTATGACTGGTAACGCTTGGTTCATTGTTTGGGAGTTTTTATTGGCACGAGATTTATGTCGTTACCATTAAACGATGTTTTGTTACGTTCAAAACATGTTTGAATTCGGATATATGTTTATCCTGTGCCCACTAGGAATCCTGGCAGTGCCGCTCCAGGCAATTATTTAATGATGGGTAATTTTTATTTTTATTTGTAGTGTACTCTGGCGTATGTTTAAGGATAGAATAGCATCATTGTATTATGAAGAGATCTAATGGAAATTTGTTGCTTTAAATCCAAAAAATGATTATGGAATTGGAGGTCGTAGATTGGACCTAATATTGAAATTGACCCGTTGTCAGATTCATTTTATGACTTATTAAATTTAGTACGTGTTGGTTAAGATTGATCATCAGTTACCTTTATATTTTAGTGATCTCTTCATGGTGCAACGATGAGTTTATCGTAGTAGTCCGCCACAACAGGGACTTAGATGAGTGGTAGCCTGATTTAACCTTATCTTGAGAATTTGTTTTGTAATTTACTGTATTTGATTTGTAATTTAACTTTTGCTGGAGTTTATTTGGTAATATTGTGTTAGAAAACTGGTCGGGCTATGCTCGGTCATTAGTAGTGTAAAAACGGGGGTTCTAGCCCACGGACCAGTAGTATGGTACCAGCTCAAAATTTTGCTACGATTATTTGGTTATTATTGATCTGTTGTGGTCGGCAACTGTGCCCGTATGTGGTTTAAGGTATTAGTTGTAGTTTGAATCAAATTTGGTTTTCAATAAAATTTTATCGTGGAATCGCTGTGGTGAGAAATTATTGTAAGTCTACCCTCATCTAGCCTCCAGATTTTTCCTATTGCACCCCTTCCCCGATTGCTACAGTGGTGTCAGGTGTGGGGTAGAGGGGCAGGAATACCTCTACCGTCATGGAGGGGGATGAGCTGAGGGAACAACTGGAGGAACTGCGGCGGGCCAACGAAGAGTTCGCGGCCTTACAGGCACAACATGAAAGAGAGAAAATGGACCTGTTACGGCAAATGGAAGAATTACGCGTAAGAGACCCTCCGAGGCAACCAAATCCGGTGGTTAAGAAAGATCTGGGACTTCAGGCATTGATCAAATCATGGTCGGGTGATGTCGGGGGTGTTCGGGTAGACGACTTCCTAAAATCCATTGATCTGGTAGCTACGACTGGGAATTGGGGAGATAACGACAAGAAGATCATCTGTCAACTTAAGGTTACCGGCCCGGCGGCAGCATGTATCGAAGCTCATCCAGAGCTACAGCGCGAAGCGTCGACTTTTGAGGACTACCGACGAGTTCTCCGACAGCGGTTTGGACCGGAGGCTGATCCGGAAAGGTTCCTACTGGCGCTGAACACCGTGAAGCAGGAGCCTGGTGAAAAGGCGCGAGCCTTTGCCGATAGATGCCGCGCGCTAGCTATGAAAGCGACTCCGCCGCCAACCGATCCCCTAGAGGCAGCCTGGGCCCGGGCTCATATGGACAGGTTGTTACTGGCCGCCTATGTAAGGGGGCTTCACGGAGCCGCGGCAATGACGCTGCAGGTCTATCCGCCCGAGGACTTGGAATCGGCCATCAAAACGGCGGAACGAGTGGAGCAAGCACATGAGGCAGTAAAACGACCCCGGGACATATTCGCCGCTACGGCACCATGGGCCGCGGAACCGACTCCCGTGGTGTCTGAAGCAGCAGTTGAGCGGTCTCGACGGAGGAGCCCGGATACTTGTTATACCTGCGGCGGACGAGGACATTTCTCTCGAGAATGTACCTCCAGGCGAGGGGGACGAAACGTGAGAGGAGTTGGAGAACCGAACCAGACTGGAGCTCGAAGTGCTGGAAGAGGCATCAATACCAACCGGGCGGTGCCCAGGGGTACTCGATGTTTCGTATGTGACGAACAGGGTCACTGGGCGGCTAAGTGTCCCAGACGGGCGGGTCGAAGAGCAGATACAGGGCGAGGCGAGGCAGAGAGAAGGGCACAATCCCCAAATGCGAGCGGCTCCGGACCTGCCCCGAACCAGAGCCAGTGAGACAGGGGCAGACGGAAAATCCCCAACGAAGCCACGACGGGGATGCTCGCGTCAATTGGATTCCTAATGTTACCAGCAGCGGAGCGGGAATCTCAGTAACCATGGAGGTGGAGAAGTATCAGCGGACGTTACTGGTGGACACCGGCGCCGAAGTTTCAATCCTAAGGGAGGCGGTACCCGGTGTTCCAGTTCAGAAAATTAACGTCGAAGCCAAGGGAGTTACCGGAGCAAAACTAGGAGTTTTGGGCGTCCAAGAGCTAGAGTGTCGGGTGTCTCACGTAAGCGTGCAACACTCGTTCGTAATAGCGGCGATTGACACGTGGAGAGACGGTTTGTTGGGATGGGATTTGTTGAGGAAGCTAGGAGCAGTTATTGATACCAGGAACGGTGGAGTAACCTTTAGGGGTGTCGGAGCTAGGGCGCTGACATGCGGGGTTGAAGACAACGTCAACGGCGAGGATCCCTCAGAAGCGGGCGGGACTTCAGAGGAGGGAACCCGAGAAGACGGCGAGGCAAATCCGTGTGGAGCAGGCGGCCATAGGACACAAGGGAGGCGTCGTAGGAGAGCAAGGACAGTTCCAGCGGCGACGGGAGGTCCGGCTGAAGAGGTCCAGGCGGCGTGTATGGTCACTCGCGCTGTAGAAGAAAGAGGGTGTCCGAGTTCCCGGAGCACCGAAAACGAGATGGGATCGAGGCAGGAGTCCACTCCTAGGATTGAAATAGAGAGGAGGGGGAAACTAGCGGAGGACCAAAGTATCAGTGGCAACAGAGACGCTATAGGCAGAGCGGTTGCGACGGTCAAAGATGGGGCTCTGATGCAAGAAGCTGAACTGAGCGTATGGTGTGTACGACGGGAGGTCGTACCTGCGTATACCGAAAAATTAATCGAAGGCAAGGTTGAGAACGTGGAAGATGGGAAAGCTGTGTTAATTGAGCCAGTAATTCAGCCCCAGGCTGGATTAAGGGTGGGCAGAAGTGTCGACGCTATTCGAGCCGGACGAGTGGTGATGCGTGTGGTGAATCTGACAGCGGCTCCGGTCGAGGTCCCCAAGAAACAGATGATAGGAGTCGCCGAATTGTTACAGGACAAACGGGATTGCCGACGAGTGGCACGTGTTAGTACCGGCCAGGTGGCGACGACTAATGAGGGGAAGATAATTGAGAAACTGGGTCATCTTTCGGGCCGAGAGGCTGAGGTATTAGGAAGAGTGTTAAAGAGCTACGCAGAAGTCTTCGAGGAACCTAATCGGGAAGGATGTCGAGGAGGAGTGCAGCATGAAATTAGGACTACTGATGACAAACCGATTGCCAAAAGACCATACCGGGTCCCCTACCACCTTCGCCCGGTAGTGGAAGAACATCTGGCAGAAATGCTCGACAAAGGCGTAATAACTCCATCTACCAGCCCATGGTCGGCCCCAGTTGTGTTAGTAAGGAAGAAGTCCGCTGATGGAACCGTGAAGTACCGCTTTTGTACAGATTTTCGCGCACTGAACGAAGTGACCAGGGCAGACGCATACCCGCTGCCCCTAATTCAAGAGACCCTCGAGCATCTGGGGAAGTGTCGATACTTCACGACCCTCGATTTACATAGCGGATACTGGCAGATTCCCATAGCCCCAGCGGATCAGGAGAAGACGGCTTTCACCACAGTCGGGGGCCATTTTGAGTATAAACGGATGGCATTTGGATTGATGGGAGCCCCGGCCACTTTCCAAAGGCTTATGGATAATCTCCTTAGTCAGATTAAAGGGACGGAGTGCTTGGTGTATCTGGATGACGTAATTATCTTCAGTACCAGCATCGAACAACATGCGGAACGACTGAGTCATGTGTTGGAGGTTTTCAAAAGAGCGAATCTAAAGGTCAATCTAGAGAAGTGCCAATTTGCAAGTGACGAGGTGGAATATTTGGGACAGGTGGTAACATCTAATGGTGTGCGGCCCGACCCGGGAAAAATTGACGCAGTGAAAAATTTCTCAGTGCCCAAGAACGCAAGAGAGGTGCGTGGATTTTTAGGCCTAGCCGGCTATTACCGACGGTTCGTGAAGGGTTTCGCCGAGGTGGCGAAACCATTGACTGAACTTACCAAAAAGGATGTGAGGTTCATGTGGAAGGAAGAGCAGCAAGCGGCTTTCCAAGCGTTAAAGGAGGCTCTGTGCTCAGAGCGATTACTTATGTTTCCAGATTTTAACGAACGATTTATTCTGGCAACTGATGCTTCCAACACAGCGTTAGGGGCTGTACTATCCCAAAACACCGAGGAGGGCGAGCGGCCGATAGCGTATGCGAGCCGCCAACTGAACTCAGCCGAAAGAAATTATTCGACCACGGAACGTGAGCTGCTTGGCGTTGTGTGGGCCACGAGACAGTTCCGCTGCTACTTGCTGGGAAGAAATTTTACGCTGGTCACCGACCACGCGGCGCTTCGGTGGATGCTAAGTTTGAGGGATCCGTCCTCACGGCTAACGCGTTGGGCGTTACGCCTATCAGAGTTCGACTACACGGTGTGCCATAAGCCTGGAAGGAAGCACACTAACGCTGACGCACTAAGTCGTGCAACTGAAATAGCGCGTGTTGTAGAAGGAATTGATCGACGAGAATTGGTCGAGTGCCAAGAGAATGATGAATGGTGCCAGAGTCTGGTTGAGGTAGGAGGCGGGTCCGTGAGGGATGAAGTGGTCTACTGGACCGGTGGGGTAAATTTGGAAGAGCAATGGAGAATCGCGGTGCCAAAGGAGCTGAGGACCAGGGTTATTGAGCTGTGCCACGCGACGCCTTGGGCGGGGCATCCTGGTGTAGAACGAACCACTATCCGAATCAAGAAACAATATTATTGGCCTGGAATGCACGAGGAGGTACGGAAACATGTTCAAGGATGCGGGCTATGCCTGCAACGGAAAACGCCCATTAAACTGAAGGCTCCATTGATGACGGCGTATGAACCGACACGACCTTTTGAACTAGTATCACTGGACATCGTGGGCCCACTACCGAAGAGTAGAGATGGGAATAAGTACTTACTCACGTTCATCGACCACCTGACCAGGTACGCGGAAGCAGTGCCCATACCAGATCAGACGACAGGGGTCATCGCAGGAGCGTTCGTCACCAAAGTGGTGACCAGACATGGAGTGCCCGAGAAACTACTCACCGATCAAGGGCGAAATTTCACGTCAGAGTTGATGGCTGAAGTATGCCGGCAGCTGGGAATTCACAAGCTCCAAACGAGCCCTTACCACCCGGAGGGGAATGGCCGACTGGAAAGACTACACAGAACGTTAAACGACTCGATTTCACACTTTGTTAGGCGGGACGGTCGTGATTGGGACCAGTGGGTCCCATATGCGTTGATGGCGTATCGGAGTGTTCCCCATACGTCTATTGGATACTCGCCACACTACATGTTGTACGGTCGAGAAATGGTGCTACCTGGTCACTGCGTCGTTCCATCTCCAACCTGCAGCGCTGACACAGAGGACCACCTCGCTCTTCTTCGACAGCGACTGGAGGAGGCTTACGCTGAAGCTGTTCGGAAATCTGGAGACGCTGCGGCTGCTCGAGCTCGCACCTATAATCGGGGGAAGACGCTACGAGAATTCGAGGTTGGCGAGAAGGTGTACTTGTACGAACCGGCGGTGCGAACGGGAGAGGCCAGGAAATTTCACCGTCCGTGGTCGGGGCCTTACTCTGTCATCGAAAAACTGTCCGATGTCAACTATCGGCTGCAGGTAGCTGCGGGGCGGTCAGTGGTGGTGCATGTTAATCGATTAAAACCGGGACACGAGAATGCGGCCATGGAAGGGGAACTCAGACCTACACAAATACGGAGAGGGACTGGCGCCCCTGCGGTGTCTTCAAAAGACGAACGGGACGAGGAAGAGGAAGATGAGGAGTTAGTATACTACCCAGCTAGAGACGGGGACGACGAGTGGGATGGCGCGCAGGAACAACAACCAACAATTACGGCAATGGGGCCAGGTGAGCTAATGGAACCCAGTGGATCTGTGGGGCCAGCCACGCCTGTGAGGCCGGAGAGACCTGAACGGACTATTCCCCGGAATGACAGGGAGACCGCGGTAGCGGACGCCAACGAAGCATCAGGCGAAGAAACCAGGGTAGATGAAAAACCCTGGAGTCCGTGGAGTCCCACAATAACTGACAGCGTTTTCGGCGATCCCGCAAGTTCGCCAGATCCGCCTGACCGGATCAGAGAAGACCCGTCCTACAAGCCATCACCGCGGGACCGAGTACCCAGCCAACGGTCACCGTATGGATTGCGGAGCAGAACTCGACCACTGGAAGAAGGATAATCAACGACAAGGGAGGGAGAGGTGAGATGAGGGATAGATAATCAGTAGGCTAATAATTGATGTTATATTAGGATTTAAGTACCATAGTAAGTGTTCCGTACCGAACACTATTAAGGTGAAAGCAGGCAGTATTGTAGCTTGTAAATATGAGTAGTAGTAGTAATGTAGTAGTAATGTAAGAGATGAGGTTACGACAGCAAGATGTATAAGTAGATATATAATACTTTACCCCTATATGATGTATCTTAAAAGGTGGATTTATTTGTTTTGTGGCATGATGGTATTCACTTAAGGTAATTTATTAGTAGGCTAAGATAGGTAAGCCATATTCGTAGTTGATAAGTATACCCTGGAGGTGAGGTGGAGGGGCTCACAAGGTCGCGTTTTATGTGCAGGTGTGTTGTCCAAACCAGATACGGCAATGAGAAACGGAGTCCTATTCCTGGGCCAGGGCGAGATGGTGGTGACTGGCGATTTCTGGAGGGTCATTGTGGAGTTGAACGTGACACAAATTACCAATCAAGCTAGCGAACTACGAACTGCGATGGGTGACGCTAGGGTGGCCCTGAGTGAGGCGATCACTAGGATTCCAAAGCTTCAGGTGCTACAGGGATCTTTGATAGAAACGGAAGATTTGCTGGAAGAAATGGAGGACGCCGGTCAGACGCTACGTGACATGCTGCCGAACGGTCGGACCAAACGAGGGCTGTTGAACGTCGGTGGCAAATTGATAAAAGTCATTTTTGGGAATCCGGATGCCGACGATCTCAACGATTTGCACGAGAAGATCCAAGGCCTTGAACGAGCGTCTGCGGAGACTGTTTTCCTGCAAAAGGAGTTAACCACCATCACGAGGGCGCTATCTCAACAGACGGAAGATAATAGCGAGAAGATACGGCAATTGGCTGCGGAGGTGGCGGAGCTGGTAAGTCCGATACTGAGGAGAATGGGCCATGTAGAAGAACGACTACGTGATACGGAGACTACGCTTCATCTCTTCATGAATGCGTCCACCCTGTTAGATGACCTGCGTCTAGCCTCACTCCAGGGACTTGTAGCGATTAAGGATTTAGTTTATAGCTTACAGAAAGTTAATGTAGGAGAGGGAATCAGCGCGTCACTGATCTCCCCAGTAGAATTAAGTAGAATTGTAAGGAAAGTGCAATCGGCCTTACCCAGAGGCGTTGAGCTGTTAACCAGTACCGAGGTAGTGGACATGTACAAATATTACACGGTGACTAGGGTGTGCGCTCATTCTGTCGGACATTACATTAGAATAGCCATTGACTTGCCTCTGGCCTCCCAAGGTCATATGTTCCAGATGTTCAAAGTGAGGTCCATCCCAGTGACTGATCCGGCTACGGGTGTAGCAGTGCTGTACCGTGTGACGTCACCCGTCTTCATCATCAGCGAGGACCGGGAGCTCCATGCAGAACTGGGCCCAGATGAGCTCCAAGAATGCCGAGGGCGCGAGCCTATGGTTTGCCCAGCAGAGATCGCCCTGCGATATCGTCGAACCCGGACCTGCCTCCACTCCTTGTATGTGGATAGTAGAAGCGACTACGAGGACCAGTGTGAACGAGCAGTGTTGGCGTCGCCTCCCTCTCCATACTGGGTATGGAACGAAGTCGAACGCGTCTGGTACTACAGCCTTTCCACGGAGGAGAAATTAGTGGCCGACTGTCGTGATGGCTCGTCAACGACTGTCCAAGAGCAAATCTTAAATGGAGTTGGGCAGCTGAAACCCGTGAAGGGGTGTACCTACCGTACCGACCAGTATGTCTTACTACGAAGAACGAGAGGTAGCACTACTACCCGGCTACCCACTCTTCTTATCAACTTCACAACCAACCCCCTAAACGTTCCGGACGGAGTACCCGAAGCCGATAGGGAAGAAAGCTGGAAGATCATCGGGGAATTGACCGCTGAGGGCAGATCCCATCCTGGCCCACATGGTCCGGAAATAGAATACACGGAGATGCTTCGAACTATGGACCGAAGACGTGCCTACAACCGCACCATCATCTGGACAATGGGCATAAGCATTGTCCTCGTTGGACTGACAGCAGTTCTTGGAATATCCTGGTACCGATGGCGGCGAGTTCGAGACGCCCGTTTGGAGGAGACTGCCAGTGTGGAGCATCCAGAGATCGAGTTGCGGCAGATGGAGACGAGCCAGCCAGTAGAGAGCCGACGACGGGAAGACCGACCATCCGAGGGAGCGACAACATCGACCCGAGATCCCAGACGTCCAATCCATCGATTGCCCTTGAGGGACCGACGGCACCTGGTGGAACGTGGATACTGCAGCCCGGAGAACGATCAGTAGGCGACGATGATCAAGTGCGGAAGGTGGGAGTGAAACGAACGTCTGAAATAAAAGTGAGGTCAGCCTAAAGTGATAAGTGTTGGGAGTGATTACAACCGCTGTCCCATAAAGTCGATGATTCCCGCGTAATCCCACTTTTTTTATGAGGGAGGGTAATGTAAGAGTGAGGATTGAACCGAGAGTTAATGGGTGATTTAGATATAAGTTAAAATAAACTTGTAGTAGTAAAATAAAATGTTTTTAATGAAAATTATTAAAAGTGTAATCGTAGCAAGTAATTATAAATAATGTAGTTTTATATGTTACGATTAACATGTAGATACTGTAGGCTTAGAGATGCAGTTCTGAGAACTGCAGGAAGTGTCGGGTTTCGTTGTCGAGTACAGAGTGCAATCAGCAGGCCTATAATGTACGCCTATGTAAGACATTCTTGATTTTTATGTTCTGTAGTCAGTCAGTCCATCTAATGTGTGAGTAATAAAAAGTCGTTAGCCTGTGCGTGAGTCTATTTTATGTGATGTATCGGAGTACATAGTTTTTTCTTACTAACAGTAAAATGTTTTATATAATGTACTGAAGTACGTTTTTAGTGAATAGTGACTTGTACTTAGTTTATTGAGGTCTAGTGAAAATGCACGGATATCCAACCCACCTATTGTTGTGGCTGGGCCTAACCCGGGTATTTACCGGTAAGTGGTAATTAAGCTGATTGCACTCTCCGCCTGGCTAAGCCGGCCGTTATTTTAAGAGTTCTTATTTACCTGAAACCTGGAGCGGCGGTACTTAACTGTGCTACCTTTAGCACTATTGCCAATAGTTTGTTTTTAATTATTATTTTAGTGTAGTAAAGATTGGCACCGTCTATGACTGGTAACGCTTGGTTCATTGTTTGGGAGTTTTTATTGGCACGAGATTTATGTCGTTACCATTAAACGATGTTTTGTTACGTTCAAAACATGTTTGAATTCGGATATATGTTTATCCTGTGCCCACTAGGAATCCTGGCAGTGCCGCTCCAGGCAATTATTTAATGATGGGTAATTTTTATTTTTATTTGTAGTGTACTCTGGCGTATGTTTAAGGATAGAATAGCATCATTGTATTATGAAGAGATCTAATGGAAATTTGTTGCTTTAAATCCAAAAAATGATTATGGAATTGGAGGTCGTAGATTGGACCTAATATTGAAATTGACCCGTTGTCAGATTCATTTTATGACTTATTAAATTTAGTACGTGTTGGTTAAGATTGATCATCAGTTACCTTTATATTTTAGTGATCTCTTCATGGTGCAACGATGAGTTTATCGTAGTAGTCCGCCACAACAGGGACTTAGATGAGTGGTAGCCTGATTTAACCTTATCTTGAGAATTTGTTTTGTAATTTACTGTATTTGATTTGTAATTTAACTTTTGCTGGAGTTTATTTGGTAATATTGTGTTAGAAAACTGGTCGGGCTATGCTCGGTCATTAGTAGTGTAAAAACGGGGGTTCTAGCCCACGGACCAGTAGTATGGTACCAGCTCAAAATTTTGCTACGATTATTTGGTTATTATTGATCTGTTGTGGTCGGCAACTGTGCCCGTATGTGGTTTAAGGTATTAGTTGTAGTTTGAATCAAATTTGGTTTTCAATAAAATTTTATCGTGGAATCGCTGTGGTGAGAAATTATTGTAAGTCTACCCTCATCTAGCCTCCAGATTTTTCCTATTGCACCCCTTCCCCGATTGCTACAAATGCATACTTTTTTTCTTTAAAAAAAATTGATTTTTCACACGTTTTCGTGAAAAAAAAAAAACAAAAAATTGCTAATTACCGCTAAACTAAGCGTTATACAAAAAACTGTTTGAATCAAAAGTTGTAGGATTTTAAATTCTCTACATTTGTTGTTATTACATAAATTTTTGCGCTAAAATGCGTATTAAAGCCGCAATTTTAAAAAACACTTTTTACGTGAAAACATCCTCACCAAGAATTTCAGCAAACATAGTGCCTACCCTATCTTGTAGAGCATAAAAAAATTTAGTAAACCAGGTGATTTTAAAAAAAATCGTAGGACCAGTTTTTGAGAAAATTGCAAAAAAGTGAAAAATTACACGAATAAACTACTACTTCCGGTTGACCGATTTTGATGAAAATGTTCGTGTCGGGTCCGGTAGTGGTATGTAACTTAAGTTTCAAGTTGGTACAATGTTCCGTTCTTGAGATATTCTGTATACACAAACACACACACACACACAGACCTATCGCTAAAAACATGTTTTTTGGGTTTAGGGGGTCTGAAAACTTGTAGATCCAGTGAAAACTCTATTTCAAAAAATCGACATGAAACAATACTTTCCTTCCTACATATTCATATAGGCAAGAGAAAGTAATAATATAAAGAATATTATACATTAGCCACATTAAAAATATTTAAAAAAATTCTTATTACCTGAGGGCAAAATCAGTTAAATCATCAGAAGCTTTTGGCCCAGTTGGACTATGGAATGATATAAGGTCACTTTCGACTGGAACTGAGGTACTCGCATTTGTAGTAACACTGTTACGACGAATCACAGACGGTGGTGGTCGAATTTTTGGTAATGAAGGCCCTATTGAAATGATAACAAATTATTCGTAACCTCACAAATTTAGAAGAACAAATTATCAATTATAATATTAATAGTTCAACCATTACAACTACAACTACGTTATAAACTACAACCGTTCGCAAAATAAATTTGATAAAAGCCGCCTGCATGGCGTAGTGATTAGTACAGTAGCTACCAAGTGGAAGTACCGGGTTCGATTCCCGGCTAAGGTCTGGAAATTATTACATGCCAAAACCAATTGTTACAGTTTCTTAACCCACCATATTCACTAATGACCAAACTGCTGATGCAACTTTAAATAAACAAAAAAATATTCGATATAATTTTAAAATAGATGATATTATTTTCAGAAGTAATTTCTCTATCGGATCGCAATCCGATGGCATTGCCCGACGTGATAAAATTGACACCAAATAGAAAACGATAGGAACGCAGCGATCCAGTTGACTGAATACTTGTTCCTGTGAGCCAACAGTGTGGCCGGCCTATTAGTGTACTGGTTAGCGCAACTGGCTTCTACGCCGGGTGTCGGGTTCGATTCCGGGTCACGTCTAACACTTATTTTCATTATCATCATTATCTCCACAGTCTGCATTAGCAGGAATTGCAGAACAGTCAGACGTAAAACCAAAAAAAAGGCCCTACAGCCAAACATTACATAATGTCTAGCGGTAGTAATGAAGACAAACTTCTTCTCATTCTCCTTCTTTCTTCAAGAAAGCGAAAGAAGTTGGTTCATGTAATTAATGAAAAACGAGAAGAGTTGGGAGAATTTCACCGTTTTTGTGTAGAACTTGCTTCATTTGAAGATAGTTTCTTCAATTATTTTCAGATGTCTCAAGAACAATTTGAGACTACACTACCTCATTCAACAAATCATATATAAATAAGGACGTAGCCACCCACAGTCAATTAATTTTTCAATTTCATCGGAAGAAGCCATTTTCCTAGTCTGCCCGCCGCGATCTCGACTGATCGCTTGCTCTTGTTTGCCCGCATTCTGTTTGACTAGGATGATGCAATACTATGTAATACAGAGATTGTAGCAGGCAGCGCGATTGGATTGCGTTCTGTGTGCTAGAACCTTTATATTGTACAGTAATTTCAGTTGTTGTTTAGGTCATCAGCCGAAAGGCTGGTTTGAACCTCCAGACATTTTACTAAGTAAAACGAGGAGTGAGATGATTAATCTTGCCTTCCTCACTGAATGGAAAAGTGCCCAGGCTCTCTGAAAGGCATCTAGAGCAAACGCCAAATAAGCTTGCCAGTGTAGCTGCGCAAACAGTTCAGAATCAGTCAGTAGATTTCATGTCTTAGGACCGAACTGCCTATTAAATCACATGTTCTAAACAATCTAAATTATCATCTATTAACGCCGTTAAAAACATTCAGTTGTATACATTGTATACAACAATTAACGCCTACCACATGCAGGACAATACAGACTAATGTTTTCAGGTTAGCTGATACATAATGTTGCGAAAGTGATGTGACTTTGATCACAGCTAGTACAGCACTGACCCCCACTACTCGCTGAAGCAACCAAACGTCCCATTACCGAAATAAACCTTCTGTGCACTTCAGAAAACCGGCAAGCTTATTTGGCTTTACCTCTTCTGTTCTTAAATGCTTTAATCATATAATTCGCTGATGTGATAAGAAACCGAACAATTTTTTGAAGCCCTGAAAGTAACAGATCGAGTGCAAATAATTTAACATTCCACATTGCTATTATGTGCGAAAGGTTACTTTATACTAACATAACCTTACCAGTATTAAACGATCCAGGACGAGGTCTTGAACGGGGTTCCACACTTGTTTCAACACTACTGGCTGTTACAGTTGACGCACTTCTGACGTCTCTACTTAACGTTTTCATGTCTTTTCTGTTACTTTTACTTTCCATACCTAAAAAAAAATAATTAGAAAATCAAGAAATTAATATAAAAAAATTGGTGTGAAACATTCACATGACTTTCTATTGCCAAAGTAAATAATTAACAATACAAACTAATTTAACCACAAATAAAGGTGCTAAATGAAAATCAACCTCTATATGACTTAAAAATATGTAAAATCACTAATTGACTATAAACTAGGCTCTATAGAAAAAAAATGCTCGAAATATAAGTTGTAGGTTTTTTAATTTCCTATAACTTTGATTATAATAAACTTTTGTCGTAAAATAAATACTAAGGTCGCAATCCTTAAATACACCAATTTTTTACCCAATTTGTGGAGAAAAATAAAAAAAAATATCACTATTTGATGTTAAACTAATTGTTGTCGAAATAAACGCTTGAAAGTTGTAAGTTTCTAAATTTCTTACACCTTTTGTTATACATGGTTTGTCCTAAAATGCATATTAAGGCCAGAACCTTAAAAAAAAAATTGCCACTCGAGAGCACAGCGCTCCCCCCCAGAACTTCAGTAGTCATGGCACTTACCCTATCTTACAGAGCAACAGTTCCCAAAGGAGGGGGCACACCCCCAAACGAAGAAGACACATCAAGGAGGGCGTGGGACCTCGAGATATCTTTGCCGTCCAAAACAGAACCTTTCAGTGTCAATATAGTCTCCCTGCCCGAAGGACTTCAAAAACAAGCTTTAGAAATAAAAAATGATTCTGCAGCCAAGTACAATTTTGATAAAACTGACAAATCATCATTTTGGGTTCAGTATTACCAAGTGTACCCCAGTATATCACAGCAAGTACTTTTTAATAATCAACTAAGAATAGGGAGTCATGTGATAAAAGGAAGGTCACCCATCACACTGATTTATTTTGTCTCTTAATAAAATTAAATTGCAACTTCTAATGCTACAAAAAACAATAAAAAAATAAAAATAATGGTTATTCAATGTAATACTTGTATTTTAGTCATCTAATATAATAGTCTAAGAGGGCATGGGAGGTTTTCTTATAGAGAGATTGCTGACACAATATAACGAAACGATTGCTGTCACCATACTAATGCTTGACTGGAACATTTTAACTGTCTTAGGTAGTTGGCCTTGAGTACACTGTTGCCAACATACCGATTGGGGGACAGAAAATTTACCGATGTATTACTTCTATCTTCTTATCATCAGGGTTGCGTCCTTAATAAAACACCCGTTAGTACACTTCTAGTTGACTGACTTTGATGAAAATGTTCATGTCGGTTCCCTAGTGGTACCTAATTTAAGTTCCAAATTTGATTGCTATCAAGAATCAACATTTTTAGAATCGAAACATCCCTAATTTGAAATTATAAAACTTAATCTACAACTAATGTTCTTAATTTATTTTATAAATATCAAAAAATTAAACTTATAAACTACATGCGTAATAATATGAATAACAAAGTCAAACAAACAAAACCATAAAAAAAAAACACTGATGAATAAAATGTAAATTAATTTTAATTTATCTTACCTGATGAATGATCCGAGAGTGATAAAACTGTAAAATGTGAATCATAATTCAATATTTTTTGTGGATGAAAACAAGTTTCGTGAAATTAAATTCAAGATAACCTTAAAATTGGTAGCAAAAGGAATTTATAGTTTTTAAGTGTAAAAAATAATATATTAAAGATTTATTTTGTTACCATAGACCAAGAATCTTTGATTTGACAATATGCCTATTGGAAAACCCAATGGTTATAAAAAGGAAAAATCTACGGTAAAGAATTTAAAAAAAAAATTAACTTCATGAAAAGATAATTTGAAAAGTAATGGAAAATCCATAAACAATTTTTTAAAGTTTTTAATGATACAACCGGGAAATAATAAAAATTAGAAAAACCTAAACAATATCCTCTGATGACAATCAATCATAAATGCTGAAAATTAATTGTACCAAATTTTTGATTCCAATAAATTTGGCTATGCTATCTTGATATTGTAGCTATCATACACTTTGGAATTTTTTTTTTTAATCCCGAATGTGTGTATGTTCAATTCAGAACAATAAGCAACCCTATGACACAATGAGATGAGGATGATATGTAAATGAGGTATCGTCTTGTACAGACCCAGGCCAACCATTCCTAAGAGAGTATGGTTAATTGAACCCCAACCATCAAAGTACACCTGCAACTACTGTCTATAATACTTTTCACCGTTGATAATCTCTGTTGTTCCACACGTTTAGACCAATCAGAACATTTGCCAGCGTTGTCAGATTGTGCGAATGTATCAGCCTGACAAATATTAAGCGCGCACCTGTATAAGAGCCGCAGTAGTTCACTTGTGACTTGCATCTCTTACTGAACTTGTCGATTATAGAGCGCGTTAACTTTTTTTTTTCAGGGCTCCCACACTCCCCTACACCCTGCCGTCTCCTCCCACAGAACAGTGTGCAGCCAGGTACGGAAGTCCGTCAGCAAGTAGAACGGCAAACAGCCTTAATATACTTGCTATAATGATTCATTATATATTACATTTCACCACTCCTATCTAACTAACATGAGGTACGTTATAATATAATCAGCTGGTTGCATGTTTATAGGTTATAGTTTTTAATGAAAAACCAAAAAAATGGCTGATGAAATATATAACAGAACTACAAGAGCACGTATTGACAATGCCGCTAGCTATTAAGTGGGTAAGGGGCAATGAATACATTCAGGGCTCATCAACACTGAAAAATAGCATAGTATTCAAAGTAACGACCTTTATTGGGATTTGAACCAGGAATCTTCGTCTCCGAAAATCAGCTGTTAAATAGCTAACTTATGGCAACGACTTTACATCCACACCAACTCGATGGATCTATGAAAATTAAAGTAATTTTTTGCAAATTTAAAACTCATACCTAATAAATCTGCCCATAACAGACTGGTGGAGAGTCAAATTATTTACTCTCAATCTGTTCGTTGCTGGGCTAAAATACATAGTTCTGAATCTTATCACATGGTCAGCCAATTATATGACTGAATCATTTAAGAACAGAAGAGGTAGAGGTGTAAAAGACACTAATCAGAGTTAACTCGTCTGAAAGTCATGGATTTCATTATACAGCCAGATCCTGTGGTGAATGAAGTGAAGGTGTCATTTGCAGAGTGGAAAATACGTTCTTTTCAGAGGGCACGGCATGCTGATAAGCGTTACTTTTGCATTCAGTGAGGAAGGCAATGGTAAACCTCCTCACTCCTCATTTTACTAAGTAAAACCTCTACAGGTTCAAACCAGCTTTTCGGCTAATGACCTAAACAACAACACCTAATAAATAAATTTTTCTCAGGCATAACAATTTACAAAAATGTAAATTTCTTTACAGGATATTTAATAACCAAATATAAATTTCAACAAAACTAAAAAATTTTTGTTTTTACTTACGAATCTAATTCAGTTTATTACTTTAGGGATAAGTGGCTTGCTTATAAAACAATCTTTGCTTTCAAGTTCGATAAAAAAAAAGTAGGACCCATTTTTACTTTGGATTAATACAGTTAAAATCCCTTATCTGGATTAATTGGAACAGTGGGTAGTCCGGATATGAAAAAACCCGGAAACGGAAATTCTTATCAGTGAAACGAAAGTTAGTGGGAGACATAAGTCCAAGATAATAATGTCTTCTTCTATTTGCCTACGTAGTAAAACTATTTACAGATAAGGTTTTCTTAAGAATATCTCAATATAGTATCCTGGTCATGGATATAAATAAATAAATCTGTTGTGAAACAACTCACACGACTATCTCTTGCTAATGTAATAGTGAAAATTATAACCTATGTTTAATCAGTAGTAAATAATGTAAAATGAAAACATAACATAAACTGAATCATGAGTGAATGAAACAAATTTAAAACCAACTTCTGCTCTGCTTAAAAATATGGAAAATCACTAATTGACAATAAACTAATCTCTGTAGAAAAAAAAAGCTTGAAATAAAAGTTGTAAGATTTTTATTAATTTTTTACAACTTTACACTTTTGTTGTAAACTGCATACTAAGACCGCAATCTTTAAAAAAAATCCTGTTTTTTTTTTTCGAACTTACATGAGCAAAATACAGAGACAGACTGATGCAAAACTAAGGGTTGAAGAAAAAAATTATTGAAATAAAAATTGTAGGTATTTTTATTTCCTACAACTTTATTTATATCCTAAATGCATATTAAGGCTGCAATCTTAAAAAACCATTTTTTACAAAAAGTTTAGTAAATGAAGTGATTTAAAAAAAAATTGGTAGAAGTCATTTTTGAAAATATCGAACAAATAAACGACTACTACCAATTGACTGATTTTGATGAAAATGTTCATATCGAGTCGCCTCAAACTACCTAACTCAAGTTACTAGTTTCAAGTTCGTACAGTACTCATTTAATGAGATAGTTTATTCACACGCACACACACGCAAATGTGTGCACGCATGCATGAACAGACCAACTGCTAAAAACATGTTTTTTTTCAAAAAAAACTCGATTTTGAAAAATCAACATGAAAAAAATATTTTCCTTCGTAAGGGATTAAAGAGAAAAACGAAAAGGAACGTAGTAAGAAGGGGTGGATTTTGGAGGTTTTTTTAAAAACTCATTATATTAATATTTATTCTGCTGCTTTAATGCTAACTAATTATTTAAATAATTATAAAAGAAAATATATAACATACCAGCTTCAACTTTAGCTTGTAGGGACCGTAATTCAGCCATACGTTTTTCCATCCTAAATTTTTCCATAGCAAGTGTTTCCAGGCTGAGCGCCTGGGCTTTCTCAAGATCATCCTGGAACTGTTTGTCATAATCCACATTTTGAGTTGCTTTAGACATCTGTAACACACACACGTACGTTATTACCATTAGACTTTAATCTACACGCAAAAACTCTTAGTGAAACACTCACACGACATCCTCTCGCTAATATAAATGAAAAATATAACCTATATATTTTATAACAAAAGTAAAAAAATTAATATGAAAAAACCATAACCTATTTTACTCACAAGTGAATGACTTAATACGAAAATCAACCTCTGTTTGTTTTAAAAATACGGAAAATCACTAATTGACGCTAAACTAAGCTCTGTAGAAAGAAATGCTTAATTAATGCAATTTAAAAATATATGGTGTGAAATGCTCACATGACTTTCTCTTGCCAATCCAAATAATTATCAATATAACCTAACATTAGTAATAAATTAATTTCCTGTAGCGTAAAATGTATACAAAAGCTGAAATTTTTAAAAAATCTATTTTTTTTATAGATTTTTATGGAAAATAAAACAGAAAATCACTAATTACTGCTGAACTAAGCATTATACAAAAAAAGGTTTGAAATAGAAGTTGTAGGTTTTTAAATTCACTACAACTTTTATTATATACACTTTTGCACTAAAATGCATATTAACCTTTTGAGGACTACGAACGTACGGGTACGTTTTATGTTTTTCGGTCCAAAATACTACGAACGTACCGGTACGTTTGCTTCTGTTTTTATACTTGTGCTGACATCTATCATTTTCTCCGTGTACTACGTGTTATAAACGAATAAGTAATTTAGTAGGCTTTGTTTTATGCGATTGAAACAGCACATGTGTTTTGTCTAACCTCACTTATGAGTTCCGAAAAGTTTTCATAGTTGTGTTAGCTTCTTGCTACCGTTTGTTTACTAATACAGAATACTTATTTATAGTTTACTAATAAAGAATTTTTATTTCTTGTGAATATAAGTGTGTTTTATTATAATGTAAATCGTGTTTCGTGTATATATATGTTTTATTTTGAACGTTTCATTTCATTTTTTATTTTGTATAAACGAGTGGAAAAGGCTAGTTTTAGTAGTAGGCATCTACTGGTTGACGATATATTACAATGTATAACTTATCCCGATTCAGATCTTGAAAATTACAATGAGAGTGATAGTGAAAATTCATTTTTATGTACGGCACGATATTTCAAGTTCCGAAATAGATACCGACATTGAGGTATCGGCAATCCCGCAACCCAGTTGTAGCGTACGAAGGCCTACGAAACGACCAAAAGTAAGTCAATCTTTTGAATGTAACTGGCGGAATGATGAAAATTTCTTGCCAAATATTCATAAATTTATTGATGATAATTCTGGTATAAATCCTGATGTACCTATACAAGAAACATCCCCTGAATTAGAATACTTTATGTTGTTTTATGACAAGACACTAATGGACTTGCAACTGTGCATGTCATCTCTTTTTATTTGGGCATTTAGCATGCGGTTGATTTATTTTCATAGTAAATAAATATATTATAAGTGTTCTTTCTTTCTGTTTAGTGTATTTTCTTTACTGTAAAACCATATATTATACGCGTACATAGAGGGATGCACGCGTGTACGAGGTGTGTTCAAAAAGTAACGGAATTTTTAAATTTCGCGGGTTTGGATAGTCCGATTGTAAAAATTTTTTTTTTATTATGTTGGTACACATGCCCCTGACGTACGATAAAATTTTCAACAATATTCATTGCTTAGTTCGTAAGTGGAAGCCGCTAAGGTTAGACGTGTTTTTCGAGCACGGCTATTTTTGTTTGTTAAAAAAAAAGGATCAAAAATTTGTATTAAATTTTGCGTGAAAAATGAAATAAAGTGTGTGAAATGTTAACAAAGGCATATGGTGAGTCTGCTATGAGTAAAACAAGGATTTACGAGTGGTATAAGCGTTTACAAGATGGCCGCGAAAATGTTGAAGATGACAAACGACCCGGACGTCCAAGCACATCAACAACCGATGAAAACGTGAAAAAAGTGAAAGAAATCGTTAAGAACGATCGCCGAATCACAATCAGAGAAGTCAGTGATGATGTTGGCATATCGATTGGCTCATGCCATGAAATTTTTTCGGATGTTTTGGGTATGAAACGTGTGGCAGCAAAATTTGTTCCAAAATTGTTGAATTTCGAACAAAAACAGCGGCGAATGGAAGTTGCTCAGGAGTCACTAAATGAAGTCGACAACGATGCGGATCTACTCAAACGTGTTATAACAGGTGACGCAACATGGGTTTACGGATACGATGTCGAAACTAAGGCTCAATCGTCCCAGTGGAGGCATTCTGGATCACCAAGACCAAAAAAGGTTCGACAAGTGCGGTCGAATGTGAAGGTTATGCTCACTGTGTTCTTCGATTTTAATGGCATAGTGCATCATGAATTCATACCACAAGGTCAAACAATCAATAAGGAGTACTACCTACAAGTTCAGCGCCGTTTGCGTGAAGCAATCCGAAAAAAACACCCGGATTTGTGGCAAAACAATTCATGGCTTTTGCACCACGATAATGCACCTGCTCACACTTCATTGCTTGTTCATGAATTTTTGGCCAAAAACAAAACTTTCAACGATGCCCCAGCCTCCATATTCGCCAGACATGGCTCCATGTGACTTTTTTCTATTTCCAAAAATAAAGAGAACATTAAAAGGCCGTCGTTTTACAAGCATAGATGACATTTAAAGCGAATCGGTGAAAGAGCTAAAAGCTATCACAAAGATCAAGTTTTAGAAGTGTTTCGAGGATTGGAAAAAGCGTTGGCACAAGTGTATTGCATGCGAAGGGGACTACTTTGAAGGCGACAATATTAATGTAGATGAATAAATAAATATTTTTTTCAAAAAACGAAAATTCCCGTTATTTTTTGAACAAACCTCGTATGTGTGCACGCGCATGCACGTATGGGCGCTTGACTGTGCGGGTGAGGGTTATTTACGTGTACAAGTATTCAAGGGGTGGAAGTTTATAAAAAAAAAATAGCAGAAAGATAATAAATGAGAGAAGCAGAAATAGACCAAAAACCTAAAAAGAACTCAGGCTGTGAGCTGAGTTCTAGGTTGAAAAACAGAGTCCTCAAAAGGTTAAGGCTGTAATTTAAAAAAAAAATTTCTACAACAGCACAGCCTCCCCAAGAATTTCAGCAGACATGGCGCCTACCCTATCATGTAAAGCATAAAAGTTGTAAAGTAAATAAGGCGATTTTTTAAAATATCGAAGCAGTCGTTTTTGAGAAAATCGCAAAAAATTGAAAAATGACAAATAAACTACTACTTCAGATTATCATTTTGATGAAAATGTTCGAGTTGGGTCCTCTAGTAGTACGTAACTTAAGTTTCAAGTTTCAACTTCGTACGACGTTCTGATCCTGAGATATTTTGTTCACATGCGCACGCAGGCATGTGTACACATGTGCATGCGCACACACAGACTAATTGCTAAAGCCATGTTTTTTGGGTTCAGGGGGTTTGAAAACAAGTAGATCCAGTGAAAACTTGACATGAAAACAATACTTTCCTTCCTATATATTCATGTAGCCAAGAGAAAGTAAAACTTTCACTTTGGTATACAGTAAAAACCATTAGTGACATCTGTATCTACTCTATAAGAGGAATCGAATGACATTATTTTTGGTTCCAAATTCCAGCTTTGATTTTTTTGACTTCCAGTTTTGGGCCACTTCTGATCGAAACCAGAACTTCAAACCCAATTAGGCCACTATTTTTTTGGATAGATTGTTGTTAAGGTCAACAGCTGAAAGACTGATTTGAACGTCTAGAGGTTTTATTAATTAAAAACGAGGAGTGAGGTGGTTTACTATTGTCTTCCTCACTGAGTTGAAAGAGTATGCTTATCAGCATGCCAAGCCCTCCGAAAAGCACCCACTATCTACCCTGCAAATGACACCTTCACTTCATTCAGCACATGGTCTGGCTGTATAATGAAATTCATTACTCTCAGAGGAGATAACTCTGACTAGTGTATTTTACACCTCTACCTCTTCTATTTTTAAATAGTTCAGTCATATAATTTGCTGACAATGTGATAAGAAAAAGAACTATTTTTTGTAGCCCTGGAACCAACAGATTGAGTGCAATTAATTACACACTCCACCTGCCCGTTATGGGCAATTTGGGTAGATTATGAATCCAAAAAGGTTAGTCGCTATTTCTTGTAGTTTCTGACATCAGGGTGTGACAGACAAACGGACAAAGGAAATGATAGATGACAATTTTTAAAAATCGCCACCGAAAAGAAAGCATTTTCAAAATTAATGAAGAATAAACAGTAAAAAGAACTTAATCCATTACAATAAGAAAAAAAAGACATTTAAAGGAGATACTCTTGTATAATTACCACAGTCTCAAGTTGACTCAAACTAAAACAAAAAAATAACAATAACTGAAATAGTTACTTACTGTTGTCGAATCAAAAATCCTTTTAAAAACAAAAATAAAAATCGACCAATCAGAAATGAATAAACAGTCTCATACTTTTCTTAATCTACGCTAAATAATATGCATTATTGATTATTGATAAATACTTCTTTTTTATTAGTCATGCTATATAATTCATTCTTGAAGTTGATTCATGCTAATTATTTTTAGAGACTATAAATATTATCACATTATCCAATCCATAATTACCTGAAACAAAGGAAACTGAACAATAAAAAAATAAAAACAATTAAAAATGACTATAATATATTTTATAGTATTATGGTATTTAAATTCTCAAATTTTATGTTTTATATCTGCCACATATGCAGTAAAAAATTAAAACTAGTCAAATAAAAAATCTTGAATCTAATGTTTTCATGAGAGAGTTTTTATTAATCAGGGTGTCACGACAAATATATAGTATGCTGCCACAACTTTTTACTTTCTCTTGCCTATATGAATATATAGGAAGGAAAGTATTGTTTTCATATCGATTTTTCAAAATTGAGTTTTCACCGGATCTATACGTTTTCGGACCCCCTGAACCCAAAAAAACATGTTTTTAGCGATTGGTCTGTGTGTGTGTGTGTGTGTGTGTGTGTGTGTGTGTGTGTGTGTGTGTGTGTGTGTGTGTGTGTGTGTGTGTTGTGTGCGTGTGTGTGCGTGTGTACAAAATATCTCAAGAACGGAACATCGTACGAACTTGAAACTTAAGTTACATACCACTACCGGACCCGACACGAACATTTTCATCAAAATCGGTCAACTGGAAGTAGTAGTTTATTCGTATAATTTTTCAAGATTTTCTCAAAAACTGGTCCTACGATTTTTTTTAAAATCGCCTGGTTTACTCAATTTTGTATTCTCTACAAGATAGGGTAGGCGTCATGTTTGCTGAAATTCTGGGTGAGGCTGTTTTCACGTAAAAACATAGTTTTTTTAAGATTACGGCTTTAATATGCAATTTAGAGAAAAAATTTATACAATAAGAGTTGTAGAGAATTTTAAATCCTACAACTTTTATTTCAAACATTTTTTTGTATAACGCATAGTTTAGCAGTAATTAGCAATTTTCTGTTTTTTTCTCACGAAAACAAGAGATTTCGGCCTTAGTATGCATTTTATGACAAAAGTGTGTGTAATGGAATTGATAGAAAATTAAAAGATCTACAACTTTTATTTAAAGCATTTCTTTGTACAGATCTTAGTTTAGCGTGAAAGAGTGATTTTCCGTATTTTTAAGGGAAACTGAGATCGATTTTCATTTTTCGTCTTTCATATATGATTAAAATTAGGTTATGTTTATTAAGGTTAGTTTTTTGTTTATTTCTGATGTTTTATTTCTAATGTTAGGTTTATTGTTAATTGTTTGCACTGGCAAGAGAAAGTTGTGTGAGTGTTTCACACCAGATTTTTAATCTACAGGTATCCCAAAAAAAACCATCCTGTGTATTTCTTATGTTGTTTAGTATAATATACTATTTTTTTAGGGCTGATGCGCTCTGAATGTATGCATTGCCCCCTTCCCACTTCATAACCAATGACTTAGCAACGTTGCCAATACTTGCTCTTGTAGCTGTTTCATAATTTGTCAGCCAATTTTTTTTTGGTCTTTCAATAACAATTATAACCTATAAACAGACAACCAGCTGATTATACGAGGCGTGTTTTTTTTAAGTAAGTACCGTTTTGGAATTAAAAAAAGACGTGCAAAGATATCGCAATAATTTTATTTTTACATGAAAGCCTGTACCTTAATCTACTTTTCTACATAATTTCCGTGAATATTAAGCCACTTGTCATAACGTGGCACCAGTTTTTGAATACCCTCCTGATAAAATTCTGCCGCCTGATTTGTTAACCACTGCATCACAAATGTTTTGACTTCGTTATCGTCTTGAAGGTGCCGACCGCCCAGGTGTTTCTTCAAGTGCAGGAACAAATGGTAGTCGCTGGGCGCCAAATCAGGGCTGTATGGAGGATGATCTAGAGTTTCCCATTTAAATGATTTGATGAGATCTTTGGTCTGATTAGCCACATGTGGACGGGCATTGTCATGCAGCAAAACGATACCCTTACTCAACTTGCCACGTCTTTTGTTCTGGATTGCACGACGCAGATTTTTCAATGTCTCACAATAAGATGCTGCATTGATTGTCTCATTACGAGGCAGAAACTCCACTAGCAATACTCCTTTTCTGTCCCAAAAAACTGTGCACATGATTTTCCGGGCAGAAATTGTTGCACATTTGTGCGGCCATCTTTAAATGCTCTCACCCATTTCCTTACCATTCCATCACTCATAATGTTTTGTCCGTAAACTTCAACGATCTCACGATGAATATCGATTGGTTTTACGCCTTTAGCACTAAGAAATCGTATAACAGCCCGTACTTCACAATCAGCGGGACTCACGATTGTCGGAGGCATCTTAAACACTCAGTAAACAACGTATACAATGAAGAATCAGACTGTAATGGCGTCAGTGCGTAGACAAGAGATGTAGGTAACCAGCGCGCATGCGCGGAACGCCGACCGTAGCGCTGCGGCGGCGGAATCGCAAAACGGTACTTACTTAAAAAACACGCCTCGTATTACAAACTATTTTATGTTAATGCGCTCCATAATCGATGTACAAGTTGCAAGACACGACTGAACAGCTCTTAAACGCATGCGCGCGTAATGTATGTTAGGCTGAAACATTCAAACAATCTGACAATGCTGGCAATAGTTCTGATTGGTCTAAATGTATAAACAAATAAAGGAATTAAATTTAAACCAGTTTTAATCTAAATGACTGAATGGAAACACCGTTCTAAATTTTTAATTTTATTTTTTTTAAATATGCTCTGAAGAAGGTGGTACCACCGAAACGCGCGTAAATTTTTTAAACTTAATAAGCAATCAAAAGTAAGGAGATAAATTTAATTTATACACGAATTATATTAAACTTATCTCAAATAAAGAAATTCAGAGTGATTTTCCGTATTTTTAAAACAAACTGAGGTTGCTTTTCATTTTGTGTCTTTCACTCATGATTACAATTTGGTTATGTTTATTGAGGTTAGCTTTTTTTATTAATAATGTTTTATTACTAATGTTAGGTTTATTGTTAATTATTTGCATTGGCAAGAGAAAGTTGTGTGAGTGTTTCACATCAGATTTTTTTTTTTTTTTACAAAAGCCAGTCAGATTTAATAAAAATTTTATTTAAAACCGATTTTCTTTTGTTTTATTTCGATTGTCATTTGTTTTTATGTATCAAATAATGTTACAAGATGGGCAATGGAGAATTCAAACAAACAAACAAGTCTATAAAGAAAATGAACCCATAACAGATACATACAATAAGAAAGAAAAGGATACATTTTCTTGGACATCTTATCAAACCACCTAAAGACAGAATTTTAAACAAGATGATTAGAAAACTCTTTCCAATGGTAACATCAGAAGCATGGATGCGAAATGTCAAAGAAGACATGATCAAACTCGAACTAACTTTCAATGATTTAGAAAACAAAACAGAAAAATTAAAAATTTTAAGAAATAAGGAAAGTAGATTTGAAACAAAATCAGATGGAAGAACAAACCCAAGCAGGAAGAAACAAGCGGTCGTTTCAGAGGAAGTTCGGCAAGAAAGATCAGCCTGCATAAGGGGCATACTGGCAAAACATCAAGCTAAAGAATATGAAAAGGAAGAAGCTTTCTAAATTTGACTAAAATGATTCATAGTGGTCATAAAAGACAAAAATATATAAATACTGTAATTAAGTTTTAAATGGAATAAATGACTTTTAAAGTATTTTTACTTTCTCTTGCCTATATGAATATATAGGAAGGAAAGTATTGTTTTCATGTCGATTTTTCGAAATCGAGTTTTCACCGGATCTATACGTTTTCAGACCCCCTGAACCCAAAAAAACATGTTTTTAGCGATTGGTCTGTGTGTGTGTGTGTATACAAAATATCTCAAGAACGGAACATCGTACGAACTTGAAACTTAAGTTACATACCACTACTGGACCCGACACGAACATTTTCATCAAAATCGGTCAACCGGAAGTAGTAGTTTATTCGTGTAATTTTTCACTTTTTTGCGATTTTCTCAAAAACTGGTCCTACGATTTTTTTTTAAATCGCCTCATTTACTCAATTTTTTATTCTCTACAAGATAGGGTAGGCGCCATGTTTGCTGAAATTCTGGGTGAGGCTGTTTTCACGTAAAAACAAAGCTTTTTTAAGATTACGGCTTTAATATGCAATTTAGCGAAAAAATTTATGTAATAAAAGTAGTAGAGAATTTAAAAACCTTCAACTTTTATTTCAAACATTTTTTGGTATAACGCTTAGTTTAGCAGTAATTAGCAATTTTCTGTTTTTTTCTCACGAAAACGTGAGAAAAATCGATTTTTTTAAGATTTCGGCCTTAGTATGCATTTTATAATAAAAGTGTATATAATCAAATTTATAGAAAATTAAAAGATCTGCAACTTTTATTTAAAACATTTTTCTCTACAGAGCCTAGTTTAGCGTGAAAGAGTGATTTTCTGTATTTTGAAGCCAAACTGAGGTTGATTTTCATTTTGCGTCTTTCACTCATGATTAAAATTAGGTTATGTTTATTAAGGTTAGTTTTTTTGTTTATGTCTAATGTTTTATTACTAATATTAGGTTTATTGTTAATTATTTATATTGGCAAGAGAAAGTTGTGTGAGTGTTTCACACGATTTTTTCATCCCTTTCCAATAATCTATTTATCTAGCGTGAAAACTCAAATTTAACCACTACATCATATCTTCTGGTATACAGCAGTGGCGGTGCTAGCGGGTGGGCGCGGACGCACCCAATTTTAATATGACTTGACTGAAACAATAAAACAACAAGGATTTTTATCCACAACACGATGGAAAACAATAATGATTACAATATTTACGTATCGCAAATGAGAAGAATTAAACCTTATCTACGGGCATCTATGGCAGGGCAAAGACTTAGTAACCTGGCGATTGTAACCATAGAAAGAGAGTTAAGTTTTCCTTAAATGTCGGATCCAGATCCAGTTGTGGACGAGTTTGCAGCTCAAAAAGGAAGATGGCTACAGTTCAGTTGGTTTTAAAGTAAACAATAATCGAGAGTTGACTAGTTTATGTGTTATTATTTCTTCATAATTTTGACCAACATAATGGATTTGAACATGAATTTTGTATTTTCAAACTGTTTTTGTAACTCATGTACTGTATTTCAAGTGTTTAATTTAGTAAAATTTTTATAAAAATTACAAGGTTCTGTTTGTTTATTCAATATTAATCCTGAAATAAAAAGAGAATGTACTCAATCAGTTATCTACATGTATTCAATTTATAAAATCATAGACAAATATACATACGTATATGTATATATGTTTTACATAGGTAAAAATAATGTACATTACACATAAACAACTACTTTTTAACTTAAAATATTAACATATAAATATATAAGTGGGCTCACCCAGAAAAAAATTTCTGGGGCCGCCACTGGTATACAGTATTTCAAAAACTCTTAATAATTTGGACTCATCCTCCCCCCCCCATACATTCCGAATTATAGAAGTTTTAATGTTTTAGGGACCAAACTAAATGAAATCCATGTAGACTACTAATTATTTACAGAATCCATCATACTTGAAATAAATATGCAATTTAGAATTGAAAACAGACTAACAACAAAGTATTGTTTTGAATAACTTTTACAGTAACATTTGATTATTTAAAAAATTAACAGTGACACTAATAAAAGTCACAATAAATAAAATAATTAAAAATGGACAACTCTAACCTGTCGTTAATTATTTTATCAAATTCAAACAAATCTTCCTTAAAAAATGTAAGATCAACTTGTTGCTGCTACTTGTAACAAAAGATTTAATAATGAATACAATTAAATTATTAAAACAATAACACGCAAAAATTTTACCAATAAAAATTATTATCTAAAAAAACACAATGTAATCACTAAAATGAATATAACGTAAACAATAAAACAAAAAGAAAAATATAAATGATTCGAGGTTATAATGAATAACAAAAATTTATTGTACTTACATGTTCTGAGAATAACTCAAAAAGAACACTAAATATATTTATGTTACAAAAATTTTATGATATAATACGTAATGCTTATTCTAAAAATATATAAATATTCACTTATTCACTGGCGTATAAAAATTAAAATAAGGCTACATAACAAAATTCTTATAAACATACACACACACAGCCCATATAAGATGTCAATGTCAACAGCGCCGTATGATTTTGCGAACTTGTATTAAAAAAAACCCCTGCGAACTTTTTAAAATTTAAATTATATGTTTCTTGATGTATTAGAGCACCTCGAAACATGCATTTTAAAAATAATTCATTAAATAATAACATTTGTTGAAATTACTATATAACAATCTATCAACTTACTTATATACTTTTGTTGAAAATATCACGTTTCTTTATCATTAAATTTTCAGTCATAGAAACGTAACAACGAAATCGAAATTCTGAATCTGATATTCTATCTATAAAATTGTATAACTAAATACAAAAAATCAGCCCTTGATTTTAAATATATTACTTCGAACGAAATCCTATTTTTGTATGTTACGATAAGTTGGTAATACTGCTAATTTTTGACTATTTTAAAAGCGGCAAAAGTTTTAAAAACCAGTTACTTCTATAAAAGAATACAATACGGTATATTAAATATCGGGTCCAAAATTTAAGCAAAAGGATAATATTTGTTCACTTTATTTATTATTTGAAATTATTTCTTTCGATATTTAACCCCACAAATGGTTTCGTTGCATACAATACAAAAATAGTTAATTGCAATATGCTTCATCCATTCAACAAGTTGTTTTGAACACACAATTTGAAAAATCAAATTTGTCGAAAATGTGGGCAGATTATTCAGTGCTGAATAAAATCTAATATGCAGTGTAATAAAATGCTCTTAAGTTGAAACTAAACAAAAATGCCTTTCAATGCCTCTTAACAAAAGCCATGAGCGAGTGGCTAACTACTGAAAAATAAAGAAGGAAATTAAAGACGTGAAGAAGCTATTCATCAACAGTTTTGTTGACACCTGGTAAAAAAAGAAGCGGTTAGGTAGAATAGTGAGACTGATAGTGAAGACGCCAGTGACAGCGATCGTACAGAAGGCGATTCATTCGTAGAATATTTGTTCCAATGGAATAAGGTAGCTGGTAATTACAGTAAATCAAACATTTCTAGTCGTGTAATTAAGCTACAGGCAGTATTAGAGGACAGATTTATTTCTTATAAGGTTTATGAAGAAAATTTTCTTGGATCAAACCACATCTTACAAAATGTATGTAGAAACTGCACGGTAGTGAAATGTACAAGTAGTGTCGCACTGTTGAGGTTGGCAGCACTGTCATATTTTCACTTTCCTTCCTCACAGCTCATCCATACGCAAAAGGCTATCTCGTGACTTCAGTATCTATATTGCAGGTGTAGGGATAATGAAAATGGTCTGCCCCCTTAATTTAACAACCCACTGAGTTGTTGTTGTGTTAAAGACATCACCGCGAGTCAACTGTTTGACAGTTGATGTACATAGACAAAGGTTCCATGGTTCACAAATCCTAGTAAAGATAGTTACTTTTATACAGATTTGAATACTAGACAATGGGTAATGGTGTACTTTGATGGTTGGTGTTCAATTAACCACACTTCTCAGGAATATTCAGCCTGAGTCTGTACAAGAATACACATCATTTACAAGTCATATATATCATCCTCATCTTATTAGGTTATGGGGTTGCTTATTGATCTAAATTTTACAGATTATAACGTACACATCAGGAATTTAAAAAATATATATTCTTGCTAAAAACCAGTCGTTGTTATTTTTTAAACACTCTGTATTATATTTTAAAGTTACTAACATGGGTTAGCCCATTTTATAAACAATAATTATAAAATCAGCTGGTATTAATATTAATACTGTTCCAATTGTACCTAGTAATAATTATTGAAACCGTAAATACAACAGGACAGAATATTGATTGAGTTAATCGGAATATCCATTACAGTATTACAATGTAAGTAAAATACTAAAAATTAAGAAAATTATTATTTATGAAGATCATTAAACAATCTATGTTTCATTTACTCAACTTTCCCAATATATGACAACATACGAAACTAGTGATGTTTCAGATAAAAGATCACAATCAATGGTTTGTTTTACTGTTTGCTTGAAATATTAAAAGGTTTAGTACCTTTAAAATAGAAGTGAAATTGGTAATTAAAAAGGTTATAAAATATATTCCAAAATAATAAAATAACCGGTTGAAAAGCATCACTGACCCACTGCTACATGTCACTCATGCTCTTGATTACATCTTTTCAGTGAAGCGAATAATAGAAAAAGGACAAGAATTTAATCTAGTGAAGCACATGGCGTTTATAAACTTTGAAAAAACATTTGATAAAGTTGATCGAAACATCCTTTGGTAGATTTTAGAGGAAAGAGGATATTCAATACATCTGTTAAATGCAATTAAATGTTTATACACCAATAAGCAAATAGTGATAAATACAGGTAAGAATCGATTGGAAGAAATAAGTATTGATCAAGGAGTGAGACAAGGGTGCAGTTTATCACCTATCTTATTGAACATATATATCCCTAGAAAGCTAATGTTATCAAAAAGTTTCTTTAAAGCTAATGTATCGTAAAATTTACGACTGATTGTATATTTTTAAAAAAACTGTTTTAGGCGAATATACTTATTTTTATTAAATATCACAATTAAAAGTGCATACCTTAAAATATTGTTTTATGCTATGAAAGGTTTTCAAAGTTCTTCAGCACACTCAACACAACACTTTGCACGATGCTCAGCACAAATCGGCTTGTTGCACGCACGGCAGTACATGGATGTCATTCTGCTCTTGGCAGATGGACATATCTTGCAAATTTTTCTTGCACCTTGTTCAGAATGGCCAACTTGAGGTTTTGCCAATGGTACACCCAAGATATCTGCAATGGATTGCCGGAGTTGCCTTCGTAAATTTGGGGTTTCCAAATGTACTCCTAACCACGGTGCCCTAGTTCATAATGAAGTTCTTTTGCAAAATCTCGTCTTGACTTTGGTTTCTGGCCCAGCTTAACAATATTGTGGACAAAATCACACAAGAATTTACCAATATGATGTATGTTTATCATACCGAAAAACATACAGACTGGCCACCTTCTGGTTTTTCGGCTACACAACATTTGGTTGTACATCTGGTCCAAGGAGTCCACTGCCCCTTTATTTGCGTTGTATGTTTCAATAATGTGAGATTTTTTTTGAAACAGGATTCACAGTAGGTTTTTCATGAACTAAAAGTAGATTTCATCACTAAAAACTAACTTTGTACAAAAAAACCATAAAAAATATTTAATAAAAAAAACAAAACATAGGTACGGTAAGGCTAATGAGTCGTAAAATTTACGAGCTGTATTCAAAAAATGGACTGACAGACTGCACTGATTGCAAACGAAAGCATGCCTGGACGGGCCAGTGTGATATATGAGTAGACCAAAAAGGACGAGTCTCTTGCTTCCCGCTTCATGGGGAGGGAACTAAAAAACTGATTCGCGCTCGTAGGAAATACGATACATTAGCTTTCTAGGGTTAAGGATCATATTTTCCACCAATGAAAAAACAAGGTCAGTTCGGGAATTAGCCTGATCAATGACGTTTACCTGAATGCTTTACTGTTTGCAGATGATTTATGGATTGTGCAAGAGGGTGAAGATGAGCTTCAGAGATCGGTATACGAGGTGTGGCTATTAAATAACGAGACTGACATTGTAAAAAATTTTATTTTTATTTTATACATAATCACTTATTGTCACCTTCAATATACACTCCTTCTCTATCCCTACAACGCTCCATGCGAATTTTCCATTGTTGGAAACAGTGCTGGAAGTCATCTTCTGTCAGCTCCTTCAGAACACGTGCCGCTCAAAAATGTATGAAATGAAGCTCGCAAAAATGTTTGTACTGACACTTTGTACGCGATTGAAAATGACCCAAATTTTTTGGAAACGATAATAACATGTGATGAAATGTGGGTTTTTACTTATGATCCGGAAATTATGCGCCAATCCATGCACTGAAAGAGCCGAACTGCAACGAGAGCCAAAAAAGCTCGAATGAGCAAGTCAAAATTTAAAGCAATGATGATTAAAAAAAATTTAAAGCAATGATTTTTTGATATCCATGGGATTGTGTACCTTCACTGGGTTCCTGAAGGTCAAACAATCAATATTACTGCCTTGAGGTACTTTCTAAACTACGTCAAAGAGTACAAAAAAACGCCCCGAAATGTGGAAGGACAAATCATGGGTTCTCCACCAAGACAATGCGCCAGCTCATTCCCTGTTATCTGTCAAGAGGTTCCTAGCCAAATACAGCATCTCAGTGTTATAACAGTTAAAAGTTATTCAATATAGCTTATTTTAATTGAGTTCATGATGTTATGTTTCAGAACAGAATATAATATAAAGAAAAAAAGAAACAATGAAATTTTTTAGAAGAATTGGATGTTTCAATAAATCACTTAGATTGATATTAATTGCAGGTAAATAAGATTATTTCTGTACTATTAACTGCTATCAAACTGCTTACTGCGTTTAATGGCAAATTAAATTAAAGAGTTTAAATTGTCACAAACCTCACATGTTGAAAGCCAAACAAGATACTTATGTCACGAGAATACCTTTTGCATATGGATGGGCTGAGAGGACCCACAGCAACTGCTTTAATTTCAGTACAACAAACATAAAAACTTATACTACACCCAGAGCATTTACACAGTATATCGTGGAATCTTTTGTAGGTTAACTGTATGAATATTCTGTAACTATATATTCTGTAATATATGGTAACTGTTTGTTACTATAAACAGAGATGTTAGTTTCTCGAAAACGTGGGCAGATGTAATTAACTGGAATCAAAATGTTTAACTCACTGTAATTACCAGCTACCTTATTCCATTGGAACAAAATTTTCTACAAATGAATCGCCTTCTTTACTATCGCTGTCACCAGCGTCTTCACTATCAGTCTCACTAGGATCTACTGTCTGTCTATAACTTGATGGCCTCCCGCAGAGGGGAGCAGTATGCGGATTGTAAAACCATTTCAGAAAACATACATCTAATGTTTTTTAAGTAACTGAAACTTTTAATATTTAATATATTTTTAACAAAACAAAGTTTTTTTTCTATAAAATTTTGCGAAAAACGCATGCTTAATGAGATAATGTATAATTTAGTAAAAGTTTTGTTTTTGAAGAAAAAAGTTTTCAATTTTAAGAATTCTTTCACTTAAAATTAATTGAAAATTGTTTCTATTTCATTTCCTGAAGGTGTAAAGTTATCTTTAAAGATCAAAAAGTTTTTCGCGTGCTGACTTTTTTTATGTCGTGTTTCATGATTTTACGAAATTTATCTATGAAAATACCTCGTAACTTAAAAAGTAATGAATTTCCGTTAAATTTTATTGCACCATCAATTTCCATAATTCTACAGAACAAACCTGCAAAATATTATGTTAATCCATGAAATAGTTGATGACCAATAACGATGTATTTGAAAAAATAATGGTTTTTTTCAAAAACAAAACGTTTACTGCCAGCCGCATTGGCGCAGTTGGTAACGTGCTCGCCTCTCATCATGCGGTCCTGGGTTCGAATCCCACTCAGGCACGGCATATTTTCATACGTTACAAAAAATCATTTCATCCTCCATTGTACAATAGTTACACCCCAACGTCGTCGCTAATGACCGATGCAGTTGATGCGACGTTAAATAAATGAATTAAAAAAAAAAAAAGTTTACTAAATTATACATTATCTCATTAAGCGTGTGTTGTTTAAAATAATTTTATAGAAAAAAAGTACTTTGTTTTATAAAAATAAGTCAGATCCGACAAGTTTTAGTTACTTAAAAAAATTAGATATATGTTTTCTGAAATGGTTTTACAATTCGCATATTGCTCTGCGCTGCCGGAGGCCATCAAGTTACAGACAGACAGTACCTAACCATTTCCTTTTTTTACCAGGTGTCAACAAAATTGTTGAAGAATAACTTCTTCACGTCTTTAATTACCTACTTTATTTTTCAAATAGTGGAAAGAGAAACATCATAGCAGTTAGCCACTCACTCATGGCTTTTGTTAACAGGCAGGGAAAGTCATTTTTGTTTAGCTTCAACTTCACAGCATTTTATTACACTGCATATTAAATTTCGTTCACCACTGTGAATAGTCTGTCCAAGTTTTCGAGAAACTAACATTTCTGTTTACGGTAACAAACAGTTATATTCGTACAGTTAACCTACAAAAGGTTCACAGATATACTGTATATGCTCTGGATATAGTTGTGTTTGCTGTACTGAAATTAAAGCAGTCGCGCATGCTCACTGATGCTTTCTCCCTCTATTCCTTATTGCAAACAAGGGCAAACTCATGACTCCAGGAACTATATAAGACCTCTTTTTGTGAAATAAAAAAATATATAATTTTTAAAATATTTTTACAAAATATTTAGCTCATTAAAAACTAAGTACAGACTATTTTTCAAAGGGTTAAATACGAGGGCTATTCAGAAAGTAGGGAACGTTTTGTAAATAAACAAAAACTATGTAAAAGAAATATTTTTTATTATATACATCTGAAAGAGTGACTAAAATACTACTTTTCTACATAGTCACCAAGCAAATTGAGGCACTTGTCATAGCGGTGGACAAGCTTCAAAATTCCTTCGTCATAGAAATCCGCCGCCTGCGACCGCAGCCACTCAGCGACGCGCGCCCGGAGTTCCTCGTCGTCGTCGAAGCGCTGTGTTGCTAGCCAGTTCTTCATTCTTGGAAACAAGTGAAAATCACTCGGTGCAAGATCAGGACTATAGGGTGGATGAGGGAAAACCTCCCATTTGAATGAATCAAGGAGTTCTTTTGTGCGGTTTGCCGTGTGAGGTCAGGCATTGTCATGAAGAAACAAAATGTTTGACGACAACTTTCTCGGCGCTTGTTTTGAACTGCTCTCCTAAGGTTACGCAATGTTTGGCAGTACCGATCAGAGTTTATTGTTGCACCACGCTCGAGAAAGTCAATGAGCAGCACACCTTGCCTGTCCCAAAACACAGTAGCCATAATCTTCCTTGCTGATTTTTGTGCGGTTTGCACGGCAAACCGCACAAAAGAACTCCTTGATTCATTCAAATGGGAGGTTTTCCCTCATCCACCCTATAGTCCTGATCTTGCACCGAGTGATTTTCACTTGTTTCCAAGAATGAAGAACTGGCTAGCAACACAGCGCTTCGACGACGACGAGGAACTCCGGGCGCGCGTCGCTGAGTGGCTGCGGTCGCAGGCGGCGGATTTCTATGACAAAGGAATTTTGAAGCTTGTCCACCGCTATGACAAGTGCCTCAATTTGCTTGGTGACTATGTAGAAAAGTAGTATTTTAGTCACTCTTTCAGATGTATATAATAAAAAAATTTTCTTTTACATAGTTTTTGTTTATTTACAAAACGTTCCCTACTTTCTGAATAGCCCTCGTATATAAAATTGTATTGTTTAAATCTGAGTTGTTTAGGTCATCAGCCGAAGGCTGGTTTGAACCTCTACAGGTTTTACTAAGTAAAATGAGGAGCGAGGTGATTTATAATTGCCTTCTTCACCGAGTGGATGCTTATCTGCATGCCAGGGCCTCCGAAAAGTACCTACTTCTCACCTTGTAAATGACACCTTCACTTCATTCACCACTGGGTCTGGCTGTATAATGAAATTCATTACTCTCAGAGGAGATAACTGTGACTATACTATTTTTCAAAACTGATGAGCTCTGAATGTACGCATTGCCTCCTACCAACTTTATAGCTAGCCAATGACTTCCCAGCAACATTACCAATACTTGCTCTTATAGCTCTGTTTTATATTTCGTCAGTCATTTTTTTGGTCTTTCAATAACAATTATATCCTATAAACATACAACCAGCTGATTATATTATAATGTAATGCATGTTAACACGCTCTAAAATCGATGTATTCAGTACGAGATGCAAGACACGAGTGAACTACTGCAGCTCTCATATGCATACATGTGTAATGTTTGTCAGGCTGATACATTCGTACAATCTGACAACGCAAGCAAATATTCTGATTGGTCTAAACGCGGGGAACAGCAGAGTTTATGAACTGTGAAAAGAATTTGTAGTGACATCTGTACCTCTTCTGTTGTTAAATGTTTGTCATATAATTGGCTGAACATGTGTTAAGATCTTATCACATGGTCAGCCAATTAAATGACTGAATCATTTAAGAACAGAAAAGGCAGAGGTGTAAAAGATACTAATCAGAGTTATCTCCTCTGAAAGTTATGAATTTCATTATACAGCCAGACCCTGTCGTGAATGAAGTGAAAGTATCATTTGCCGAGTGGAAAATATGTGCTTTTCAGAGGGCATGCTGATAAGCGTTCTAAAAATGTTACATCAAACTGCCTCTTATTCTTTCCATATAGGTATCCATCTGCCTATAACAAGACACGTGGAGTGTCAAATTGTTTACACTCAATCTGTTTGTTGCAGGGCTAAAATAAATAGTTCTGTTTCTTATCACATAGTCAGCCAATTAAATGACTGAATCATTTAAGAACAGAAGAGGTAGAGGTGTAAAAGACACTAATCAGAGTTATCTCCTCTGAAAGTTATGAATTTCATTATACAGCCAGACCCTGTTCTGAATGAAGTGAAAGTATCATTTGCAGAGTAGAAAATATATGCTTTTCAGAGGACCCAGCATGCTGATAAGCGTACTTTTCCACTCAGTGAAGAAGGCATTGGTAAACCACCTCAACTCCTCGTTTTACTTAGTAAAACCTCTACAGGTTCAAACCAGCCTTTTCGCTGATGACCTTAAACACATGTGTTAAGAAACAGAACTATTTTTATAGCCCTGGAACTAGCAGATCGAATGCAAATAATTTAACAATCCGCCTTTTCATTATGGGCATATTTAAATCTAATTAAAATATTAAAATTAATATTTTATCTCTTTCTAGGTGTTTCATTGTCAACCATTGCATACATCATTTTGTATCACATATTAAACAGTAAATATAACACAAAAGTTCAAGTTAATGTCATAAAGTTGGACGATATAATAGTTTCATTCACACCAGACAAAATTGAACTAAACATTTTAGCAAAACATGGTAAGAATTATTTAATTCAATGTAAATCTTATAAAATGACATTGAACGTAAAGTGTTTATATTGTAATTTCAGGGGCGTATCCAGAATTTTTTCTTCTGCCTTTCAAGGATTAGGCATCTCTGCCTGTCCTGAACTTCTCAAATCTGCCCATCTCTTTCTCGGGCGTCCTTGTTCTCTCCTGCCCTCCGGCTTATAACCCAGTGTCTGCTTAGGTATCCTATCCTCCCGCATTCTGTTTACATGCTCTAACCACTGCATTCTGTTCTGAGATATCGTGTCGTTTATAGAGAAGATGTTGAGTTCTTCCCTTATCTCGGTATTCCTGTAATGATCTTATCTACTGCACCCATACGTATGTCGAAGAAATTTCATTTCAGTTGGTTGCAATCTACTCTCCTCTCGCTTTGATAGCACCCAAGTTTCACTGCCATAAAGTAGAGTCGGCACTGCCAATCTATACTTATAAAAGAAGAAGTCCTGACTGACTGACTGACTGATTCATAATCAACGCACAGCCGAAACTATAATAGTTACAGACTTGAAATTTGGAAGTTAGCTTTCTTATGTTGTGTAAGCGCGCACTAAGAAAGGGTTTTGCAAAATTTTGATTTTAAAGGGAAGAAATAGCAAAAATTCCCCCCCCCCCCCCACTGATGCGAGGATAAGGAATCAACGCGAAGCGCTACGCTTACGGCTGGTTCTCCAACACACATTTACCCCTTCCATAGGCATATTCCATAGCTCACCAGTACTTGTCGTTGCACACTTTCAGACGGTAGGCCTATTTGACAGTCACTGTGATAGCGTCAAAAAACAGTTTTATTTAAAACCGTTCTTCTCAGAACAAACTATCGTACTACTGTGCTTTAGTCGTTACTCACCGTTCTTCTAAGAACAAATTTTGTTAACTTAAATCAATTATTTAATGATAGTGATTTGGCCTACAGCGGATGTTAAAACTCGCATTTTATTCTTAATCGCATTTATAATCTATAGCTATTTTCCCAGAAGTTGAATTGACGTTAACAACGATTTTAATCTATGTTTTACTTTTGTCACTCCGGATGTTGTACTGTACGTAGTGTTTAATTTTTTGACCTAAACTGGATTAATATTTTAATCAGAAATAATTCCAGAATTGTTGTAATTAGCATAATAATTATAAAAGAAGAAGTCCTGACTGACTGACTGATTCATAATCAACGCACAGCCGAAACTATAATAGATACAGACTTGAAATTTGCAGGGAACCTTTGTTATGTTATGTAGGGGAGCACTAAGAAAGGGTTTCCCAAAATTTTGATTTTAACGGGAGAAATCGCAAAAAAAACGACGTCTCCCATAAGAAATACACAGAGATTATATCGGATCTATAGATAAGTTGAATATAATAGAAAAAAAGCCAGAAAATAAAAACAGCTGTTTGACAGGTATTCAACAGGTTTGAACATGTTTGACAGGTTTTGTTCAACGCACTGCGGAAGATTGGACTGTCTAATTCGTGCATGCTATTGATGAAGATATGGGATTATAATATTTTTTCTATTGTATATAAGTCATGAGATAAAAGACAATAACTCGAGTTTTATACTATTGTTAAACATGAAATTTTTCTTGAAATAACAGTCAAAATTGAAAACCTAAATTAAAAGCCTCTCATACTATTTTTAACATAAGATATTTTGTAACCAATAACTTTTGCGCGGGCGAAGCCGCGACGGGGGACGCTAGTGTTTTATAAAATCTCAGCCTCGTGTTTCTGCTGGTGCTATTTTTTAAAGTGCGGTGGATAGTTCTGCATATTTGCTGAAATCGGTGCATCTTATTGTAAGCATCTTTATCCAGTTGGTATGTAATGTTGCAACCTAGATACTGAAAGTGGGCGATCTGCTCCAAAATATTATTATCTATAACAATTTTACTTCTGACTGGCTCCTTCCCCCTAAATGCCATTACCTTTGTCTTCTTCATCAAAACTGTCAACTTATATTCTTTGCACAGTTTGTGCAGCATAAAAAGTGCTCTCTGCAAGTCATCCTCATTCTCCTGTAGCACTATCAGAATTTTTTTCATGGGGCTAAATAAAATACGAGGGGATACCCAAAAGAAACCGGAATTATTTTTCAAAAGCTATTTAATTTCAATTTTTTTACAAAACACCGTATCCCCTTCAAAATACTCTCCATTACAACTAACACATTTATCCCGCCAGTGCTTCCACTGTTTGAAACAATTTTTGTAGTCATCTTTAGAAATGGCTGAAGGCTCCTCTCTCGTTTTATTCTTAACCACACCCTTACAAGAGGACCCAGTAAGGGTAAGTAAGTAAGACCCAGTAAGCAGTAAGTAGCTCCCCCACCACAGCGTCGTAGCCTGATACAGGCTGCCTCTAAAGTAGTACTCACTACTCATTGTGTTCTGTTCATGCAGTAGTCGTTTTGACATTTGTGTCGCTGTCGAAAGCGGCACGCCGTCGAAATTAGTTGCATGCACACAAAATACAGGGAAAAATTTCTGCGATTCCTTTTGGGGTAATAGGCAGTAAGTTTTTTCTAAATGATGTACCTACCATAAGTTTTGTCAGGCCCGAAAGAGAGGTACATCATACCCTCATTCTGTTATATTTACTGTACGGTTCTTTTTGTTAAAATTTCATACAACTGATATTCTGCGTGTGTAGTTGATTTCTAAAAAAAATTGTATATTTGGTATAAAGTTCACAGCTATAAAAATGATTCAGCTTCTTGGAATACTAACAGGAAGGAGACACCAGACACGATGATCTATATTTGACTTCCCTTCAAAAAGTGATTTTTTCAAGCTTGTTTATTATTTCTCTTTCTGCCCTACATATATCAAATTACAGATAAAATTTTATATTTTATAACAAAATAATGAAACGCAAATTATGTCATCCTGGAAAATAAATTATAATTATTATTACTACGTGATACGCAAAAATGCGATGAGATATAAACGTCTAACTTTGTACAAGCATATCTGATCTAAACATCGAAATAATAATAACATTTATAGTGTAATAATATAAGATTCATTAGGAAGCAAAAGTAATTTTTTCAGAATATTTTGATGAAAATTAGCTTGTTAGAGTGTAATGAACTAAACTGCCTGGCATAGTGCCCTACCGTATCGCGTATTGTCACTATTGCGCTTGAACACCGTGCACTGATTGAAATGAGTTGAGGGGAACGGCAGATGCAACACATTCTCTCTCTCTGTCTCGTTACCCTCCCTACATGCCGCCGTAATTGGCGAACAGTATACTAAGCTACAGTTCAGCCGTTGTTAGTTTGCTCCTACTGTTAACAAACAAAAGCCACCAACTACAGGGTGCACGCTAGAGTCTGGGACTTTACGGATGTCGTATTCCTATTAAGTTAACTATTTTTTAAATTATAAGTACTTAAAACATCAGTCATATTATGATGTAGGCCTAACAATTTCATTTAGAAAAATACTTTTAAGTATTTTTTTTTTTTTTTTTTTATTTAACGTCGCATCAACTGCAAGGTCATTAGCGATGACGTTGGGGTGTAACTGTGTGTAATGAGGATGAAATGATTTTTTGTAACGTATGAAAATATGCCGTGCCTGAGTGGGATTTCAACCCAGGACCGCATGACGAGAGGCGAGCACGTTACCAACTGCGCCAATGCGGCCGGCTAAAAGTATTTTGTATTTAAATACTTTTGAAAGTATTTTTTACTTTCTCTTGCCTATATGAATATATAGGAAGGAAAGTATTGTTTTCATGTCGATTTTTCGAAATCGAGTTTTCACCAGATCTGTTTTCAGACCCCCTGAACCCAAAAAACATGTTTTTAGCGATTGGTCTGTGTGTGTGTGTGTGTATACAAAATATCTCAAGAACGGAACATCGTACGAACTTGAAACTTAAGTTACATACCACTACCGGACCCGACACGAACATTTTCATCAAAATTGGTCAACCGGAAGTAGTAGTTTATTCGTATAATTTTTCACTTTTTTGCGATTTTCTCAAAAACTGGTCCTACGATTTTTTTTAAAATCGCATGGTTTACTCAATTTTTTATTCTCTACAAGATAGGGTAGGCGCCATTTTTGCTGAAATTCTCTGTGAGGCTGTTTTTACGTAAAAACATAGTTTTTTTTAAGATTACGGCTTTAATATGCAATTTAACGCAAAAATTTATAAAGAAAAATTATTTAACAATTAACTTAATTTATTTAACAATTTAACGCAAAATTTATAAAATAAAGATTATAGAGAATTAAAAATTCTACAACTTTTATTTCAAACATTTTTTTGTATAACGCTTAGTTTAGCAGTAATTAGCGATTTTCATTTTTTCTCACGAAAACGTGTGAAAAATCGATTTTTTTTTAAGATTTCGGCCTTAGAATGCACTTTACGACAAAAAAGTATATAATAAAATTTATAGGAAATTAAAATATCTACAACTTTTATTAAGAGAATTTTTCTCTACAGAGCTTAGTTTAGCGTGAAAGTGTGATTTTCCGTTTTTTAAGCCAAACTGAGGTTGATTTTCATTTTGCGTCATTCACTCATGATTAAAATAAGGTTATGTTTTTGAGGTTAGTGTTTTGTTTATTTCTAATATTTTATTAATAATGTTAGGTTTATTATTAATTATTTGCATTGGCAAGAGAAAGTTGTGTGAGTGTTTCACACCAAATTTTTTTGTTACTTTTTAATCAGCGTGTACACATTTTGATATAATGCGCATGCTCAGTGACGTCATTATTTGTTTACATTAGGAGCAAACTAAGAGAGGCTGTATTATAGGCGGGAGTGGGTTGCAGAAGTCAGTGGTACCACTAGCGCAGGGTAATAAACGCGTACCACGCATCACATTGTCATGTGAAGTAGTGGATGCGACTGCCATAGTGCACAATAGTACAGGGTGATTTTTTAGTCCTGTTACCCAATTGTTAAAGTCTGGTAATTTTTTTCTGAGAAAGGGATATTTTGTTTTGTGACACTAAGTTGGTAGCCCTACTCAACCGGTATAGATACGACAGTTTGTGAACCCAAAAAACATGTTTTTAGCGATTGGTCTGTGTGTGTGTGTGTGTGTGTATACAAAATATCTCAAGAACGGAACATCGTACGAACTTGAAACTTAAGTTACATACCACTACCGGACCGGACACGAACATTTTCATCAAAATTGGTCAACCGGAAGTAGTAGTTTATTCGTATAATTTTTCACTTTTTTGCGATTTTCTCAAAAACTGGTCCTACGATTTTTTTAAAAATCGCCTGGTTTACTCAATTTTATATTCTCTACAAGATAGGGCAGGTGTCATGTTTGCTGAAATTCTGGGTGAGGCTGTTTTCGCGTAAAAACATAGTTTTTTAAAGATTACAGCTTTAATATGCAATTTAGCGCAAAACTTTACAAAATAAAAGTTGTAGAGAATTAAAAATCCTACAACTTTTATTTCAAACATTTTTTTGTGCAACGCTTAGTTTAGCAGTAATTAGCGATTTTCTGTTTTTTCTCACGAAAACGTGTCAAAAATCGAGTTTTTTAAGATTTCGGCCTTAGAATGCATTTTTGGACAAAAGTGTATATAATAAATATTATAGAAAGTAAAAAGATTTACAACTTTTATTTAACGCATTTTTCTCTACAGAGCCTAGTTTAGCGTAAAAGAGTGATTTTCCGTATTTTTAAGGCAAACTGAGGTTGATTTTCATTTTGCGTCTTTCACTCATGATTAAAATTAGGTTATGTTTATTAAGGTTAGTGTTTTTTGTTTATTTGTAATGTTTTATTACTAATGTTAGGTTTATTGTTAATTATTTGTATTGGCAAGAGAAAATCGTGTGTGTTTGACACCAATATTTTTTTTTTTTTTAGGTTCTGGTAGGAATCATGGTATTAAACTAAGAGGATTATTACATGTTAAACGATTCTCCTACAGAAATACGATTAATTATTTTCAAACAGAGGATTCAAAACTACTGTCAGACACCACCGGTTTGATGATGGAGTGGGACAGTTATAAATTGGTCATAAAAAAGAATGTGCATCAAAATTGTACCAGTATAACATGGTTGAGTCGATCATCAGACCCATTAGAAGATTGTTTCGAATTATGGGACTCGGATTGGTTTGGAGGACCAGAATATACCAAACAATTATGGCCGATACAGAAATTAAATTTCAATAAAATACCATATGTACCGTCACGTATATCAGCTATGTCAAAATCAGAACGTTACTGGTTAAATTCCGAAGGCGTTTATATATATATCGATAAAAACATACCGTTATTTGTCGATATGAACCATCATGAAGATGGTAAAATTTGTTTTATTTCTGATAATAAACAACCGTATCAACAAAAACCGAATGGTAAAATGTTACAATATCATATATGTGCATTAGAAGACCCGAGAAAAGCTCAAGAACATGCGATAAAAAATTTTCTAGGAAAACCAACTGATATACCCGATGAGAATATGATTAAAAATCCAATATGGTCGACGTGGGTCCGTTATAAAAAAAATATAAACGAAAAAGTAATTTTAGATTTCTCTAAAGAAATAATCGATAATGGTTTTCGATTCAGTAATTTAGAAATCGATGATGAATGGGAGACTTGTTACGGCAGTACAGAAGTCGATACTAAACGATTCCCGGATATGAGAAATCTAGTCAATAAATTACACGAAAAAAAATTCAAAGTCACAATTTGGACCCATACTTTTGTAAATACTAATTGTCCTAAATTTAAAGAGTATTTGGATGAAGGATATATTGTGAAAAGTGATGGCCGGAATGAAGTTACATGGTGGAATGGGAAAGCAGGTGCAATTGATTTTACAAACCCAGCTGCGTCAGAATGGTTTGTAATGAAACACCTGAAACTCTTAACTGAAACTGGGATTGATGGATTCAAATTTGATGCCGGAGAATCAGATTTTATGCCAGGTGTAAGTATAAGTTTACATTTTACACGTTTTTTTGCTTAAGGGGGGAAGATACCAAAAAAAAAGTTCTTCCCTTGTTACTGACAAACGTAACTTTTTGGTAATACAGTAGACTCTCAAAAATCCGGATCGCGCTAGTCCGGACGATGATTTTTTTTTTTTTTTACTTTATTTTCTGTAAATTTACAACTTTTAAATTAACAACCAGTAAAAAGTTTTCATGGGACTGGCCCGATGAAATCAGTGGGGAGACTTTATCGGCGAACAAAGACGCTGTTCCTGAATTTAAGACCTTACTTTTTATAAAATCCTTGACGAAGAAGGAATTTCCGGTGACCAGCTGTATAATTGCGACGAGACTGGTCTGAACTGTAACCTCTGTAACTCTGTTACATCGTCTATTTTTGAATTTCGTACTGTCATTATATTGTTAATTGGTTGTCTGTAAGCCTGTTCTATCTCTCGGTGGTTTTAGGTACTTCGACTGGCCTTTTGTTCTACTAATTGATTACTTGGCTATCTGCTTTTGTTATCTCGTCGATCAGCTGTTTTGAGTTGAACGTTCTCTGTCTGTGTTCGACTAGCCGTCACGATGAAAAGTTGTATTCGTCTTCCGTAATGAAATTTATTTTGTTTTCGGCGTGATTAAAAAAGGTCGTGATTCTTTTTTTAATGCATATTCCAAATATGCGTTGCTGTAACGTATTGGGGATATGTTTTGCTGTTTTTTTTATTATTATTAATGTTCACTCCGTTTAAAATGCAAATTTATTTTCAACCTGAACTTTTCTGCTTATATCCGTGCTCGGACACGCAGTTCAATTTTCACCATCAGTAAGGAAATATGTACAAGTATCGAAGGATGTTTTTTTAAAAATTTTACTACGTATATTATTTTACTCGAAACCTGAATGGAATTCATAAACTGCGTTAAGTATATTTTATGTTGTTATGCAGTTTCCTGCTGGTATGTAATATTTTTATTTTTTTTTAATCATCTATTTATTAATGATCTACGTTATTACTATCAACTTACCATTCGCTGCAAGTTTTTGCAAACAATTCGGACCTGTTTTTTTAATTTCTACTCACCTGTGGACCAGCACATAATTTTCATCGATGTTATTTCTTAAAAAGTATATTATTGTTTTTTTACTTTGGATAAACTTTCTCTTATTTTTCATATATCTAAAACTTATGAATTTATATAATGAAATTAAATACTTTTCGGATTTGTACATGAATAAATTTGTACTTATACTATAAAAAAATATATTTAAAAATAGTGTATTCTATTATGATTATTATTATTATTGATAGCAGACAATCTTAATTCTTCATATCATGTATCTTTAAGTTGATTGTACCCCAAATTTCCTTTTTTTTAATGATTCAGCCAGTAAGTATTCTGGTAAAATGGAAAACCGATTTAATTTAACAAAAAATCTTAAAAGGTCTGCATATTCGATTTGTAAAAATTTGTTGTAAGCTAACATTTGAAATTTTTTTTATTGGATCCAATTTAATACTAAATTCAAAAAAAAAATTTGTAAATCTTTTGATAATATTAATTCTGATTTAAATTTTTCTTATTGTGTCATTCTTAAAATGCTAAAACCTTTTTTTTTTTTAAATAATATAATTGCTGATTTTGTAATAAATTTGCTTAAAAAGAATCTATTTAATTAAATTTTGTTAATTTCATTTTATTATGTTTTATTTGCATTGCAACAACTATACCTGTTACGTTTCCTTTTTTGTATCACTTACCCTGGTGTACTGGGAGTGATTGCAGAACTATAAAATGTTGCCCACGAAAACTCTCGCATCCAAAAAAGAAGATTCAGCCTCGGGCTATAAAAAAAGCAAGGAACGGGTTACGGTGTTGGCTTGTAGCAATGTGACCGGCAGTCATAAACTTAGGTTAATATTAATAGGAAAATCAAGAAAACCCAGAGCTTTTAAAAATTTAAAGAAAGACGATGTGTTGCCACTTTGGTATACAAACCAACAAAAAGCATGGATGAATTCTACAATTTTTAAGACTTGGTTTTTTAATGAATTTGTACCTACTATAATTACTCTATATAATTATAATTACTCTATAATTGAGACATAAATGACACATTTTGTTACATGTTTGAAATCCGTAACTTGCAAATCTTACAAAGAGTGCAATCGAATCTTATTACGATACAGTAGCGTTAAGTTTAGTCAATGTTTGTACTTCGTATATTGAATAATTACAGTACCAGTAGCCTACTGTAATTTATTAGGCCTACAGTGTTTTAAAGTTTTTTCAGAAGCTCACTCTTATATTAGCAGATAAACGTTAATGCTTATTGTCATAATTATTCGCCATAACGACGAAATTGCCAACCTCCGGGAAATCCGGATTTTTCGAAATCCGGACCGGCCATCCGCCACATTAGTCCGGATTTCTGAGAGTCTACTGTACATAGACACTTATTTCAAAAAGCCTTCTTGAAATTTTTAGTCCAAAATTTTATCTCCCAGCTGCCAAAAGGTTGGTGGAGTTGAAAAATAAGCCATGTACTGGAAACAAAATATCTTTTGAACCACTTATGTGATTTACTTTTCTTTTCTTTTTTTTGATTGAAAGCTAAAAACAAGCTCTGTGATGAGGTGCATCAGTTATACTTTGATATTTACAGAAAAAATAATATAAACAAAAATTTAAAATTAATAGATTTTTACGATCATTACTAAACAAAAAATAATAAAAAAAAAACTGTGGAATCCATGTAAGACCTCCATACACCATGTCATAGAGGACAAAATTCTGAACAAAACAAAACAAAATTTATGTTTCTCGGAGCTCTACAAAAGTTATTTTGTTTCCAGCAAACAATTGAATTGGAAAAAAAATTCCGGTAAAACACTGAGTAACTGTGTAAAACCAAAAATTATCACGTAAACACACAAAACGTAGCATACACGATCAGAGCCACTATACTCCATTACATAGTGCTGGTTTGCATGGCTAAAAAGTGAGCTACATAAAGAAAAGAGCAAACTTTCAAATAAAAAAAACAAAATCGTGATGTTATCTTTTTCCGTTGCTGAGATACAAAACGTTCAATATGCCTAATTTTTTACAAAGAAGAAGAAAATTGTGTGCTGACATATGGTCGTTTTCAATTTTTTTACTTTCTCTTGCCTATATGAATATATAGGAAGGAAAGTATTGTTTTCATGTCGATTTTTCGAAATCGAGTTTTCACCGGATCTATACGTTTTCAGACCCTCTGAACCCAAAAAACATGTTTTTAGCGATTGGTCTGTGTGTGTGTGTATACAAAATATCTCAAGAACGGAACATCGTACGAACTTGAAACTTAAGTTACATACCACTACCGGACCCGACACGAATATTTTCATCAAAATCGGTCAACCGGAAGTAGTAGTTTATTCGTATAATTTTTCACTTTTTTGTGATTTTCTCAAAAACTGGTCCTACGATTTTTTTTAAAAATCGCCTCATTTACTAAATTTTTTATTCTCTACAAGATAGGGTAGGCGTCATGTTTGCTGAAATTCTTGGTGAGGCTGTTTTCACGTAAAACCATAGTTTTTTTAATATTACGGCTTTAATATGAAATTTAGCGAAAAAATTTTTATAATAAAAGTTGTAGAGAATTTAAAAACCTACAACTTTTATTTCAAACATTTTTTTGTATAACGCTTAGTTTAGCGGTAATTTGCGATTTTCTGTTTTTTTCTCACGAAAACGTGAGAAAAATCGATTTTTTTAACATTTCGGCCTTAGTATGCATTTTACGACAAAACTGTATATAATTAAATTTATGGAAAATTAAAAGATCTACAACTTTTATTTAAAGCATTTTTCACTACAGAGCCTAGTTGAGCGTGAAAGATTGATTTTCCGTATTTTTAGGCCAAACTGAGGTTGATTTTCATTTTGCGTGTTTCTCTCATGATAGAAATAAGGTTATGTGATTTTGAGGTTAGTTTTTCATTTATTTCTAATGTTTTATTACTATTGTAAGGTTTATAATTAATTATTTGCATTGGCAAGAGAAAGTTGTGTGAGTGTCTCACACCAGATTTTTTTTTTATGTAATTAATTGACACAAAACTTTCCTCCTCCGTTTATTCCGAGTAGTCAGCATATGTACTGGTTGTTAGAAAAGTATGCCTCTAAATTGTTACCAGTATTTAATACTTTCGTATGAATTTAATTCTTTTAAAGTAATTTATTGTGTTTAATTGTATAATCCTATTTTAGTATATGTTGTTGTTTAGGTCAACAGCCGAAAGGCTGGTTTGAACCTGTAGAGGTTTTACTAAGTAAAACGAGGAGTGAGGTGGTTTACCATTGCCTTCCTCACTGAGTGGAAAAGTACGCTTAACAGCATGCCGGGCCCTCTGAAAAGCACATATTTTCCACTCTGCAAATGACACCTTCACTTCACTCACCACAGGGTCTGGCTGTATAGTGAAATTCATTACTTTCAGAGAAGATAACTCTGACTAGTGTCTTTTACACCTCTACCTCTTCTGTTCTTAAACGATTCAGTCATTTAATTGGCTGACCATGTGATAAGAAACAGAACTATTTATTTTAGCCCAACAAACAGATTGAGTGTAAATAATTTGACACTCCACCTGTCTGTTATGGGCAGATTTTAGTATATATACACACATAAATACTTTACTTTATAATTATATGAAGTAAGTTAATTACCGATTATTTAATCAAAATCTCAATAAACTGGGTAGTATTTAATTAAACTTAAATAAGAAATTATTTAATTATTAACTGAAATTATTTAATTTAGAAAAAATAGAAATTATTGAATTTTATTTCAAGAAGAACCAATTTTACAACACTAACCTTTGATATGAATATGAAGAATTTTTTGTAGGCTAGTATTATCAGGCAAGACTATAAACAGCCTTACATTTTGTGTTGACAGTATTATAAAAGCAAACACTGCAGAGTATAGTACAATCTGTAATTAATTCACTAAAAGAATTTGACATACTGATTTATAAAGTATTTATTTTGACTTTAAAGTAATATATCAATAAAAGTAAAAATTAAAAATCTGGTGTGAAACACTCACACAACTTTCTCTTGCCAATGCAAATAATTAATAATAAACCTAACAGTATTAATAAAATATTAGAAATAAACAAAAACTAACCTCAAAAACATAACCTTATTTTAATCATGAGTGAATGACGCAAAATGAAAATCGAACTCAATTCGGCTTAAAAAAAACGGAAAATCACACTTTCACGCTAAACTAGGCTCTGTAGAGAAAAATTTTTTAAATAAAAGTTGTAGATCTCTTAATTTTCTATAAATTTTATTATATACACTTTTGTCGTAAAGTGCATACTAAGGCCGAAATCTTAAGAAAATCGATTTTTCACACGTTTTCGTGAGAAAAAAACAGAAAATCGCTAATTACCGCTAAACTAAGCGTTATACAAAAAAATGTTTGAAATAAAAGTTGTAGGTTTTCAAATTCTCTACAACTTTTATTATATACATTTTTGCTCTAAAATTAATATTTAAGCCGTAATCTTAAAAAAACACTTGTTTTACGTAAAAACACCCTCACCAAGAATTTCAGCAAACATGGCGCCTACCCTATCTTGTAGAGAATAAAAAATTGAGTAAATGAGGCGATTTTAAAAAAAATCGTAGGACCAGTTTTTGAGAAAATCGCAAAAAACTGAAAAGTTATACGAATAAACTACTACTTCCGGTTGACCGATTTTGATGAAAATATTCGTGTCGCGTCCGGTAGTGGTATGTAACTTAAGTTTCAAGTTTCAAGTTCGTACGATGTTCCGTTCTTGAGATATTCTGTTCACAGACACACACACACACAGACACACACACAGACCAATCGCTAAAAACATGTTTTTTGGGTTCAGGGGGTCTGAAAACGTATAGATCCGGTGAAAACTCGATTTCGAAAAATCGACATGAAAACAATACTTTCCTTCCTATATATTCATATAGGCAAGAGAAAGTAAAAATAGATGGTGATTTGTGCCTATTACTCATTTGTTTATAATCCAGAGTATGGAAGTAGTAGTACGTTTTTCAGCACACTATACAAACTGCTGCAACCACTTTACATGTGTGGGAGTGAAAATACTTATTACGGAAGCTTCTATTGAAATTACATGGACTATAGTGGATCCGTCCTTCACGTTTTATTTTCTGAGATGATCCAAGAACTTTTAATGCACACTCTTGGAGAGTATTTTCACTTTTTTGACTTTCACATTTCACATTTTTCACTTGTTGCGATTTTCTCAAAAACGGCTCCTTCGATTGTTTTAAAAATCGCCTCAGTTGCTACATTTTTTATTTTCTACAAGATAGGGTAGGCGCCACGTCTGCTGAAATTCTGGGAAAGGCTGTTTTCACGTAAAAAAAAAGTTTTTTTTTCAATATTGCGGCTTTAATATGCATTTTAGCGCAAAAATGTAGCCTATATAATAAAAGTTGTAAAGAATTTAAAATCCTACAACTTTTATTTAAAACATTTTTTTATAACGCTTAGTTTAGCGGTAATTAGTGATTTTCTGGGTTTTTTTTTTATATGAAAACTGTAAAAAAATCGATTTTTTTTAAAGATTTCAGCCTTAGTATGCATTTAACGACAAAAAAGTATACAATAAAATTTATAGGAAAATACAAGATCTACAACTTTTTAGATCATTATTCTCTACAGAGCCTAATTTAGCGTGAAAGAGCGATTTTACGTATTTTTTAGCCAAACTGAGTTTGGTTTTCATTTTACATCATTCACTTGTGATTAAAATAAGGTAAAGTTTTTTTGAGGTTAGTTTTTTTGTTTATTTCTAACGATTTGTTACTAATGCTAGAGTAAGCACACAGTGAACGCGGGTCGCTGGTCACTGGTCGCTTACAAGCCGGAGCCTGCTAGTAGGAATAGGCCATTATATTTTAATCTGACGTCTTACAGTAAACGCTGGTGTGAAAGCTGCGCACTGGTCATCTGCGCATATCAGCTCACTAGTTTGTTTTGCATATACCTGCCTGCTGCTTGCTAGCAGGTTGCTAAGTGTCCTTGGCGTAGTATAATACGTATTCATAAAAAAAAATTAACTTGTTAATTAATTATTGTTGTTTAGGTCATCAGCCGAAAGGCTGGTTTGAACCTCTAGAGGTTTTACTAAGTTTTTACTTAGTAAAACCTTAGTTTTTAAAAACTTAGTTTTTACTAGGAGTGAGGTGGTTTACCATTGCCTTCTTCACTGAGTGGAAAAGTACGCTTATCAGCATGCCGGGCCCTCTGAAAAGCACACATTTTCCACTCTGCAAATGACACTTTTACTTCATTCACCACAGGGTCTGGCTGTATAATGAAATTCATTACTTTCAGAGAAGATAACTCTGATTAGTGTCTTTTACACCTCTACCTCTTCTGTCCTTAAATGATTGTCATTTAATTGGCAGACCATGTAATAAGAAACCGAACTATTTATTTTAGCCCTGCAACGAACAGATTGGGTGTAAATAATTTGACACTCCACCTATCTGTTAAGGGCAGTTTAAAAGATCATTACTGTCCAAATAATGATTGGAGGAGTTATTATCGGTCTTTGAAAATTTTCGAGGGAATTATGTTAAAAATCGTGGGGATATAAAGCCGCTCTGGATGGCGAATGTGGCAGCACCGAAGAAAGTGCTGGGTGGGGTTCGGCCTACATAAATATACCGATGATGCTGAGGCCGACTGTTTCCGAGGCGGAGGGGGACACTTTTGGCCCAGTCTGTGTAACTTTACACGAAAAGGAACTGAGGGCGTTAAGAAAGACTGCCGATAAAGATCTTCGGTCTAAGTACGGCAGGGGATGGTTGGCAAACTCCGGAAAGTCCCAAGGTGGGTCCTTCACACATCGACTAAAGATGTCCAAATAATGCTTTATAATATTGCATATGCCCAAAACGGGCAGGTGGAGTGTTGCACTCTTCGAGTAATTGCACTCTATCTGTTTGGTCCAGAGCTAAAAAAAAGTAGTTCTGTTTCTTATCACATAATCAGCCACTTATATGACTGAACAATTTAAGAACAGAAGAGGTAGAGGTGTAAAAGACACTAGTCAGAGTTATCTCCTCTGAGAGTAATGAATTTCACTATGCAGCCAGACCCTGTGGTGAATGAAATGAAGTTGTCATTTGCAGGGTGGAAAGTGAGTGCTTTTCGGAGGGCCTGGCATGCTGATAAGCATACTCTGTCAACTCAGTGAGGAAGGCATGGTAAACCACCTTACTCCTGGTTTTTACTTAGTAAAACCTCTAGAGGTTCAAACCAGCCTTTCGGCTGTTGACCTAAACAACAACAATATTACATATCGGTAGTCAAAAAGTTCAAAATACGTTTAAAATGTTCAAAGTAATCACAAATCTTTCTTCCGGTAATATTGGTTGTTTGTACATGTTGCACCATTGTTTTTGAAACCACTTCTACTTTAGACAATATAAAATTAAACGTTTTCTGAGTCATTCTCATGCATTAAAAAACCCTGTCTCTATCTTTTTACTTTCTCTTGCCTATATGAATATATAGGAAGAAAAGTATTGTTTTCATATCGATTTTTCGAAAACGAGTTTTCACAGGATCTACACGTTTTCAGACCCCCTGAACCCAAAAAACATGTTTTTAGCGATTGGTCTGTGTGTGTGTGTGTGTGTGTGTGTGTGTGTGTGTGTGTGTGTGTGTGTTGTGTGTGTGTGTGTGTGTGTGTGTGTGTGCGCGTGTGCGTGTGCGTGTGCGTGTGTGTGTGTGTGTGTGTGTGTGTGTGTGTGTGTGTGTGTGTGAGTGTAATCGTGCGCGTGTGCGTGCGTGCGTGTGTATACAAAATATCTCAAGAACGGAACATCCTACGAACTTGAAACTTAAGTTACATACCACTACCGAACCCGACACGAACATTTTCATCAAAATCGGTCAACCGGAAATAGTAGTTTATTCGTATAGTTTTTCATTTTTTTGCGATTTTCTCAAAAACTGGTCCTACGATTTTTTTTTAAATCGCCTGGTTTACTCAATTTTTTATTCTATACAAGATAGGGTAGGTGTTATGTTGGCTGAAATTCTGAGTAAGGCTGTTTTCACGTAAAAACAAAGTTTTTTTAAGATTACGGCTTTAATATGCAATTTAGCGAAAAAATTTATATAATAAAAGTTGTAGAGAATTTGAAAACCTACAACTTATATTTCAAACATTATTTTGTATAACGCTTAGTTTAGCAGTAATTAGCAATTTTCTGTTTTTTCCTCACGAAAACGTGAGAAAAATCAATTTTTTTAAGATTTCGGCCTTAGTCTCCATTTTATAATAAAAGTGAATATAATCGAATTTATAGCAAATTAAAAGATCTGCAACTTTTATTTAAAACATTTTTCTCTTTCAAAAAAAGAAAAAAACAGAAAATCGCAAATTACCGCTTAACTAAGCGTTATACAAAAAAATGTTTGAAATAAAAGTTGTAGAATTTTAAATTCTCTACAACTTTTATTACATAAATGTTTGCGCTAAAATGCATATTAAAGCCGTAATCTTAAAAGAACTTTGTTTTTACGTGAAAACGGCCTCACCTAGAATTTCAGCAAACATGACGCCTACCCTATCTTGTAGAGAATAAAAAATTGAGTAAATGAGGCAATTTTTAAAAAAATCGTTCGACCAGTTTTTGAGAAAATCGCAAAAAAGTGAAAAATTACACGAATAAACTACTACTTCCGGTTGACCGATTTTGATGAAAATGTTCCTTTCGGGTCCGGTAGTGGTGTCTAACTTAAGTTTCAAGTTTTAAGTTTGTACGATGTTTCCGTTCTTGAGATATTTTGTACACACACACACACACACACACACACACACACACACACACACACACACACACACACACACACACACACACACACAATTACACGCACGCGCGCGCGCGCACGCACACAAACACACACACACACACACACACACACACACACACAAACACACACACACACACACACAGACCAATCGCTAAAAACATGTTTTTTTTTGGGTTCAGTATATATTCTTTTTTTTATATTCTATTTTTTGGGTTCTATATATTCATATAGGCAAGAGAAAGTAAAAACATACTACAGTCGTTATCTTGCTTGTTAGTTTACTGCATGCATAAACGCTTGCTCACAACAATGAGTAAAATTAAAGACAATGTTATTGGACCTGCGCGTATGGCTAGTGCGAGAGAGCGTTATTCATTCTCTCACTCCCACGGCTAGGGGACATTAGTTCATCTGAATACAGTACAATGCTCTCACTATGCGCGTTCGCCACAGTGAATCAGTACCTGAGACCAGCGTTCACTGTGAGCTTACCCTAAGGTTATATTGGTAATTATTTCCCTTGGCAAGAGAAAGTTGTGTGAGTGTTTCACACCAGATTTCTTTTAATTTTTATTCCTAATATGTGTACGTTGCAATCTGTTCAATTTAGAACAATAAGCAACCCCATTACTCAATGAGATGAGGATGATGTGTATGACGTGTAAATGAGGTGTAGTCTTGTACAGACCCAGGCCGACCATTCCTGAGAGAGTATGGTTAATTAAACCCCAACCATCAAAGTACACCGGTAACCACTGTCTAGTATTCAAATCCGTATAAAAGTAACTATAAAAGACCAACCCACCGGGTTGGTCTAGAGGTGAAGTAGTCGCTAAAATCAGCTGTTTAACAGCTGATTTTCGGAGACGAAGGTTCCTGGTTCAAATCCTAGTAAAGTTACTTATTTTTATACGGATTTGAATACTAGACAGTGGTTACCGATGTAATTTGATGGTTTTGGGGTTCAATTAACTATACTCTCTCAGGAATGGTCGGCCTGGGTCTGTACAAGACTACACCTCATTTACACGTCATACACATCATCCTCATCTCATTGGGTCATGGGGTTGCTTATTGTTCTAAATTGAACAGATTGTACACAAATTAGGAATAAAAAAAAGTAACTACCTTTACTAGGATTTGAACCAGGAACCTTCGTCTCCGAAAATCAGCTATTAAACAGCTGATTTTGGCGACGACTTTACCTCTAGACAAACCTGGTGGGTTATTTCTTTTAATAAATTTTTAAACTTTGTTTTTAGAATTCGCATTTGAATGGAGATCACAGATTGTTCCCAATTGTATATACAAGAATGTTTTTACAAACTATAAACTATTTCAATAAATTATCTGAAGTCAGAGTCACTAGCGATTCACGAGATCTCCCATTTTTTGTTCGTATGTTGGATAAAGATTCAAGATGGTCTTTCGATAACGGTTTACCAACTCTAATAACAACATTACTAGTGTTGAATATACAAGGTTACCCATGGATACTTCCGGACATGATAGGTGGCAATGCATACGATGGTCAAAAAATCGATAAGGAATTATTAATAAGATGGCTACAAGCAACAACGTTCATGCCCGCTTTACAATTCTCTGTACCACCATGGGATTACGATACTCAGGTAAATATAGATGGGAGCTCACTTGATTGCTAGCGTAAGAAATATTCGGTTAGAAAGGATTGTTTGTATAAATATGTGATGCGCTCTGGGAAAAAGGACCTTAGGGTGAATTATCTCAAAAGTGGTTTTTAGCTTACCTTGTAGACAAAAACCAACTTGAAAATAATGGTTTTTGTTTTAGAATCCTAGGTTTAAAATAAAGAAAGCTACAATATATTAAAAATTATATAAGTAAATTTATAAATTTTCGGAAAAACCTGTTTAAAGATTATTTGTAATAAACGCTAAAAGAAAAAAAGATATTTACAAATATAAACATATTTTCTAGCATACCACGCAAATCAAAAGCTGCTGAAAAAATGGTTTTTGTTTTACTATTTTAGTTTAAAAATAAAAAAAACTAAGTTTTTGAAGATAAGACTGCATTCACGGACAAAACACAGCACACTACATTCTATTTATACCAACTAATTTAAAAATAAAATCTTATTTACAATACACAATTCATTACTTAAAAATATTAATAAGAATTTAAATTTCTTTGAATGACTTTGATATGTACTTTAAGTGTTTTACCCTTAAACTAACAAAACAGAAATAAAATTGGAATTATATTAAAACGGACCTTCGGGTGACAGTGTAAAATCTCCATATCACCTTAAGGTCCCTTCTTCTGAACGCGACATGGATTTATACTTCTTTGTCTATTATTATAAAGGCAGGTTTTCAACTACCAACCATGCCTACTTGTAGAAAAGAGATCAGAGATTTGTATGCAATCTTAACCTAAAATCGAAAATTTTGACATATATGTTCATTTATTTCATCAAACGGTAAAATATTGTTCGGCACCCGAAGATCCCTTTTCCCAGAGCGCATCACATATAGGCATATCATCTGACGCGTCGAGGCTTCGAATGAATCAGCTTACATATACTACAGGGTGATTCATTTAAAAGTAGCCCGCTGCATTTAACAGCGGCCTTCGGCACTCAATTGGATTCAAATAGTAAATGAATAAGTAGAATTACTTAATACATAATTTTACATATTTATTTAAAATTTATACACAAATTTCAACTTCACCTTTACAGTAGATGCTGAAAGTGGCGTCCTTGAACGCTTACACATTTTTGCGCTCGTTCAATGTTATTAATGGACACACGACGCAATACGGAAACGTGTATAGCTTGAATGGCTGCCACGATGTTATTCTTTAGCTCATATATACTGCGGGGGTTTGTTTGGTAAACAGTTCCTTTTTAATAACCCCATGGAAAAAAATCGCACATACTCAAATCGGGTGAACGAGGAGGCCACAAATCTTTACTAACAACTCGCATGGGAAAAGCCTGATTGATATGAGATAGGGACTGTCGAGACGTGTGACATGTTGCACCATCTTGCTGGCAAAAATTGTTCTCTATAATAATACAATAATTAAATAATAATATAAATTGTACTATAAAGGCAAGTCGATCACATCGTGATCAGTGCTGCCAATACAGCATATGAAAATTACTCGAGCGGTTATAAATTAAATTACTCGAGCGGCGGGCTACTTTTAAATGAATCACCCAGTACATCCACCCGTCACTCGTCTTGTCTTATAGATTTTTACAAAACTAATGTATATATTTTTGTACATTTCATAGTAAAATACGTTTATTATAAATATAGTACAAAGCGAATAGAGATTGATGTAATGTATTATAATTAATCATCAGTTATTATTGTTATTATATAGTAATAGGCTTATTAATATGCCCAAAACGGACAGGTGGAGTGTTATTTTAATTGCACTCTATCTGTTTGGTCCACGGCTAAAAAAATACGTAGTTCTGTTTCTTATCACATAGTCAGCCACTTATACAACTGAACTATTTAAGAATAGAAGAGGTAGAGGAGTAAAAGACACTAGTCAGAGTAATCTCCTCTGAGAGTAATGAATTTCACTATGCAGCCAGACCCTGTGGTGAATGAAGTGAAGATGTCATTTGCAGGGTGGAAAGTGAGTGCTTTTCGGAGGGCCTAGCATGCTGATAAGCATACTCTTTCAACTCAGTGAGGAAGGCAATGGTAAACCACCTTACTCCTCGTTTTTACTTAGTAAAACCTCTAGAGGTTCAAACCAGCCTTTCGGCTGTTGACCTAAACAACAACAGGCTTATTAATAGTCTCAGTTTATTTACAAATAATACTGGTTTTGAAAGCAAATTATTATTATCAACTACTTACTTACACCTAACCAACGAATGAAACGCACAGTCTCTTCTTCATGTAGCATCTCCATTACGAAGGTGTGCTAGCATCATGGCAATCCTGACCTTGGAAACTGCAGCTCTAAATAGGTCGATGGATGACAAATTAAACCACTCTCGCAGGTTCCGTAGCCAGGAGGTTCTTCTTCTTCCAACCGATCGTTTGCCCATAATCTTTCCCTGGATGACAAGATGAAGGATTTCATATTTTGGACCTCTCAAGACATGGCCGAGGTACACCAGCTTTCTCTTCTTGATTTCGATCATCACTTCCATTCCCTTCTGCATCCTCCTTAGGACTTCCATGTTTGTGACTCTCTCTGTCCAAGATATTTTGTGCATCCTTCTGTAAACCCACATCTCAAAGGCCTCAAGTCTTCGTTCACATTGCCTATTGATAGTCCAGGCCTCTGCACCATAGTACAGCACCGGAAATATGTAACACCTCAGCACACGAATTCTCAAGTCCAGACTCAGATTGTGGTTGCACAGCATCCTCTTCATTTTCACAAATGCGGCCCGGGCTCTCTCTATGCGGATTTTGATCTCAGTAGAGTAACCTTGAAACGTACAGTAAAAACTGTCAAATAGTGTGTTCAATCAACTGTCGTTAAGTGCGATCATTACAGTTATAAAGTGTTGAGGATTTTTTATGTGTGCGGACCGAATTTATAGTGTCGCCACCTGCCCTTCCAATACTAGCATCTACACACAATCACACTGCCTGCCGCGCGGAGCGCTACAGACGCGCAGAGCCTACAGCCTCTCCCCACCACCACCTTGTTGACTCGACGGAGAGGTATTTAAGAGGGGGCCCTCGTCCGCGAGACTACCCTGATCCTTCGTTCCAAAGCTTTTACAAAATCACTAAAACTCCTAATATATTCTGCGATAATCCGATCTTCTCTCCTCTATGGGGCACCAGTCTAGTGGCCCATCCTCTCTAATTCCAATAAACAAAAAATTTTCCTCTTTTCAAAACAGAATCCTAAGCGTAATCTCCAATTTTCATTATCTCATCCCTAACACCATCGTATTAGAAAACGTCCAATTCCCATCCCTCACGGACTATATCTTCAACACATCTCGCAAACTTCACGATTCCGGTAAAGTATCAGAATTGGAGATCATCAGAAAAATATACGAAGATTACCATCCACCAGAAGATAAATGCATACTGCCATTCCATGATTTCCTTTAACTATTTCCTATAATTACTCAATTTCCTAAATTCTTCTAAATAAACTACTCCTTCATCAATGCTCTAAATCTACCCCTCCCCGAATCAGAATCATAATAATAAAAAATTTACCTTCAATTATTCCTTCCTAATATTCCCAATAAAAAATCCAAAATAGTTCCATAATCATATTCTCCGAGCGATCAGGTGAATTCCCATTCACGACATCGCCCATTATGGGTTTCCCACCCATTCCTCAATGATTCGATTCGCGAGACTGATTCTTCACTGAACTCTCAACCGGAGAAGAACAAGAAAGAAGAGCTCCAGCCAGAAGAAGAAGAGCCCAGCCGAGACCGGACGCAACATCCCTGGTCTCGCTACCGGTGGCGGACGCTACATTCCCGCACCGGTCACCCTTCGCCGGCCCGGAGAGAGCCGCCTTGGCCGCACTATCGGCAGACGGCCTACGTTGACCCGACACTGCGGGGCTATGGGGGCCACCACTGCCACGCTGCAGTGGGGACCCAACTGCCGCTGAGGGAAAGCTAGGCCTGAACCCGGTAGCCGAGCCGTCACTCTTCGGGCTCCGCTTCTACCTCGCCGCTTCCGACCGTCAACAACGGCCCTTTTCAGGGCCACCAACACAGTTATACGGCCCTTTTCAGGGCCACCTATCTTACAGACAAGGTTTTGCCACGTGTCGACGGCCCCGGTCGGCGACAATAGAATACCAAGTGTAGTGTTTATTATTTTATTGTTTACTATTTTACGATAACTACTAGTACTAATTGTACTAGTTGTAGTATTAGAAAAAGAAACTTTTTTTCTAATGTACTACTAGAAACTATTAGCTACAAATTATTTTTAGAAAACAAACATTAAGAATATCAATGACATTCATAACAGTGCGTAACAGTGTTCTAGAAATATTGGCGAATATTATAAATTAATTAAAAAATTAAAGTAGCGCTGTTTCAAAATTGTTCCCAATTTTTTTTAAGGTTAGAAAGAGATTTTTTTAATTACAGTAATTGGGTCTATATGAATATTGTTGTATAAATGTACGCCTTATAGAAAACTGTATCGTGCATTTTATTTTAGTCTGTAATTTTGGGTTCACTTGTATTATTATAGGCTAAACTCCCTGCGCGCCAAGTGGGACGCCCAATATTATACTGGTAAGGCAATATAAGTTAACGATCGTCAGCGAGAGTAAGACTGGATTATGCGGGGGGGGGGGGGTGAAAGTGCTAACGGCTGTTTTATTAAGGACGCAATCCTGATTATAAGAAGATAGAAGTAATACATAGGTAAATTTTTTGTCCCGCAATCGGTAGCCTATATTGGAAACAGTGTACTCAAGGCCAACTACCTAAGACAGTTAAAATGTTCCAGTCAAGCATTAGTGTGGTAACAGCAATCGTTTCGTTATATTGTGTCAGCAATGGTTTTTTCCAAGGAAGAACGCGTGTTTATTGTAGAGACTTACGTAGCGAGTAAATCTTACAAATGTGTGCAAGATAAGTTTCAGGTGACAACAATTTCGGTCGTCCAAATTCAACAATGAAATGAACTGTTGGATTAAATCATATAAACTACACTGTCTACAGTAGGCCTACTGTCAAAAAATAACTGCCCTATTATAGCGGGAAATTGCACACCAAAGACCAGTATTATATCATATAAGTAGTGGATTTAATAGTAAATTGAATAACTTAGAATTTTTATTTTGCTTATTTTTTCAAAATATTAAGTCGTTTTGGTGTTATTTAAGTTTTTAAACGAGTTCTAAAAGGATTTTTCGCAAAAATTTCAAATTTGATCGTACTTTTCTCCAAGGTTTTACAATTTAGAAACTGTTTTTGTGTTTGAAATGTTTGGCAACTCTTTACCTTTAATTTGGTGTGAATAAAAAGCCTGTACGGTAATTAGACAGAGTGGAGTGTCAAATTATTTGCACTCAATCTGTTCGTTGCAGGGCTAAAATAAATACTTCTGTTTCTTATCACATGATCAGCCAATTAAATGACAGACTCATTTAAGAACAAAAAAGGCAGAGGTGTAAAATACACTAATCAGAGTTATCTCCTCTGAAAGTAATGAATTTCATTAAACGGCCAGACCCCGTGGTGAATGAAGTGAAGGCGTCATTTGCAGAGTGGAAAATATGTGCTCTACAAAGAGCTGATTAAGCATAATTTTCCAATCAGTGAGGACGGCAATGGTAAACCACCTCCTCGTTTTACTTAGTAAAACCTCTACAGATTCAAACCAGCCTTTCAGCTGATAACCTAAACAATAATAATCCCTTAAATTGATCGATTTATTGTCGATAAACGATTTTTATCGATTTGTTGTCTATTAACGATTTTTATCGATTTATGTTTCAGACAATAGAAATATGCAAAAAATTTGTAGAATTGCATTATAAATTTTCCGATAAAATTATAGAATTAATGAAGAAAACAGTCAAATCAGGAGCCCCGTTAAATCCTCCGATTTGGTGGGTGGATCCAACAAACAAAGAAGCACATAAAATCGATTCACGTAAGTAATTTACAAAATAAAGGTACCTAACAATAATAGAAATTGGGCTCTTCGCAAATTTTTATTTTCTCTTGCCTATATATATATATATATATAGGAAGGAAAATATTGGGGTCTTTTATGTTATTCCCCCCCTTCCAGCATACATTTTCACATTTTGTGCATATTTAGTTCGTAGGTATTCTTTCAATATTTTTACTTTCTCTTGCCTATTTGAATATAGGAAGGAAAGTATTGTTTTCATGTCAACTTTAAGAAATCGAGTTTTCACCGGATCTACACGTTTTCAGACCACCTGAACCCAAAAAACATGTTTTTAGCGATTGGTCTGTGTGTGCGCGTGCGCGTGTGCGTACAAAATATCTGAAGAACGGAACATCGTTCGAACTTGAAACTTAAGTTACGTACCACTACCGGACCCGACACGAACATTTTCAACAAAATCGGTCAACCGGAAGTAGTAGTTTATTCTTGTCATTTTTCTCTTTTAGCGATTTTCTCAAAAACAGCTCCTACGATTTTTTTGAAAATTGCCTCATTTACGACATTTTTTATCCTCTACAAGATAGGGTAGGCGCCATGTCTGCTGAAATTCTTGGGGAGGCTGTTCTCTCGTAGAAAAAAGTTTTTTTTTAAGATTACGACCTTAATATCCATTTTAGGACAAAAATGTAATAAAATCAAAGTTATAGACAATTTCAAAATCTAAAGCTTTATTCCAAACATTTATTTCTTTGTATAACGCTTAGTTTAGCGGTAATTCGTTGAAATAAAAGTTGTACATCTTTTAATTTCCTATAAATTTCATTATATAAACTTTGGTAGTAAAATGTATAGTATGGCCGAAATCTTAAAAAATCCATTTTTTACAGATTTTAATGAAAAAAAAAACAAAAATCATGAATTAATGCTAAACTAAGCGTTATACAAAGAAATGTTTAAAATAAAAGTTTAGATTTTGAAATTGTATACAACTTCCGATTATATACATTTTTGCCCTACAATGCACATTAAGGCCACAATCTTTAAAAAAAAAAACATTTTTTTCTCCGAGAGAACACAGCTTCCCCAAGAATTTCAGCAGCATGGCGCCTACCCTATCTTGTAGAGGATAAAAAATGTAGTAAATGAGGCGATTTAAAAAAAAAAACATTATAGGAGGCGTTTTTGAGAAAATCGCAAAAAGTGAAAAATTACACGAATAAACTACTACTTCCGGTAAACTGATTTTGATGAATATTTTCACGTCGGGTCCTCTAGTTGTACCTAACTTAAGTTTCAAGTTTCAACTTCGTTCTTGAGATATTCCGAGATGCACCGTTCTTGAGATATTTTGTTCGCACGCACACTAATCACTGAAAACTGGGGTTCAGGGGTTCTGAAAACGTGTATATCCGGTGAAAACTCGATTTAGAAAAATCGACATGAAAACAATACTTTTTTCTTCCAATATATTCATGTAGGCAAGAGAAAGTAAAAAGTTTTGGAAAACCAAGGTTATGTCGATCGACAATAAAAAAAACGCTTACAAATAGTTTTACAGTGAGATTTGCGCGTAAATTTAATCTCAGATTCGGATTTAACACACATAATCGTATAATAAACATTACAATTGTTAAAATTAGTAAGGAGCCCTGTTTCTATATAATTACCAAAAAAATTGTGTATCTCATAATGTTACTTCTTTAATGCATAAAATCGGATTTGAATACTAGACACTGGTTACCGGTGTAGTAATTTGATAGTTGGGGTTCAATTAACCATACTCTCTCAGGAATGGTTGGCCTGGGTTTGTACACGATTATACCTCATTTACACGTTATACACATCATCCTCATCTCATTGGCTCATGGGGTTGCTTATTGTTCTAAATTAAACAGATTGCAACGTACACACATAGGGGTAAAAAATCTGGTGTGAAACACTCACACAACTTTCTCTTGCCAGTGCAAATAATTAACAATAAACCTAACATTAGTAATAAAACATAAGAAATAAACAAAAAACTAACCTCAACAAACATAACCTAATTTTAATCATGAGTGAAAGACGCAAAATGAAAATCAACCTCAGTTTGGCTTAGAAATACGGAAAATCACTCTTTCTCTCTAACCTAGGCTCTGTAGAGAAAAATGCTTTAAATAAAAGTTGTAGATCTTTTAATTTTCTATAAATTTAATTATATACACTTTTGTCGTAAAATGCATACTAAGGCCGAAATGTTAAAAAAATCGATTTTTCTCACGTTTTCGTGAGAAAAAAACAGAAAATCGCTAATTACCGCTAAACTAAGCGTTATACAAAAAAATGTTTGAAATAAAAGTTGTAGGTTTTTAAATTCTCTACAACTTTTATTATATAAGTTTTTGCGCTAAAATTTATATTAAAGCCGTAATCTTAAAAAAACAACGTTTTTACGTGATAACAGCCTCACCGAGAATTTCAGCAAACATGGCGCCTACCCTATCTTGTAGAGAATAAAAAATTGAGTAAAATAGGCGATTTTAAAAAAAATCGTAGGACCAGTTTTTGAGAAAATCGCAAAAAACTGAAAAATTATACGAATAAACTACTACTTCCGGTTGACCGATTTTGATGAAAATGTTCGTGTCGCGTCCGGTAGTGGTATGTAACTTAAGTTTCAAGTTTCAAGTTCGTACGACGTTCCGTTCTTGAGATATTCTGTTCACACACAGACACACACACAGACCAATCGCTAAAAACATGTTTTTTGGGTTCAGGGGGTCTGAAAACGTATAGATCCGGTGAAAACTTGATTTCGAAAAATCGACATGAAAACAATACTTTCCTTCCTATTTATTCATATAGGCAAGAGAAAGTAAAAAAGTGTATGAAATAAAATTGTATACTGTAATAATATACTATTAGAGATATTAAAGATTTGTGGATAATATAGATAAATATCCAAATCTTAGTGTTTTCACAAACACAAAATGGACAAGAACAGAATCACAAAATACATCTTTGGTATTTGCAATTATGCGACCCTCCCCAATTTTCAAATATATATTTTTTAATTTATTCATTTAGTTGTTATAAATTCGAAACTAATAGTTTTTTTACATGCAATCCACTTAAAACTGGTATTTTTTATAAGCCGTCCTTTTAATGAACTAAAATAACCTCACTTTCTGACAACTATTTGAATTACGCAGTTCATAAATTTATTCACATTTTTAATGCCGCTAAAATTAATAATGAAGGTTTAATTAACAAATAAATCGTATTTTTTTAACAATTTAAATAATATTTTACGATTTTTATAATTGCACATATTAACCTATAACCTGTTCACCATTTAAAAATAACCTAATAACTTATCTTCTGTAATTTCATTAATCCCTGCTTCAAAATTAATACAGTATGCTATCACAACATGTTACTATCAAGTTTTTCGGAAACATTTAATAATAAACTTAAATATATACTTAATTATGTAAATCTTTTGGTAATTATAGATGAACACTAACCTGTTAATACTTCGTACGGTTCAAGGAAGAAGCCGCCTCTGAAATTGGAATTGATGAATTCTGTCTTCATGTTTTGAGATGTACTTGCATTTAAATTGTATTTCAGCCAGGTATCCCCTCAAAAGTGGTTCTTCTTTACGCAGAACAATGTCTTAACTTCTTGCCAGAGTCTCTCTTATCTTATTAGTATAGTGCCCGTCTCTGGAATGATAAAATTCAACAAGTGGTTGACTATAAAGTGCCGGTAACCCTCGTTAGAAATAAAGTTGAATGCCATCTCTAACAGTCACTGCCAATTGTTGTTCACGGTAGAATCTTAATACTTGATAACGAAGGAAGGTTATTATTATGACGTCGCTTGATTCCACCGGTGCTACCATAACCTACAACTGCCGACTTCAATTCATACTTGTTTTTCCAAATTGTCCTAATCGATCTCCACGGTAATCGAGGGTCCACCGATTTTTTTTGGACGTTTTGATTACATGATCGATTAAGACTTCCCGACAAAAGAAATACCTGTCAACCACTGTATGAGCCGAAATGCAAATTATTCTCGTTGATTGAAAGGTAACCCACCGGGTTGGTCTAGAGGTAAAGTCGTCGCCTAAATCAGCTGTTTTAACAGCTGATTTTCGGAGACGAAGGTTCCTGGTTCAAATCCTTGTAAAGGTAGTTACTTTTATACGGATTTGAATGCTAGATAGTGGTTACCAGTGTACTTTGATGGTTGGGGTTCAATTAACCATACTCTCTCAGACCCGAGTCTGTACAAGACTACACCTCATTTACACGTCATACACATCATCCTCATCTCATTGGGTCATGGGGTTGCTTATTGTTCTGAATTGAACAGATTGCAACGTACACAAATTAGGAATTACAAAAACAAAGATTGAAAGGTTAGAATTTTCATTATTTACATTAGATCAGTCGTGTATGTCACACAATTTTTTGTTTCATGTAATTAACCTATCTAACTAACGAATGGCGGATTTAACATCAAGTTTGTGTGAGGGTCTTCCCCCGTGAAATTTTTTTAAAAATAAACATTTTAAAACACGTTTTTATGCATTTATAGTCCTAAAATTTTTAGTTTTCATATAGTTACAACAGACAAAATGGAACTAACAATTTTAGACAATTAAGTAAAACGAAGAGTGAGGTGGTTTACAATTGCCTTCCTCACTGAGTGGAAAAGTCGCTTATCAGCATGCCGGGCCCTCTGAAAAGCATATATTGTTCACTCTGCAAATGACACTTTCACGTCATTCACAACAGGGTCTGGCTGTATAATGAAATTCATAACTTTCAGAGGAGATAACTTTGACTAGTGTCTTTTACACCTCTACCTCTTCTGTTCTTAAATGATTCAAACATTTAATTGGCTGACTATGTGATTAGAAACAAAACTATTTAGTTTAGTCCTGCAATTAACAGATTGAGTGTAAATAATTTGACACTCCACCTGTCTGTTATGGGCAATTTATTCATTGATAAAGATAAAAAGAACTATTAAAATAAAAAATTTGGAGGCGTTTATAACCCCTGTGACCCCCCCACTCCTAAATCCGCCATTTAAATTAACTGAAATTTGTACATTAAATAAAATGTTTTTGTTGTTTTACAGAATATTTATTAGGTGAAGAAATATTAGTAGCACCAGTTTTAGAAAAAGGTGAATCGAAACGAGATATTTATTTACCTAAAGGTAATTGGAAAGATGGAAACAAACAGGACATTGTACACAAAGGTCCAAAGTGGTTAACAGATTATGAAGCAGATATATCAACATTACCATATTTTTTTAAAGTTTAACATGTGAAATTCTTGACTTGTTTTGACAGTTAAGATTTTAAGAAATCCAGTTAGGATTTTGATTTGTGTAATCCTAATTTTGTATAGTTTAATTAATTATATTTAAATTACTAAGCAATTTGAATGCTTAAGTATTTCTGAAATTGTAACTGGTTGATTTATAAATAAGATTCTTGCAATAATAAATATTTTTTTTCAAGAATTCAACCTGAAGTACATTATTAGAAACTACAGTACGCACTAGTGATGGGAAATAAAATTATTTTTTGATAACGTGTTACTGAAAATAACTGCCTGCTCAATAACAGGATTCTACAGAATAATTTTTTTTAGTCCTGTTACCAAATTGTTAATGTCTGGTAATTTTTTTCTAAGAAAAACATTTTGTTTTGTGATACAAAGTTGGTACCTCTATTCAACCGGTATAGATATGGCAGTGTGAGTTGATTCTCCTTGAGCTGTGTAAAATTTTGTGCTACTTCCGATCATGTTACGAACAGAATGTTTTTTACCCTAGAACAACAGGTTTTCATTTTTCAAATTGTATGCGAGTGTAAAAAAATCATTTCAAATTAAATTTGTTTGTGTTCCTCCACCAGAAAAATGTTAATTTCTAGGCTAACAAACCGATTTCAAGAGATAAGTAGTGTTTGCGACAGAAAATGTAGTGGTCGACCAACTCTCTTGACAAATGATGTTTTAGAGAATTTGAAAACAAGATTGCTCAATTCTCCACGGAAAATTTAATGAAAACTTTCCTCGCAAGTTGGTTTGTCACATTTGAGTGTTCAGAAAGCTGCTAAAAAAGAAATTGTATACGTATCTCGTACGATTTTATAGCAAAATATTGTTCAAAAATGAAAACCTGTTGTTCTAGGGCAGCCTTTCTTAAACTTTTTTATATAGCGACCCCCTTCAAGCTTAGGAAATTTTAAAGCGACCCCCTCCTCCATATAATGAAATATATATTAACCGTAGATGTAGATGTAATATCGCACTATTTTACAATGTAAATAAAATAAGGATTAAAGAATACGTACCCATTCATTTCACATATATATAATTGAAAAGTATCAGATCTTTGCGACCTCCTTTCAGTAGTCTCGCGACCCACAGTTTAAGAAGCGCTGTTCTAGGGTAAAAGAAATTGTTTGTAACATGACTGGAAATGGCACAAAATTTTACACAGTTCAAGGAGAATCAACCTCACACTGCCGTATCTATACTGGTTGAGTAGAGCTACCAACTTCGTGTCTCAAAACGAAATTTCCCTTTCGTAGAAAAAAATAACCAGACACTAACAATTGGGTAACAAAACTAAAAAAAATCACTCAGTATAACCTGTTATTAAATATCTTCCAGCCTAAAATAAAATGTAGTATAGCCTGATTTTCATAAGGAGAGCGCTGGGCAAAACGTGCGTCTGCATTAGTATAGTCTTGTATGTACTGCAATAGTGCAGCGTATGTAATCAACAATGGAACAGGATGGCTACAAAATACAATGGGTGTTGTCAATTTTCAACAATACTCTGACTGTACATCTTACTGTAGGTCGGAGGGGGAGGGCACGCCTCAGACCACATAGAGCGTGCCCATAAAACTGCGGTTCTGCTACCCTATCCTTGCCTGCTTTCAAGGTAACGGGTGCTGGCTGAAGCACCTCCGTGTGCTATTCGTAGTACACGGTTGTGCGCAGAACATCCATGTGTGGTAGAGCCACATGCAAAGCATTAGCTGCGTAACGAGCTCGACGGCTACTTGTCCAACGTGTAGACGAGTACTGAAGGGAGTGGGGCGCCCTGCGAATGTGACCGCACCCACTCATTTGGGTTGGCCTCTCAGGGGTTATGGGTTCCTAGGTGGCGCTTCGGAGCCACTAGGCTGCTTAAATTCCTCCGGAATGGGCGTAGCTGGCTGAGAGGTGTACAGATAAATACGCGTGTAGGTCAGAGGGGTATGCGGGGTCGAAGTCATGTATGTCCATGCGTAGTCCAGCATTCACAGCAATTGGCTTGGCCTTTAATAGGTAATAGGAGATGACACATGCGGAAAAAAAGTGAAATAAATTATTCAACAACAGGTAGATTTTTTTGTACAAAGGTTTATTGGTACAGAAAATGGTAATCAAAACAAACCGTCCAGCGACGCATCATGACTCGCTGGACAGTTTGTTTTGAGTATTGACTTGCTTTAATTCTGCCGTGGCCTTTATGGATGCATGGCTGCTGACTTCTTGGCACGGTGTACAATGTATTGTAACTTTGTGCGGTTCCAAGCTCCATGTAGTTACGGGGTGAAGGGTACGGGTGAGGTATAATAAATGAGGAGGTTTACCATTGTCTTCCTCACTTAAGTGGAAAAGTAAGCTTATCAGTATACCAGGCCCTCTGAAAAGGCATCTAATTTCCAACCTGAAAATGATACTTTCATTTCGGTGCTACTATAGTACGTGGCCTACCGCGTTAAGTTTAGTGAAATTTGTATTTCTTGATATGGTAGCACTGTCCCCTAACACGTTTGGCGTGTAAATATTCATATATTTTACAGGTTATGTGATATTAAGAAAAAAGGACCATTACATACAATAATTTATAATAGCAAATAATACTATAACTAATAATATGATAAGGATTCACCCAGTTATGTTTAGCCAGTCTGCACACACTGTGGTACACACTGTGATTGTCATTAAGAAAAACAACAAACAAATCAGGTTCTACTTTTCTCTTAATTTTCCATGATATACGGTCAAGGTAAATAATCTTTCGGAATGCCTTTTTTTGATTAAGAATGTTTATTTTTGCATCCAACCATGATCTCTTAATTGCTTGTGTATTGGCTCCTGTTAGTGGATCTACATAATTTCGCTGATGGTTAACCGTTAAATGCAGGTAACCTAATGTTCACATAACCTGTAAAATATGTAAATATTTTTTAAAACCTATTGTTCACAACCATAACCTAATGTAGTTCTCATAACCTGTAAAAGTGTGGCTATTAAATAACAAGACTGATGTTGTAAAAAATTTGATTTTTATTTTATACATAATCACTTATTGTCACCTTCAATATACACTCCTTCTCTATCCCTACAATGCTCCATGCGAATTTTCCATAGTTGGAAACAGTGCTGGAAGTCATCTTCTGTCAGCTCCTTCAGGACAGGTGCCACTCAAAAATGTTTGAAATGAAGCTTGCAAAAATATTTGTACTGACACTTTGTACGTGATTGAAAATGACCCAAATTTTTGGAAACGATAATAACATGTGATGAAACATGGTTTTTTACTTATGATCTGGAAACGAAGCGCCAATCCATGCACTAGATAAGCTGAACTTCACCAAGAGCTAAAAAAGCTTGAATGAGCAAGTCAAAATTTAAAGGAATGATGGTTTTTTTTTATATCCATGGGATTGTGTACCTTCATTGGGTTCCTGAAGGTCAAACAATTAATCAATATTACTACCTTTAGGTACTTTCTAAACTACGTCAAATAGTAAGGAAGAAACGCCTGAAATGTGGAAGGACAAATCATGGGTTCTCCACCTAGACAATACGCCAGCTCATTTTGCGTTATCTGTCAAGAGGTTCCTAGCCAAGTACAGCGTCTCAGTGTTAGAGCATCCACCTTTTTCACCAGATCTTGCACCATGTGACTTCTACCTGTTCCTTAAGGTGAAATCTGCATTAAAAGGGACAAGATTTGAGTCTGTGGAAGCTGTAAAAGAGGAAGTGGTACGTGTCCTGAAGGAGCTGACAGAAAATTACTTCCAGCACTGTTTCCAACAATGGAAAATTCGCATGGAGTGTTGTAGGGATAGATAAGGAGTGTATATTAAAGGTGACAATAAGTAATTGTGTATAAAATTAAAATTAAATTTTTTACGTCAGTCTTGTTATTTAATAGCCACACCTCGTATGTGAATATTTATGCGCCAAAAGTGCTACCACATCAAGAAATACAAATTTCACTAAACATAACGAGGTAGGCCATGTACTAAAGTAGCAACTCCATTTCATTTACCATGGAGTCTGGTTGTATAATGAAATTCACTACTCTTAGAGGAGATAACTCTGACAAGTATCTTTTACACATCTACCTGTTCTGTTCTTAAGTGCTTCAGTCATATAATTTGCTGACATGTGATAAGAAACAGAACAATTTTTTGTAGCCCTGGAACTAGGTGATCAAGAACTAATAACTCAACAATCCACCCATCTGTTATGGGCAAAATAAACAATAACCCTCACGAAACGGACTGTTTCTTGTAAAACAGAAGAATTGCAAAAACCAAAACGCTCTCTCAAAACAACTGTTTTATCTAACATCATTACTGACGAAAAATTCTGAAAAAATGACTGTTGATTCATATGATATGTACGCGCCTTTTGAATATAATTACAAGAAAATTGCTTCATAATTCTTTGCGTTTAGGCGAGCAAAATTTTCATCCGCGAAAATTTTTGTGTTTACTTTAGATTTTTTACTATATCAGGCTTAAATTTCAGTTTAGCAAAAAAAATTTATAAAACATGTTCTGTAAACAAGAGTTTACTGAGTAAATGTTATTTTTTATTTAAATTTCCATAAATATTTGACGAAGTTACAAAATGTTCAACATTAATCCATTTTCCCTTCACAAGTAAGCATGAAGGGATGGTATTTTACATTCATTACAGTTATATCACAGAGTCAGTATTATATTTAGGTGACAGCTGTAAGCAAAGCAATGTAGAAAATTCTTTTCCCTACAACCACGTGTTTTGAAAAATTCTGTAGGTGCGGTTAGAAGGAAGCCTTTACACATCCTTTGCAACCCTGAAGTGTCGAATTTTTTGCCTCTGTGATGGTAAATCCCCTCCTGAACAGTAAAATGGACTAGTCTTCCCTCTTCAAGAGCAAATTCCGTTATAGAAATATCACTGCTTCAAGACAAAGTAAAGAACATGCATGTCCGTTGACTTACACACGAACTGGATGTACTTTCATTCAAAACAAACAATTCCCAAACCATGAATGCTACCTACACATTATAGAGGGAATAAAAATTTTCCCTTTTATGATATTCTATTTCTGTAAACACTATTAGATGCGTTAAAGAATTCCCTACTAGAAAATAATAATATTTATTGGTTTCCGATTTATACTTAACTAGCGTTGTCCATAACAGACAGGTGGAGTGTCAAATTATTTACACTCAATCTTTTAGTTGCAGGGCTAAAATAAATAGTTCTGTTTCTTATCACATGGTCAGCCAATTAAATGACTGAATCATTTAAGAACAGAAGAGGTAGAGGTGTAAAAGACACTAATCAGAGTTATCTCGTCTGAAAGTAATGGATTTCATTATACAGCCAGACCCTGTGGTGAATGAAGTGAAAGTGTCATTTGCAGAGTGGAAAATATATGCTTTTCAGAGGGCCTGGCATGCTGATAAGTGTACTTTTCCACTCAGTGAGGAAGGCAATGGTAAACCACCTCACTCCTCGATTTACTTAGTAAAACCTCTACAGGTTCAAACCAGCCTTTTGGCTGATGACCTAAACAACAACACTTAACTATCAGCAGCACGTTTCGTCGCCTCCTCCACCATCACTTATTGTGCGTAGCCTAAAATTAAATCAACAGTTTGAACAGGGTTAAGGTTAGTAAAACACAAAAAACAAAACGAACAAACAAATGTTAATGAATTTATTTTTATTAATAATCCTCCATAATAATAGTAATAATAATAATTATAATTATTGTTAATATTAATCAATTACTTAATCAATAATAAATTAATTAACAACCGTATAATCGGACATTTAGTTTAGTTCTAGTACCGCAACACAAAAACCGTTAAATCAATTGAAAATATCATCACATTTCTAATTGAAGTACACACCAAATTAACCAGAAATGTACCGATAATTTGTTAACAAATTTTTTTAAATAAAATGCATTAGACAAAACTTTATTCATGTAACAAGTGAATTCGAACAATACTTCAACAGATTATTAAAATTTAATAGGTTAAATGAAATTATTTTTTTTTAAATATTTGAATGCATGCAAAAAAATTAATAAAACATTCCAGTATCCCATAACATGAATAAACAATTTTTAAAAAAATCAAATAATAAATCAATTTAAAAAAACAAATTTAAATAATACATGAAATACAGCAGTTTTCAAGGTTATGTTAAAGCAGTCTAGCGGCGATATTTTTATAATGTAAGAAAGCAACGCGTTAAAATTATTTGGGAAGTGTAATGACACATCCCAAATAGTGAAAAAAAATAGAAAAGTAAATGTAAGTACTGTCTGACAAGTTTCAAAATAGAATTCCCTCCCTTCCGCACTTCATCCATGCCACCTCGGATTACGCCCCATTCCAAAAACATTAGCTCGGATAGTCAGCATACTAGTACAGCTCATTACTACAACAGTATTTTTTTAATCCTTACTCCATTTAATAATTAAATCGTATCAATTAATTACATTAACAGTCAACATTACAACGAAACATAAGAACTTGCAGAGCTGGCCGCATTGGCGCAGTTGGTAACGTGCTCACCTCTCATCATGCGGTCCTGGGTTCGAATCCCACTCAGGCATGGCATATTTTCATACGTTACAAAAAATCATTTCATTCTCCATTGTAAACAGTTACACCCCAACGTCATCGCTAATGACCGTTGTAGTTGATGCGACGTTAAATAAATGAATAAAAAAAAAAAGAACTTGCAGAGTTATATTATGACTACACTACCTAATAGTAAACAAAAATAATGAAAACACTAATGACTTTCTTCTGCTGGTGGTCACATAATCTGTACAAAATGTTATGGGTAACAAGAATCTAGTATAAGTGATATTCATATTAATTGCTCATTTGCGTTGTTCGTACCGATGTATTCCATTTGGCACATAGTGCAAATGGGAATGGAAGAAGTGGGGAAGGGAATGAATCTTATTTCGATCGTTGTCAAGCAGTAGTAAGTAAAAGTTGAATAGTGTAAAATAGTAATAGTAAAGTAATAATATTAGTGTTATGTTACTTCACAAATTTGGGAAATGTTAGTCTGCAGAGACGTGATTTTTGAAAAGCGCGATAAGGGCTGAAAGAAGACTGGATCAGTTAAGAAATGAGGATATATGATGAGAATTAATTGATGGTTCTCTTAACGAGATATTTTTAGAGTACCGCCAGAAAAGGACAGATCAATATCAAAGAATGACTTCATATACAATTCTTAGACTGGTCAAAAGTTACCGACCAATCGATCTGGGACAACCTGTGGATTGTTTCTTGTCAGAAATGATTCCAAGACCTAATCCTTGAATGGAGGAAGAAACTATTAATTTGTTGTCGGAACAGAAATTTCATGATCGCTTACATAACAATTTATTCATTTACTTAAGATAATTTATAATTTTTTAATTACCGCTAATTACGGTTAACATGGCAGCCACATTTCTATTTAAAGAAAATGTGAGAAATTTAATGAAAACAATACGGAATGAAACACTCGAACATGACTTTCTCTTGCCAATGTAAATAAGTTAAAATATAACCTAATTTTTAATCTTTTTTTTTTTTTTTTTGTTTAATGTCCGACTGTTCTGCAATTACTGCTAATGCAGACGGTGAAAGATGAAATGATTTTTTGTAACGTATGAAAATATGCCGTGCCTGAATGGGATTCGAACACAAGACTGCATGATGAGAGGCGAGCACGTTACCAACTACGCCAATGCCGCCAGCTAATTTTTAATCACTGTAATAATTAATTAATCACATAACTTTTAATCACTTTAAAAATCTCTATTGAGTTGGTTTTTACTATAATTGGTTATATATGTGCAAGTACTGTTCTGTCGCCAAACTTGCAATTTAGCAAGTTTATAAAGTTATTGGCACAAGTCAGCTGTTTAACAGCTGCATTTTAAGACAAAAGTTCCTGGTTCAATTCCTCATAAAGGTAATTACTTTTATTCAGATGAGATTACTAGTCAGTGATTACTGGTGTAGTTTGATGGTTGGGGTTCAATTACCCCTCTCTCAGGAATGGTTGGCCTGAGTCTGTACAAGACTACACCTAATGATGTCATATACATCATCCTTATCTCATTGGGTCGTAGGGGTTGCTTATTTTTCTTAAATTGTTCAGATAGCAATACACATCGGTTAGCGATAAACAAAACCTTACCGAGATTAACATTTCCCTACCGCAGCATATAATTTCTCTCTGCTTCTTTTTCGAGAGATATTCACACACCTAATATCTCTCATATCCTTTGAAAGCTATTGTAATTTAAATAACCAACAAAAAAAAAATTGAAATTAAATAGTTACTAAACAAAAACATAAAAATAGAACAAAGGTCCTATGATAGTGCCTTGAGGGAACCTTTAACAACATACCAGAATATATATGTACAAACCAACTATTGGATACTGGAACTAAACAAAACTACTGTTAAACTATTATTAATATAAATATCAACACTAAACAAAGCGAAAAACCACATAATCAGTACAATACACCTTGTGGTTAATAATAATAATAATAATAATAATAATAATACCAATCAATATCAAACATAAAAATTTTGAAGCTATAGTTACTTAAGTCATGAGTTTGCATTTGGTTTAAATGAGGGGTAACGGGGAAAAGCATCAGAGGGCATGCCCAACTGCTTTGTTTTCAGTTCAGCCAACGCAACACGGAACTTTTATAAATTAATGTACGAATATAACTATTTGTTACCATGAACAGAAATGTTGGTTTCTCGAAAACGTGGTCGGACTCTTCAGAGTGCTGAACAAAATCTAATACACAAAGTAATAAAATGTAGTGAAGTTGAAACTAAACAAAAATGACATTCCGTGCCTTTTAAAAAAAAAGCTACGAGTAAGTGGCTAACTACTGTGATGTTTCACTTTCCACAATTTGAAACATAAAGAAAAAAATTAAAGATGTGAAGAAGCTATTCTTCAACAGTTTTGTTGACACCTGGTAAAAAATGGAAATGGTTCGGTAGATACTAGTGAGTCTCATAGTGAGGATGATGAAAATAGCGATAGTGAAGAAGGCGATTTATTCCTAGAAGATTTTGTTCCAATAGAATAATTACAGTAAAGTTACAGTTGGTAATTACAGTAAATCAAACATTTACAGTCATGTAATTAAGCTAAAGACTAAATTACAAGTCAGATTTTTTCTTATAAGGTTTCTTGTTTAGGTCATCAGCCGAAAGGCTGGTTTAAACCGGCAGAGGTTTTACTAAGTAAAACGAGGAGTGAGGTGGTTTACCAATGCCTTCCTCACTGAGTGGAAAAATATGCTTATCAGCATGCCAGGCCCTCTGAAAAGCACAATTTTCCACTCTGCAAATGACACCTTCACTTCATTCACCACAGGGTCTGGCTATATAATGAAATTCATTATTTTCAGAGAAGATAACTCTGATTAGTGTCTTTGACACCTCTGCCTCATCTGTTCTTAAATGATTCAGTCGTTTAATTGGCTGACCATGTGATAAGAAACATAGCTACTTATTTTAGCGTTGCAACAAACAGATTGAGTGCAAATAATTTGACACTACACCTGTCTGTTATGGGCAGTTATAAGGTTTATGAAGAAAATATTTTCTTAATAAACCACAGTTAATAAAAACATTCACGGTAATGAAATGTAGTATTCCATTATTGAGGTTGGCAGCACTGTCAAATTTTCACTTCCGTTCCTCACAGCCCTTCCAAACACAAAAGGCATTCTCGTGACTCGAGTAACTATAACCAAGTTTCAAATATTAATAATTTAACAAATTACCAATCAACTTCCCTGTATTTAAAATAATGATATAATAATTAATAACAAAGTGCACTGTATGATCAATAATAATAATTATAATAATATTTTACAAAACAATTTTTAATAATAATTAAGCATTAATAACCTGTCGCAAAAAATATGATTCTCATTATTTAATTAATTTTTTCAAACCTAGAAACATCAGTCTTAGAATGAGTTTATTTAATTATATTATTGAAAAGTATTATATAGGCCTAAAACAATAACATAACAGTGTTGTGCTTTTTATATAATAATAATAATAAAGATAATAATAATATAGTCAACTATAATACAATAATAATAATAAAAGTTACCAACTAATTAAATCACCACATAAAATGTATATCAATCATTTAATATTGGTAAATAAATTCATAACGCTTTTTTTTTATAATAATAATTAATCATACAAATATGTTCATTAACAATGAATGTCATTATACTCACCTTTAATATCATCATTGTCATCATCAACAATTTACCAACATCAACAATAATGTAATATTTGTTTGTCGAAGACGACGACTAACGACAACAACAGGTATTGTTATAATGTTAATAATCAATTAAATATTATATTATCAACAGTGCAAGCAACTTTTTTTTTTAGACTCGGTATACGAATAAAAGGGAATAAGAATTTTATTTAAATAGTATAGGACGAAAAGAGATACCTTGGGGAACACTTTAAAAATTTTTTTTGATAAAAATTTAATTACAGTAAAACCCCGCATTAATTTTAAATATCAAGTTCATGGTTAATGGTGGATAATCCCTAACGATATAGTCTACAAGGAAAACAAGTTGATAATCGATATCATGAGAAAAAGGACAGTTGATTTTTTCAGTCACCTCTGCAGACTACCTGATACAAGACTCACTAAGCAGCTCCAAAGTTACCGACTCGAAAACGCGACTCATAATAAATGGTTCTGGGAAATAAAGTCCGACATGAACGACTTAAACATAACCAAGGAAATGATTCAAAATTGAGAAGAAAGTTAAAAGATAGTAAGCTTTGCCAACTCCCCTCAAGGAAAGAAAATGAGGGCCGTCAGATCAAAAAATATGAAACTGGTATGGGAGCGAAAGACAGCAGCAAACTAACTCTGTAGCTCGTTCTTCGAAGACATGAACATGGAATGACTCAAGTACTCCAACTGGGGCGAAAACTACAGAAGAAGAAAACCTCGCTTATCTGAACCTTGCTCAACCATAACAGATCCGAAAAACTTTTTTTAATTTCGTGAATACTCAATCCTAATACACTGTATATGTACAATACAACACTTAAATTATGTAGAGTTAAGGTGTTGTTTAGGTCAACAGCCGAAAGGCTGGTTTAAACCTGCAGAGGTTTTACTAAGTAAAACGAGGAGTGAGGTGGTTTACCATTGCCTTCCTCACTGAGTGGGAAAGTACGCTTATCAGCATGCCGGGCCCTCTGAAAAGCACATATTCTCCACTCTGCAAATGACACCTTCACTTCATTCACCACAGGGTCTGGCTGTATAATGAAATTCATTACTTTCAGAGAAGATAATTCTGATTAGTGTCTTTTACACCTCTACCTCTTCTGCTCTTAAATGAATCAGTCATTCAACTGGCTGACCATGTGATAAGAAACAGAACTATTTATTTTAACCCTGCAACAAACAGATTGAGTGTAAATAATTTGACACTCCACCTGTCTGTTAGGGGCAGTTAAGGTACAGAACTAAATAAATTACAAAAGGTTTCACTATTCTGGGAATTTGTTTATTAATGGGTACGTTGAACCGTCATTTATCCGTTGTGACAAAAATATCCACTGTATACTTCAGAAGGTTTACAATGTATTTCCAGAAACTCAATCCCAATACTTGACACCTGTGCAAGTGCTTCTAATAAAACAATGGCGTGACATTGCTACAAGATGACGGTTTCATCAAAAACCTCAAATTTTTTTAAAGATTGTAAGTAATTGAAATCATATACAGTAAATATTAATTAATGTACAGTATTAAATTTGGTTCTGTTGAAATTATTGTGTTTTCATTTGTACATACTAATAAACAGTCGTAAGAAATACTGTATAGTTGGGAACTGACTTGTTTGCTAGTGCGGGATGAAGGGCAAGGGGAACTGGTGACAGTAAGACGTGATGTCATAGCAAACGGTTGCTTTAAATCCACATGATCATGTGTGTACTGTACATTCTGAAAATATTTACTCTTCATATATTCGTCAGTTGTTACTGTGACACTGTTCACTGTAGTGGCGTTAATTACGCTCGCGGCTCGTGAAGTTATTATTCTAGTTACTGTATGTAATCTAATTTTGTTATACGCGGCCTATTTATAAACAAACTGATATAAAATGTAACACTCGGAAGTAAAATATTAAAAACTAATACTTTTTTACTTTATTAGGGTATTATAATAAACTTTTAGTACCTATATTAATAAAATAGGTATTTTAGAATGTTATTAGTTAAAATCAAACAAAATATTTTGGTACTACAGTAGTTATTCAAAATGGTTTGTGACTAATATTTTTAGAACAGTGCGTCCTAATGGTATTATTACTACTGCTAGGTTGTAGGAGGAGGGGAATCGTACAAACAATCCTCTCCAACCGAATTCCTTACGCTAGCAATCTAGTGATCTCCCGTCTATATATACATTTTAACTGTTTTTAAACCCCTATAAGTATGTCTTTGCGTGTTATCAGGAATTTTCCGTATCTGAAATCAGTTCTGCCCCCTGTATTGCAGTTTTAGCAGGATTTTACTGTAGTTCATCAAAGTTTAAAATGTATATAAACGGGCAGTTGATTAAACTTCAGTAATGGTCGCTGTTATTATTACAGTGCAGGGGATAAAATTATTTTGGATGGTGGAGTACTGATTCGGCTAGGGTCTGGAAATATTAACGTGTCAAATCCCACAGTTAAAGTTACATAGTCCACGGTAGTCGCTAATGACCAAGCAGTTGATGCGACTTTAAATAAATAAATAAATTTGAAAATTAGTGCAACTAGCCTCTACACTGGGGTCCCTGGTTCGATTACCGGTCAGGTCTGGGATTTTTTTATCTATCAGCCTTCTCACCATCTGCATGAGCAGTAATTGCAGAACAGTGAAGATGTAAAACGAAAAAAGAAATTTACAATACTTTTCAGTATTATTAATTTCTGTTTCTACTCTTTTAACATTATTTTCAATATTTATTTTTATTTTTACTTATTTTAATAGTACTTTTCATTACTAATCTTCCCTTTTGTCAATGTAAAATAATAAATACAAAAATAAATGGAAATTTAGTAACGGAATATTGTTGTTGTTTAGGTCAACAGCCAAAAGGCTGGTTTGAACCTGTAGAGGTTTTACTAAGTAAAACGAGGAGTGAGGTGGTTTACCATTGCCTTCCTCACTGAGTGGAAAAGTACGCTTATCAGCATGCCGGGCCCTCTGAAAAGCACATATTTTCCACTCTCCAAATGACACCTTCAATTCACTCACCACAGGGTCTGGCTGTATAATGAAATTCATTACTTTCAGAGGAGATAACTCTGATTAGTGTCTTTTACACCTCTACCTCTTCTGTTCTTAAATAAATCAGTCATTTAATTGACTGACCATGTGATAAGAAACAGAACTATTTATTTTAGCCTTGCAACAAACAGATTGAGTGTAAATAATTTGACACTCCACCTGCCTGTTAAGGGTAGTAACGGAATGTATAGAATATAAAAACTTTCATGGAAATAGTAATGTTCACCATACAATCACTCAAGGGTATATGCCTAATGCTTGTTTGTGTTGACAATTCCTCTAACCAAGAAGTTGAAGATTCAGTAATGAGAACTTGGAACTTGGAGGAGTACCGGAATCAATGGAATGGATACCAGAGGAGAGAATACCTCTTAAAGTGATGGAATATGTTCCAGTTGGAAGGACGGAGGTGGGAACACCTCGAAGAAGATGGCAGTAGTCGAGATGTACGGTGTTTGTGTAGACATACAGGATGGTTTGTGAGTTCGGAACAGGCTTATGCCTAATCCTTGATAGTAAGAAGAAGAGAAGAGACTGATTTATCATCAATTTCAACAGACTTTTCTAGGAAAACCATGAAATTACTTGTATAAATGTAGATAAACACATAAATTAAATTATAATTAGTTTTGGTATTTATTTTAGTAAAATTTACTAGATGTAAACATCTTATCAGTTTTACATATTGATGTAGTAATTAGTAAAGCCATTTAACAAAACAACAGATAGAATCAGGTTGAAATTTATTTCTTCTGAAATAAACTGAAAAATTTTGGATTTAATTTAGATATCAAATTTATAATCAATACATCGAATTTGCTTAAAAAATACCCAAAAAATCATATTCTTACACAAAATGCAACAATTTTATATTTTTAATTTATTTGCCGATAATAAACACAAAATTTGTAAGATTGTTCTAAGAAAACAATGAATTGAAATAGGAAATCAAGTTTTAACAGGTAAATAAAACTAATTTTTTTTCGTACCAATTATTTTCCTGTTATGATTATGTGTTATTACAAAAAATTATCAACTGCGGTATAGGTGGTGAACAAATAAAATTTCATAAAATAATAGTTTTTAACAATACGTAGAATTTAAAAAACTACCGAGTCTAAATTATTTCTACAAAGCAAATAGAGAATACAAACAATGTCGTTCATTAAAAAAATATATATGAATAAAATATAAAGAAACAGATATTCATCAAAAAGTTTCAAATAAGTTGATAGTTTAAAAGGTTATTTAAAATGGAATAAATGTAGGATATGTCGTAGACAAATTACTTAACGTTTACAACTTACAAATTACAACGTTTGTTATTTCTACCAACTACAAATATTTAAATGTAACAATTTCTTATATATTAAGTCACACAAGATAACATGACGAAAACTTCTTAGTAATAGCAGACATTAATTAACTTTTAATACAAAATACTGGGTTTTCACCATAAAATATTTATTTAACATTCGTTAGAAAGCTTTGCGATGACAAACGCTAGTTTTTATACAATTACATAATACATCATAAACAAATCTAACACAAGTACATTACATTTTCAATTGTTAATTATTTTTTAATATGAATTTTATAAAGATTTGAATTTTGTAGACGTATCTCAAAGAACATTAATATTTGTTAATGTATTTAAATAGCTGTCAATTCTGGTTGAAACAATTTAGGATGATCGTATTCGACTTTCATAAAAATATTAAGGTTAAAACATAACCTCAAAATAATTGATCCATGTTATAAAGTTACCAGAGAATAAAGTATCTTTGTTCCAATATACAAACTGCATTTTAACAAAATTAGTTATTACATATTGAAATAAAATACAATACTGGCAATGCAATAACATCAATTTTGAGGTTAATAAATCAGCTGTTTTAATAGGTTAGGTTAGAATTCTTTTTTTGTATTACATCTAACTGTTTGTTTGCAATTTCTGCTAATGCAGACTGTGGATAAAGATAATGAAAATGAGTGATGAAAACATGCCAGACCTGATCGGGAACCAAACCCGGGACCCCAGCGTAGAAGCCAGTTACGCTAATCACTACGCCAGCGGGCCAGACTAAGGTTAGAACCTATCCAGCAGGATAGTTTAGAATAGTAAGAAAACTTTTTTAAAGAGTATAAATCTAGGGTGCTAGGGAAAAAGAGTAAGCAGTTCAAATAATTCAATTTTTCAGGGGAATGGAAAACTGTTTTATTTATACATTTTACAATTTTAAAACAACAAAAATTATTAATTTCCATCTAATTTTGATGCAAAAATCTTGTTTTATTTATTTTTTAAATTTTGGGCCATTTTAGACTATGTAAAGTAACTTTAGAAATTTCTGGTAGTTATTTTAGGAATCTACACGCTTACTTTACTACACTAAAGCACTTTACTATTACTATTATACAAGCTACTATTACTATTATACAAGCACATCCTGTATTCTTATGGAATATGGATATGGAGGGGGTAAATGTGGGAAAACCGCATTACATTACGCATTGCATTACGCATTGGCATAGTTGGTAATGATAGTTCTGAAGAAATCAGGATCAGAGTGGAAAAAGCTAGAGTCACATTTACTAAAATGAAAAAGGTGTTCTGTGGAAGAGATCTAAGCCTTGAGCTTAAAATTCGCCTTGTGAGATGCTACGTGCTCTCAGTTCTTTTCTATGGAATGGAGGCGTGGACATTGAAAAAGATCGATACCAAGAGGGTAGAGGCATTCGAAATGTGGATGTATCGTAGGATACTGAGAGTATCGTGGACAGAGAGAGTGACTAACGTGGAGGTTTTGAGAAGGATGCAAAAGGAGAAAGAATTGATACTAACGATTAAGAAGCGCAAATTGCAGTATTTGGGACATGTTGTGAGGGGAGATAAATACCAGTTGTTGCAACTTATTGTCCAGGGAAAAATAATTGGCACAAGATCCATAGGCAGAAGGAGGAATTCATGGTTGAAGAACTTAAGAGAATGGTTCAATTGCAACAACTGCCAACTGTTTAGATCTGCAGTATCAAGAATACGCATAGCTTTGATGATAGCCAAACTTCGGAACGAAGACGGCACCTAAAGAAGAGAGAGATAGTTGGTAACATGCTCGCCTCTCATCATGCGATCTTGGGTTCGAATCCCATTCAGGCACGGCATATTTAGAATTTATTTATTGAAGGCTTATCTCCTTTCTCCCACACATCTGATGTTCAATCTCATCTTTTTATTTGCAAGGCTTCCAGAAAGCTCAATATACTTTTGTCCATATTGATATAGCCTCCCCCAAATTGGACAGCCACCATGTAAAGTGACATTGGATGAAGTGAAACTGTGAGGATGGGTACCACTTCGATTAGTTACTTTAAAGTAACAAACAAGGGACAGATTACTTCAGAAACTAATTTTAGAATGAGGGTTGTAAGCCTTTCCTTTTCAGTACAGTAGAGCAGATGGTTCACCTACCCAAGTCCACCACAAAGAGAACGCACCTAAAAATCTGGAAATCTAGTGGATAGAACCTTTTGCCAGTTCTGATCGCTTTGAACCTTATTTTCGTGCATGATGAATGTTACTTTTGAGAAAAGATTTTTCCGAATATTGTTCAAAAAATACAATTCTTAATATACTATGAAGTAGTTTATATATTTTTTTAGAGCCTTGTTGGCACGGTGGAATACTTTTAAGATAATTCTGTTTTATTCCACCAAATGAGCAAAAAAGTGGACAATTTCACCATATTTCTCCTACTTACTTAATAGTACGTTCAAAAAACTGACTATCTCATTTTGTGACTCACATTTTTTTTATTGGCACCTTAGAAACAATCAAATTTATATTTAAAGTAACTAGCATCATGGACCCGTGCGAATAAATTCGCACTAATTATTGGGTTTCAAACCCTTGTCATTAAATACATAATTTAAGTTAACAATAAACTTAACAGTTCTTAGAAGAACGGTGAGTAACGACTCAAGTACAGTAGTACAATCATTTCATTCAGAATAGAATGGGTTATTATACAAGCACATCCTGTATTCTTATGGAATATGGATAGGGAGGGGGTAAATGTGGGAAAACCGCATTACATTACGCATTGGCATAGTTGGTAACATGCTCGCCTCTCATCATGCGATCTTGGGTTCGAATCCCATTCAGGCACGGCATATTTTCATACGTAACAAAAATCATTTCATCTTTCAAATAATTGCAAAACAGTTGGACGTTATACCAAAAAAAGCATTACATTACGCTGTATTACCACTACTTTACAAATGAAATTTACTCTTCATTTCGTAAAATGAAACATGAATTTCAAGTTTAGAACTTTTGGACAAATCATGAAAGGATACTCTTTAAAACCATGTAAAAATTATAAAAATTAGTTCGGTAGAACTCTGTATTTAAGAGTTAATAGAATTCCTATTTAAAATACATTTGAATTGATTTTATGTTTTAAATATATAGATTTATATAAATACAATACATAAGAGCCGGCCGCATTGGCGCAGTTGGTAACGTGCTCGCCTCTCATCATGCGGTCCTGAGTTCGAATCCCACTCAGGCACAGCATACGTTACAAAATATAATTTCATCCTCCATCATATAATAGTTCCACCCCAACATCGTCGCTAATGACCATTGTAGTTGATGCGACGTTAAATAAATGAATAAAAAAAAAAAATACATAAGAAAATAAATTATTTGTATTAGTTTTATTGTATTATGTAAAAACAATAAAAATGTAGCGTTCATATATCGTACAATAGACACAACAAACAAACAAACAAACACACACATTCTTAACAATGTATAATAATAATAATAATAATAATTGTAATAATAATAATAATTATTACATATGATATTGACAGAAACAGATTCTCCCTTAATATACGAAAATATCAGGGAGAGAACATGCAACCATCTCCATAGAACAGATGGTCCCTGTTTATCTATAATATTCAGTATTAATCTTCTTTTTTTTAAAAAATCTACCATGGAAGATAATTAATATTAATCATGAACAATAAATAAATAATAATAATTAACAATTGTTTTTTTTATTACTTGGTTATTTATAATAGGGAAGGATTTTTTTTTAAAAGATGTGTTTATTTTTGGGTAAGGGTTTACATATTACAATAATAATCAATGAATAGCAAAAAACTTGTATATTATTAATCACTTCACTTCATTTGCAATAGAAAAATAATCTAATACATATTTTTAACTTTTGCTAGGCCTAATGAATATATAATAATAATAATAATAATATAATATTACATAATAATATCATACCAACTACTACAAAAACAGCAAGGACAAACTATTTCTGACAATAATTGTTTATAAATTAACGCAGATACAAAGCATTTTTTTTTTTTTTTACCACAGTTACGATCTAAATACTTATTAATTAAGTTTAATAACTATAAACTACTAACAAACTCACTACGTTACATAAACTAACAAAAAACTACAAAATACATAAAACATTCTAATGACACACACAAACGAAAAAACTGTAAAAATAATCTTTAAATCAAGAATACATCATAACATATCTTACGAATAAAAATATATAAATAATAATTTATTAACAATACATTTAAGAATGATTTGTATAATAAACATAAAAAACAATATAATAAAAAATACGAAATATAATAAAAATCACTAGTAAATGACTAGCACAGTTCTTTTAAATCAATATATTTATTTATTTATCTGATTAATAAATTAAAAAGATAAATAAATAAATACATGATTGACTCCATACAAATTCCTGACAATCATTTCGATTGTATGCGTTATAATTGCATATAGAATATGTATCTCCGATTCAAACACACTTTGTAATACTTTCACGTCTTGAAATCCGTTTTCGTTTTTATTTGGCTGCGGATTTTCATTAATAAAGAAAACGGTTTCAATTATTCGTTCCTTGATAATAAGATTATCAGTACTGTTGATTTTACGGATATAATCCATTAATATTTATATAATTCTGCGACCATTACTGTTTCCAACATTTATCTTACATATATGTTTATAATACACATATGTAAATACAATACATAAAAGAACATTTTTTTTTTACGTACACAAATAAGGTTATGTCTTAGTTAATCAATAACAATAATATGACAATAACAAATGAGCATTAATACAAAGCAGAATTAATTTTTTTATATACATATTTTCTTCTCTTTCTTTTAAAATGTTTTTAACAAAAATGAGCACAAACGACATAAAGCACACTGTTACACTTAAAATTGAGCACCCCCATAAATCATTCTATCATACAGCAATAAATTTAAAAAAATAAACATACTAAAATTATAATTAAAATAAATAAATACATAAATAAAATAATACAATACCTAAATTTTATAAAAACAAAGTCAAACATTTAAAATATAATTACATAAATTCGTAACTAAAACTAAACTGCTCTTATAAACTAACCTAACACCATCAATGAAAATGTTTTATTACAAATCAGCTGATTAATACGTGTTTTTTTTAATGATCAGCTCTTATTTTAATATCAAACCACTACTAACACTTTTTAACAACATAAATAGTATTGTTAATATTATTATACATAACATGCAATATCATATACAAAAATAAAGAAAATAGTACATAATTATAGGCCAGTCCTTTTTTTCTAGTACATCATTTATTTCATACATTACAATACAATAAGAAAACGTTAACTGGTTCAGGAACGAAGATAAATTACAATCATGCATGCACACACAACAAACACACAATTTATTTTTAAATATTATATAACATAACCTCACATATAAAAAATACGATCAAAGCGATATTAATTACATTGCGCATTAAACAATATTAATAGTTTAGTAATAATAATAATTATAACAATTAAGGTTTTAAGCCAAGAAATATATCAATTAATTATATATACTTATTACTAATTAATAATTAATTCAATTGTTTTATCAGTCGTACAAGAAAGAATGTTTATTGTTTTTAAAAATACCAATCAAGTACTACCAATACCGTCACAACATATATTTTAAATCTATATTTTAAAAATAATTGTTACAACATTATAGGTTATGTAACATTCTAAATGACAACAATTTTAACGACAAATTATGATAACCAATTTAATTTTTCAATAATAATAATAATAATAATAATAATTTTATTATATCAATCAATCAATATATGATTGATTGATTAATAAGAATACAATAATAATGATGATGATGATGACAAGACAACAATGAGCTGGCTGGCATCAATAACCGAGTAACAACAATTTATTTTTTATGTATTTTTCATAATTTTTTTATGTAATAATAATAATAATAATTATATTAATTACTAACAAATTCTACACGGCACATATTTAATTACATTATATTATTCATATTAAATTTTATTACAAACCGTAATAAAATATTAATATAAATAATATTTTAAAATATATTTTATTGGATTATTACAACATGACATTTTTGTGGTTCATTATTTAATAAATGATAAACGTATCAACTTTTATTTTAATTATTCATATCATTTTACAATAGTATAAAAGATTGTATTGTAATAAGAATTCTAGGAAAGTTTACTTTTGTAAAATGTACCGAAAAAAATAAAATAATTCATACAAAGTTGAATTATTTTGTTTTCTGATACACTCAATAACAAATTTTATTATCTTAAATAATATGTTTATTTATTTTTTTTAGAAGTTAGATTGTACAAAGCCTACCTGCGTAAAGTTCAATTATATAAGTAAGATAAAAATTATGTGTTTAAAAATAAATATGATTTATATTTATATCATTAATGAAAAAATAGATAAATTTATGATTAACGTAATAGGGATTTACCTGTTGTACCATTTTCATTTCTGTAATAAGTTATGTTTGTCAAAGAATAGTATTTGTAAATAAATTGAAAAATCGCTATCATTTTTATTTCATTTGATGTATTTTTTATGTTTATAAAGTTTTTTTCTTATTCCTTATTTGTGTACGTTGCAATCTGTTCAATTTAGAACAATAAGCAACCCCATGACCCAATGAGATGAGGATGATGTGTAAATGAGGTATAGTCTTGTACAGACCCAGGCCGACCATTCCTGAGAGAGTATGGTTAATTAAACCCCAACCATCAAAGTACACCGGTAACCACTATCTAGTATTCAAATCTGTATAAAAGTAACTACCTTTACTAGGATTTGAACCAGGAACCTTCGTCTCTGAAAATCAGCTGATTTTGGCGACGACTTTACCTCTAGACCAACCCGGTGGGTGTTTATAAAGTTGTTTAGAAATTTGTATACTGTTGACAATTCGAACAGGCACAACTCTTGCTCGACGTGTACACACAGTTCCGACAAGGTCTACAAATTTTAATGTACCCAAATGCCTACAACCTTATTTCAATGTACAAACATACAATTAATTATTTCATTTTAAAATATGTATTTAATTTGTCCCAGTAAAAAATTTAATTATAAATTACAAGAACCAAACTGCAAAAACTCACTAAACTATACTCTACAGATGCACGCAACAAACTAAACAAATTGGTCTGAATATAAAATGAACAGAAAATCATATATATATGAAAATAAATTAGTCACATCATATGCCTGACAAATTTATTAGTAACAACAGTGAAAACAAAGCGTAGTGACTGTGCGTGAGTCGCACATTACAGTAGCGATTGTATACTTTTGTGACTACCGTCGTTGTACGGTGAGGGGTGAAGAGTGGAGTACATAAACGCCAAATCTGCTAGTGCCAATTCGAATTGTCCAAGGTATAATGGTAAATTATTCATATTCAGTGAGGTGTTGCTAGTTACCTTTTGGGGAAATCCACAGATGATGGATACGGGAGTGCTAGTCAAATATGTTGGTCAAGTACCAGGAATATAAAATGAATGAGTACCGACCCCTTAAAGTTAGAGGTTGGTACTTCAAAGGCTAGGGGAAGAAAACACGTAAAACGAATTATCTATTCCTACAAGTTGGGGTATAGGCAGTTCAAATAAAGTTAAAAATTTCAGCATTAGAGCTTCTTAAAAAGACGTAGAATGAACGCCAAATAAGCTTGCTGGTTTTTTTGAGTGCGCAGAAGGTTTATTTTGGTAATGGACCACTCGATTGTCTCAGCGAGTGGTGGGGTTCAGTGCTGTACCAGCTGTTTTTTTTAACGTCCGACTGTTCTGCAATTACTGCTAATGCAGACGGTGAATGATGAAATGATTTCTGTAACGTATGAAAAAATGCCGTGCCTGAATGGGATTCGAACCCAAGACCGCATGATGAGAGGCGAGCACGTTACCAACTTCGCCAATGCGGCCGGCTGTGATCACATCACTCTCGCAATGTTATGTATTAACTAACCTGAAAACATTAGTCTGTAATTTGTTGTACATGGTAGGCGTTAATTGTTGTATACAATATTAACAATTAAATGTTTTTAATGTCGCTAATAGAAGATAATTTACATCGTTTCGAATATGTGATTTAATATGCAGTTCGGTACTAAGACTCGAAGTCTACCGACTGAATCCGAACTGTTCATGCAGCTACACCGGCAAGCTTATTTGGCGTACGCTCTATTAAGATAAAAATTGCTGAAAAAGATTCTGAATTTTATGATTAGAAAGAAATAGGGAGTTACAGCCATGAGTGAAAGAATTACAGGTTATAGATGGGTTCCGCAAGATTTTCTACAGGATGGCAGTTTAGTATGAGACAGATGGCATATGAGATGTTTAAAGACTTTGCAGAAATTAGCCAACCATTTACACGGATGCTTGCGCGCAGCTTTGGAATGGTACGTACAGAGTAGGCTATGCATACATGAGTATTGGTTAGTATGAGTCGCACACCAGATAATTAGAATGTTACATATCGAGTCTGCTCGCAAAAAACTTGTAGCAAGTGTTTAGCCCACTGCAATAATTTTTTAAACAGTCTAGTACGACATGTTCTTATTAATCAGCCATCACATGTGTGGATAATTTTTATTTTATTTTATTAGATTTCTAAGTTATATTAAATTTTTGGGTTGTACTGTTGTAATATTGTATTTTTGTGTTGTATCGTCAGTAAATATAGATACACAATTCCAGAATAAAGAATTCATGTCCGAGATTAGTACAGTGCCATCAAGGTTTATAGAACGTTGGGAGTTGGGAGGAAAAATTGTTCTTTTCTTTTTACAACTTAATAAACTCATATTTTACATAATACAAATTATTTGTTCATACTTAAATAAATTAAAGAAATAATTAAAAATACCAACGAAAGATTTCAATAACCAACGGATTTCAACAAATACATACCACACTCTAAACCTTTAGTATTTCTAACTAGTTGGAATTCTTAACGCTCATACTTGAAATGTACAAAATTAAACGTTCTCGCCCACAAATTAACATACACGTATTTCCCGTACTTAGAGCATGAGTCTGGCGCGTGGTATTTTAACTTACGTTAGGATAAGCGCACACTGAATGCTGTACGCTTACAAGCGAGAGCCTGCTAGTAGGAATGGGCCATTATACTTTAATTGGACGTCTCACAGTAAACGCTGGGGGAGAATGCTGTGCGCTGGTCATCTGTGCATATCAGCTCACTGGTTTATTTTGCATAAACCTGCCTGCTGCTAGCTAGCACGTTGCTAAGTGTACTTAGCGACGTATAATACATATTCATAAATAATAACAAGTTGTTAATTAATTGTAATAAGATAGGTTTATAAAAATAACTTAAAAGATTATTACCGGCCGAACAATGCTTTATAATATTGAATATCGGTAGTCAAAATGTTTAAAATACGTATTTCAAAGTAATCACAAGTCTTTCTTCCGGTAATATTGGTTGCTTGTGCAAGTTGCACCATTGTTTTTGAAAACGAGTTCTACTTTAGACAATATAAAATTAAACGTTTTCAGAGTCATTCTCATGCATTTAAAAAAACCTACCTCTATCTTTTTTTAATTGCGGAAAAAGATGATTATGCCAAATGATGTTCTGTTCTTTAGTTACTAACGGTATCGTCTTTAAAAGATAACAATTTTGTAAAAGGGTTTTCCATTAGGAATAATTCATCATCACTGCTGACTGGAACTCATGTTGAATATCGAAAATTGAATGAAGATTAAGCGCGTAGTTACATGCTGCCACTCTGAGCGTTCACCACCGTGCCGTATATCAGTACCTGCGACCAGTGACCAGCGTTCACTATGCACTTAGCCTAAGTAGGGAACAGCAACTTAAAACGTGGTGTTTCAAACACGTAAGTACGTAGGACTCCAAGATCGCGTACTAAATGTCCGTGTAAATAGCCGGGTAATGGGTACAGTCAAGACTTAATGCCTGAAGGAAGAAAAAAAAATCTGGTGTGAAACACTCACACAACTTTCTCTTGCCAATGCAAATAATTAACAATAAACCTAACATTAGTATTAAAACATTAGAAATGAACAAAAACTAACCTCAAAAACATAACCTTATTTTAATCATGAGTGGAAGACGCAAAATGAAAATCGAACTCAATTTGGCTTAAAAAAAACGGAAAATCACACTTTCACGCTAAACTAGGCTCTGTAGAGAAAAATTCTCTAAACAAAAGTTGTAGATCTTTTAATTTTCTATAACTTTTATTATATACACTTTTGTCGTAGAATGCATACTAAGACCGAAATGTTAAAAAAATCGATTTTTCTCACGTTTTCGTGAGAAAAAAACAGAAAATCGCAAATTACCGCTAAACTAAGCGTCATACAAAAAAATGTTTGAAACAGAAGTTGTAGGTTTTTAAATTTTCTACAACTTTTATTATATAAGTTTTTGCGCTAAAATTTATATTAAAGCCGTAATCTTAAAAAAACAACGTTTTTACGTGAAAACAGCCTCACCGAGAATTTCAGCAAACATGGCGCCTACCCTATCTTGTAGAGAATCAAAAATTGAGTAAAATAGGCGATTTTAAAAAAAATCGTAGGACCAGTTTTTGAGAAAATCGCAAAAAACTGAAAAATTATACGAATAAACTAAGTTACTACTACTTCCGGTTGACCGATTTTGATGAAAATGTTCGTGTCGCGTCCGGTAGTGGTATGTAACTTAAGTTTCAAGTTTCAAGTTCGTACGATGTTCCGTTCTTGAGATATTCTGTTCACACACAGACCAATCGCTAAAAACATGTTTTTTGGGTTCAGGGGGTCTGAAAACGTATAGATCCGGTGAAAACTCGATTTCGAAAAATCGACATGAAAACAATACTTTCCTTCCTATATATTCATATAGGCAAGAGAAAGTAATTAAGCAGAATGAAGCTTCTGACAACGAATTAGTTTTAAGTATATCATACAAAGGTGATATTTACAACATGATGTTATTCGGTATAAAATATGGACACATTTGGCATCATAAGATGAAAAAAACTTGCCTTTCCAAAACCAGAAAAAGTACATCAAATGAAACAATGTCAACGACATTTTCGTTTTACAATAATAATTACTTTTGAATATCATACAACTGTTAACAAAACCCTGAAACATTTCACTATTGAGAGATTTTAAATGTATTTTCCAACAGTTATTCATACTATTTTATACAATATTAATTAAGCACTTAAGCATTATTTAAAAATTTTTGCATAATGCTTTCTATATAGCAATTATTAAGAGGATAATAAAGATAAAATTCAAATTCTCATTAAGTATAATGAGTCTTAATATGAAATATAAGGCATATATTTTTCCCTGGTCAATTTATATTGTTTTCAAATTTAATGAATTATAATACTTCATTACAACAATTACTTATCAAACCTGTAACACTATTAGAATATGTGAAAATAAAAAAGATTATCATTACGAAATAATACCGTTCTAAATTTTTAGTATAATATACATTTAGGTTAGTTTTAAAATAAGGTTAGGTTAGAAAAATACGCGAAAAATGTTCTATGTTGATCAATAACTAAATTATTCATTACGAAAAAACTCACAGTTTGGTCAAAAGATTGTCATCCTCTAAACCTGATTTAATTTCTTTGTTAAAGGGATCTGTAACCAGGAATTTAAAAAAAAAAACAATTTTTTTTATAGTCTTGTACAGACCCAGGCCGACTATTCCTGAGAAAGTAACGTTAATTGAACCCCAACCATCAAAGTACACCGGTAAACACTGTCTAGTATTCAAATCTGTATAAAAGTAACTACCTTTACTAGGATTTGAACCAGGAACCTCTGTCTCCGAAAATCAGCTGTTAAACAGCTGGCTCATGGCGACATCTTTACCTCTAGACCAACCCGATGGGTCAAAAATTTTTGACTTTTACACCTAAAAAATATTCTACACTATTCAGTGTAAAATTATGTATTTTTATTAATTTTTGAAAATGAACATTGTGTAATGTTGTGATGTCTCCTAAATTAAATAAAACTTAAATATTTATGATAACTTTTATGTTATTTTTGAAGTAAATTTTTATCATAAAGGAATATTTTGTACTTATTAAGTTTTGTTTATAACCAAACATTGTGAGGTGACCTCAAAATTTGAAGTGGCTGAATTTTAAAACTTTTATAAAAGATTCCATTAAATTCATGTTTTTTGAATTATTTTAAAAGGTTGCAAACTAACTGAATTTTTAAACTAAGTATAGCCTGATTTTCGTGGAGAGCACTGGGCAAAATGTGTGTCTGCATTAGTAGTCTTGTAAGAACTACAATAGTGCAGTGTATGTAATGAACGATAGAACAGCATGCCTACAAAATACAATGGGTATTGTCAATTTTTAACAACACCCTGACTACATTTAACTGTAGGTTGGAGGGGTATGCAGGGTCCAAGTCAAGTATGCGCATGCCTAGCCCAGCTCTCACAGCAATTGGCTTGGCCTTTATTAATAGATAAAATATTGTGATATTTTTGCAAGCATTTTTAATTTTTTTATTTTATTTATTTAAAGTCGCATCAACAGCTTGGTCATTGGGTAGTCAACGACTAAACTGGATTATGGAACATTGAGTTGTGACTTGTTATAATTTCCAGCCCGTAGCCGAGAATCAAACCTAGGACCTCCGTGTGATAGGCCAGTACGCAACCACTACGCTACGGAGGCGGCCTTCGATTAATTTTAAAACTTAAACATTACATTTAAAAATACGAATAATTTTGCTACCACATATAAATAAATTATGTGTTTTGATAAGGCAACGAAGTTTCAACTATCTAAAATTGTTTTTGAGAAAAAAATCATTAAGTAGATTCCATTTTAACATTTTTGTCAAAGTCCTGGTTACAGATCCTGTTAAACAAATAAATATGAGTTGTTAGGCATTTACATAAGTTACTTTTAAAAACACATTAAGTTAAATGCTCTACAAATAATTATTATAAATGAAAACAAATTAAAATAATTTTTACAAATATATAATTACACAATAAAATTTAGCAGTTACCATGTATATTATAACCTAAAAAACTACTATTACAACACTGCTCACTAAATTTCTTGACAATGATTGTCATTATTATAAAAATTGTCCACTGAATTTCATTTAAAACTAAACAGTATTCAATACTCTTGTATTCTTACATACAGATATAGTAAAGAACAACTGTTTTTCTAAAATATTTAGGTTAAATTTTTTAAACATATTTAGTGTACAGGTTTGATAACTTCCATCATGTCCTGAGAACAACAGGTAATAGACTAAAAATATGTTAACAGGATTATTTTTTATCAGTAAGAGGTAAAATGACCTTGAGATTGAGTAGGCAAGGTATAAAAATAGGGTTAGGTTAGGTTAGGTTAGGTTAGATTAGGAATTCTTTACTACAAAACTGATTGATTATACAAATATCAATATATGTGTACGTGAAACAAATTAAAAATGCGTGCTGAAATATGAAAAATTGCGTATTATTAATGAATAAAAGAAATTTTTTGTATTATTGTAATGTGTCAAAAAGGTTAAATGACAGATAAAAGTTTAGGTTAGAAAAATTGAAATGGGGGAAGGCAATTTCGTTAATCACAGACTTGTTACCAAGATGAAAAAGAGGGGCAATAAAACAAAAGATGATAAAAAAAAATCATCGATTAATTCACACTACAATATTTTATGTTTTTTTTTTTTTATATTATACTCTAAAAGTGAGAATAGTCGAATGTTAAAATACGAAACTAATAAAAATTGTGTATAACAAGATTAATAAATATTATAGGCAATTAAACCATAAAATTTTACTCGTATATACAAAGAATTGAAATTTTATTAAAACAATTGCAGAATTACCAGGAATCGTAAACAAAAATAGTAGCGTACTAATTCAAAATATCTTTTATTTGAAATATTTTTGATAAACCAACAAAATTTGGTTATTAAATATAAATTGACTTATTGAAATTCAAGACTTAATTTTAATTTAATTTAATTTTTCAGTTCTTTTATTTAACAACACACTGAAATCGCAAAAACTACACACATCTACTATCACTTATTAGAACAAGATTTATGTCAAATAAAACAGATATTTTGAATTTTAAATATTGTACCATTATTTAAATCTAACAAAAAAACAAAGTACAATTTGGTGTGGTATGACTTTCCCTTATACAATATACAAATTCATTTGCAATATTTATTTATACAGCAAAGCATTTCTTTAAATTTTTTTAAATATCCACTAATATTTTGAATATTTAACCAGATGTCATTTATATATGTGAAGATCAAATAAATAAATTTACACAAAAAAACCTGTGGTTTTCTCATTACTAAAAATTAATTTCAATATAACATCATAAAAATTTTAGTTATTTTAAAAGCATGTCACATAAATTTTAAAAAATAACTGCTACTTCAACAGAGAATTGAATCCAGGACACCGGCATAGAAGCCAGTTGCATTGATTACTACACCACGGGCTAGCACAGTATGATATAGAGACTTGGAACTTAAACAAAGCAACTACACACAAGCATTGGCGTAGTAGCATTGGTAACTTGCTCGTCTCTCATCATGCGGTCTTGGGTTCGAATCCCATTCAGGTATGGCATATTTTCATGTTGTTGTTGTTTAGGTCAACAGTCGAAAGGCTTGTTTGAACCTCTAGAGGTTTTACTAAGTAAAAACGAGGAGTAAGGTGGTTTACCATTGCCTTCCTCACTGAGTTGAAAGAGTATGCTTATCAGGCGTGCCAGGCCCTCCGAAAAGCACTCACTTTCCACCCTGCAAATGACACCTTCACTTCACTCACCACAGGGTCTGGCTGCATAGTGAAATTCATTACTCTCAGAGGAGATAACTCTCGACTTGTGTCTTTTACAACTCTACCTATTCTGTTCTTAAATAATTCAGTCATATAAGTGGCTGACCATGTGATAAGAAACAGAACTATTTTTTTTAACCCTGGACCAAACAGATAGAGTGCAATTAAAATAACACTCCACCTGCCCGTTTTGGGCAATATTTTCATACGTTACAAAAAAAAATTTCATCCTTCACAGTCTGCAGTAGCAGTAATTGCAGAAAAGTCGGACGTTAAATCAAAAAAAAAAAAATACACACAAGCCTCAAAGCCTATGAACTCCTGCTGAATAGAATACCATGGAGAAAGAATGTCACCAACATAGTCTTATGGAGAATGAATAAAGTACTAAAATTAGTAAACATTGTCAAATGTCATAAGACACAGCACCTCGAACATAAATCATGAGGTATCAAAAAAAAGAACTACAGTTCAGCCATTCTTAGTTTGCTCCTACTGTCAACAAACCAAAGCCAGCTACACCAATAACAACCAGCTAGGGTGCACGCTAGAGTCCACGACTTTATGGATGTCATATTCCTATTAAATTAACTATGTTTTAAATTATAAGTACTTAAAGTACTTAAAACATCAGTCATGATACGATGTAGGCCTAACAATTTCATTTATAAAAATACTTTTAAAAGTATTTTGTTGTTACTTTTTAATCAGCGTGTACACATTTTTATATAATGCTGGTCAGTGATGTAATGACATCACTGACTTTGTTTGAATTTGTTTACATTAGGAGCAAACTAAGAAAGGCTGGACTGTACTTTAATGCATTCTGCAAGGGAAAATAGAAGGAGAAAGAAATAGTGCAGAAAATTAAGTTTGGTAAGAGCTCTACATAATAGTTCTGGATAGACACACAAAAAACAAGATGACAGAATTTTGCTTTTGCATTTACACATATTTATATCGGTTGAACCATCTTTAATAGATAACGAGTATCAGTAGAAAAGTTCAAATCCATATAAAATAAACAAAAATCAATAGTTTTTAAAGAAAAAACAATTTTTTTAAATTAATATGTTGGTAGAACTTATTCGTAAATTTTAATAAAGTAAATTATATGTAAAGAAAACCACAGTAATGCTAGGCGTCTTTTGTTCAAAGATTTTTTATTAAGAAAACTTTAAAATTTAGAAATGAACAATTTAAAACCCGACGTTTTGAATAACTACAATCAATGCTCGATTTAATGGATACTGAAGTCCGTTGTTGTGAAAATCCGTTAAATTGAAAAACATCCAGTTATAACATAACCGGTCATATATGTTTCTATACGTGTTAAAGTAAACATTGGATTTGTTTATATCTTTATTGTTATTATACCTTCCAAAAAAACTGTATCTTTCAGGAAGAAAATACCTTACGGGAAGAGCTGCGAAGCGTTGTACAATAAAACAAAATAAATCGCCAGCTAAATCACTAATTTTATTTTGTATGCTTTTACCAATACAGTACTACTGAATAGTAAAAACTAATGGCAATTTTTTTTAAATATTATTAAATTGCATCAAATTGATTAAAAAAACCACAAAATTGTACAAAATATGTAAAAAAATTATCTATCATGCGTATATTGTCAGATTACACTAAATTTGCTAAAACAAACTGCCAGATTAAATGATAAAAAATTACTAATGGCAGCTTATCATGGCTTCATTCTGTCTCATATCCGTTATGGTATCTTAATATGGGGTAATTTTAACATGGGTAATATGAATAGGGTTTTTAAAATTCAAAATAAAGCTATTAGGTGTATGTTGGGAGCTAACCAGCTAACCTCATGCAGGCCATTATTTAAGGAGCTTAAATATTGGTTACAGTTCCCTCTCTCTACATTTTTGAGGTGATTATATATGTTAGGCAAAATAATTTTATGCAGAATTTCAATGTTCACAATCATAACATGAGAAACAGAAATGATTATTATGTGGCTAATCACTCCACAAAATTGTTTGAACAAAAACCTACTAATGCAGGGAGAAAATACATGAATAATTACCCCAATTTTTAAAATGTTGTGATAATTATTTGCATTCCTTTAAAAATAATCTGAAAAATTACTTGATCGGTGAAACTTTTTATAGCGTTTAAGAATTTCGTTCTTGGTAGTAGTGATACATTGTGTGATTCTTATATGTATTTCAGGTGTTATAACTGACAATGTCCTATACTCCTCCTGGAGTCTCAAGGGCCCAAAAAAAAAAAATTAGTTACGAATATCAAAAACTGTTATTGGTAATTTTTCTTCACAAAAATTAACATTCGTTAGATTTTTGTAATTTTAAACTGTTTAATTCACGTAGGAGGCTAGTCCATTAAATTGAATTCCGTTAAATCAAGCATTGACTAATGAGAAAAAAAAGAAATAGAAAAACTAATGAGATATTTCATTAAATAAATTTAAAACAACGGTTTTAAACATTCACATACATTAAACACTACAATCAAATACAAAACTTTCCAGATTATATAAGAGAAATCAAAACAAAAGTGTATTTTTTATTATAATAAGACATATTGTTTAAAAGGTTGGTGTTACAACAAACATTTAAATACAATAGCACATGCAACTATTTCCAATAAACATCATTAATATAGTAAATATTTTATATGTGTTAATTATTAATTAACGTTTTTTATAATTATTACGTACTTAAAAAAATACTGAAATATAAAATTAAACAATTTTTTTATCAAACTTCACAATGTCAGACTTTATTTGCGTACAATAATAGTATTAATAAACCATAATTTTAGTAATAACATAATATTTTTACCCTAAACATTTAAGGAGAGGTTTTAACACATACCACTACACCATTTTCTATTATTTTTTTTTATACACAAAAGTACATTTATATTATTATAATACAATGTTCCAAATTAAATATATATTTATATATACCACACAAACTAACAATAAAAAAAAATATTAAAAAATAACAAAAATTATAATACTTTATTGTTATTAAATCACATTCTTTTATGTTGGCTACTCTGTTATGGGTTAGTTTTTTAATTTAACAAAATTATAATAAAAACTGTTAATATTTTTATGGTCTCAAAAAGTGTTTAAATAATTTTGAATACAGTTGATCATTAAGATAAAATTAAATCTTAAAACTATGAAATATTCAGAAATATTCACTAATTATCCACCATTTTTTTAACATAATTTTTATCTCAGGTACGGTAAAGCATACCAAGTTGAACTTCGGTGCCGGCCGCATTAGCGTAGTTGTAACATGCTCGCCTCTCATTATACAGTCGTGGGTTCGAATCCCATTCAGGCACGACATATTTTCATACATTACAAAAAATAATTTCATCCTTCCACCGTTTGCATAAGCAGTAATTGCAGAACAGTCAGATGTTAAACAAAATAAAGTCGCTGGCCGCATTGGCGCAGTTGGTAACGTGCTCACCTCTCATCATGTGGTCCTGGGTTCGAATCCCACTCAGGCACGGCATATTTTCATACGTTACAAAAAAAAATCATTTCATCCTCCATTGTAAACAGTTACACCCCAACGTCGTTGCTAATGACCATTGTAGTTGATGCGAATTTAAATAAATAAATTTAAAAAAAATAAAATAAAAAATAAAGTGGTTAAGAAGAAAACCGAAAAAACCGAACCTGTTGGATATCACCATATACTACAAGCAATAATCATAATAGAGGAGCGTATGTGTGCCCCCAGGAACTCTCCTGTGATGAAAACAAATTTAAGTCTTCTTATCGGATGCCAAAAGAAAGGTAATGTCACGCCTAGAATATTCTATCAAATTAAAATTTTATAGACACAGATATTTTTCAGCTTCAAGCACAAAGGCTACGTTGGCTGCTTCATCTGCCATGATTATACACGACTGGTCGACCAGATATTGGCCAAGCTGAGTCGCATGCGATCAGTTCGATCAAGGTTGCGTTGAGGTGATACTGGTGGGAGGGCGAACATATAAATGTAAGGGTACGACTCGTATCGGACGTCGAGTTTCACCGGTGTAAGAGGGGCTTTAGTGCTCAAAGGCACCTATTATCAGAATTTAAAGATGAGGGTTTGTATAGTCAAAAGAACAATCAGAAGATAAAAATTTAATTAGGACCTAAAGTCGCCTTACTACGCCCAGCAAGTACAAACGTGATACTGCATGTAAAGCAAAATATATTTTTACAAAATTTAAAAGACCACATTCACAAAAAAAATGGATGAAATAAAACTGGTTGTAAATTTTATGATTCACTTAAAGAATTTTATGAATTTTAAAAATTATAATTACTTTTTGAGACCATTTTATATATTTTAACGAAAACATACAGTTATAAAAAAATATGATTGTAAAACGTTTTATACATTATTTACTAAAATATACATTCTTGTACACTGACATTCACGTCATGAATGCTTAAGGGAAGTATGTATTCACATTGTAGATAATCATTTTATTATGCTCCGGGGAAATGTTATAATCCTACAAATATTCCCACAGGAAAATTATTTAGCTTAAATGTTACACAATAACAAAATGTTTAAAGAATTTAAATGTAGAAGTTTTACTTTTGTTTCAAAACAGGGAATGTTACAAATACTTTCACAACATAAATTTTTTCTTTAAAATATAACGCAAAATGATTACTATTTTGAAATTTTAGCCGATAATCGTAATTAATAAAATCTATATTTTCTTTAATTTATTCAGTGTAAGGTTAGAAAAAACGAAAAGCAATAAATTTATCTGAATTGTACTAAATGTACAATAATTTTGACAGCTCTATAGGAATCTAACCTGACATGTAAGGTTATTTAATTTTAGCGATGAAAATGTGAGAACCTAATGAAACGTTTAGTTTAAATTTTAGTATCTACTAATTTCTTTAAATACGTATTTATTAGAAATGTACAGAATATGTGTCACCTTATCTTGATTTAAATTTAACAAAACTGTATTCATTTTGTATATACAATAATATGCCCATAACAGGCAGGTGGAGTGTTACATTACTAGTACTGATGTGTAATGACGAGATGAACCCGAGACTTAGTGTGGGCGATGCGCTGCTGCTAGCGTAGTGAGTACATTTCTAAAAACATGCAACTGTGTAGTATATATAGCTTATTTTTTGCTTCTTCTTTACAACACTTAATAACATTCCGTTCTGCACTTCGAATTGTTTTACGATGCTTTCGAACGGTCGACATGATTAACTTATAATACATGGATAGATATCTAATTTAAAACAAAACTACAGAATAATGAATAAAATGTGAAGAATTAAAATGAAAAGAAACGGAATGAGTTTAAACAAATTAAAATACTTTTATTTTTATAAATGTGGCCTAAAACGTAAAAACAGAATAGCTAAATCAAAACAATATTTCCTGTACCACTCGTCGCATAATAAAATAAGGACTGTGTATTCCAATGAACTACGAGTGTCAGTATGTTTTTAGGATTGTAATAGAAAAATTGGGCATGCGCAGTAGATTAAACTTCGTCCTCTTAAACTTCGTCTCAAACAAAGTTCAATTCGTGACTAACCATTAGTACTCAGTCTGTTAGTACCAGGGCTACCAAAATAGTTCTGTTTCTTATCAATGGACAGCCAATTAAATGATTGAAGCATTTAAGAACAGAAAAGGTTGAGATGTAAAATATACATGTCAGAGTTATCTACTCTGAGAATAATGAATTTCATTATACAGCCAGACCCTATGGTGGATGAAGTAAAGATGTGATTTGCAGCATGGAAAGTACGTGATTTTCAAAGGGCCTGGCGTGTTGATATGCATACTTTTCCAATCAATGAGGAAAATAATGGTAAACCACATCATTCCTTGTTTCACTTAATAAAGCCTCCAGAGGTTCAAACCAGCCTTTCGGCTGATGACCTAAACATCAATAATCAATATTTTACAATACACCGCGTACAAAAGAAGATATAATATTAATAGATAAAAAAACTACACTTCCTCAACAACCTTACACTGAACAAATAAAATACAAGAACTTCATTTTACACGATTCACAAATTTTATTAAAAAATTTGATATTATGTAATGCCACACAGTCTTTGTTATTCAGGAAGTTTCATGAAGCTTCAAACAGTGAGATTTTTTAAAAATTTGTAGGGTAGTTTTCAAGATTACTTCAAACAAACAAATTTTATTTCTTTATAATATTAATATATTTTGAATTAATAATTTACAAAACTGTATGTTTTCTAGAACGGAAAAATATAAAGTCTGATGTAATTAAATTTATAATAGATACCTTAATACTTTTAGGTTAAGTATTGGTGTAGTATTTTAAAATAATATTTGAAATCCTTTAAAAACTTAGGTTATAATAAAAAATTTCATAACTTTTTTTTAAATAATTTATACAAATTTTTTAGCCAATAAAAATTATTAATGATTAAATTTTTGATTTCTGTTTAGAAATTATACATCGTGAATAATTTAAATATATTAACATTAAAGTCTTGTTAGTTTGAAATTCAATTAAATTCAAGCTTCCAAAATAGCTTCAAGTGTTCTAGTTTGGAAGTACTAGTAAAGGTAACTTGACAGCTTTTTCACTTCTGTCAAACTTACTTGGTAATAATATTACATAAATAAATCAATGTAACATATTCATGTATAAGGTAATTCACTCATTAATTATTTAATAAGGTTATGTTTATGAAGTGATTGTTTTACAGAAGTATAAATTTTAATGAAATTTATTATTTTTTTAATACTATACAATTAAAAAATTTTTAATGAGACTTACCTTTAAATTATTCATAGATTTTTCTATCTGCAAATATACCTGTCAATTATGTACAGAAATGTTGACAGTTTATCTGAAAAACCCTACTACAATTTCCCACCAGAAATCAGTAAAAATTTACAAAGAGGTTAGAAAAAGTTTAGAGGTTAGGTAATGAAATTCAATGGATTCCTAAGTACAGCCATGACTTGATTTTAACATTATAAATAAATTGATAAAAATTAAAGTAAATAACTTACATTAAGAATCTAATAATCAGCTACAATAAAAAATCAGCGTGGAATGTAACTTTCATTAATATTAAAATTTTACTATTAAATTCAAAAAAATAAATAAAAATAGTGTATGCTTCACTGTCTACATCTAAATCCTAAAAAAGCATAAAAATGTATATAATGTATTTAATAAAAAATGGCGCACGCGATGATATATATTCATTATATATATGTATAATATATTAGCGAAAAAATGGCAATCCAGCAGACAAAAAATATGTTTCAACTACAAAAGGCTAAAATGTTCCCTATTTTAATTGACATAGAAGAATAATTATGATCTTATTAAAAAATGATCACTTGTCGAATTGGAAGGAGATGTATATATGTCATTATTATATACATACATACAGTTAATTTAACAATTACGTACAACTACTAACATTTCAAAAAACATCAACATTATTTCTATTAATAATAATATGTAATTAACAAATAATTTGGTGCCTTGACCGTTCAGCATTTTAAATAGATAGTATAATAATTATCTTGAAATAGTGTAGTGTGCAATTTATATATTTCATTATAGTTGTTATAGTATATATTTATTCGTATTGGCAATTCAAGGTCATGAAGATTTTCTTAAAAGTATTACATCTTCAACATCAACACCTAGTACATTAAGCTGATTATATAATTTATAAATAATACGCGTCTGTGCACTGATCTAATATAATGCTAAAGGTATCTAACACAAATATTATATAACCTTCAATTGCCAATAAAAAAATGTTTAACATGTAAATCAGTTTTTAGGTTATGTTATAAATTTAACACACTATTTCAAATATTTCTCTTTTTAAAACCTTACCTTATCTTAAAATCTAATGTATCTTAAAATTAATAAATTAAAAAAATAAATTAAGACCATATTTTAATGTCTCTTAAAATTTTTTAAATACTAATTCTATCTTAAAACAACTGAAATAAAATTTAGTATATAAAATGTTGGTCACTAAATATTGTATCATTTTATATAATTGTATTTTTCTTATTATTTCCACTTTCATTATGACATCAAACCACGCAACACTTAATTATTTACTTATGTACATATTATATTTACATAACCATTTTATGTTTAATGTAATAATTATTTTTTAATGAACAAATGAACGTAAAATACCATACTTACGCATGTAAAACAAATCAATAATAGCTATCTCTGTAGCATAGTGGTAGCACATAAGCGTACCATGCGGAAGTCTTGGGTTTGATTCCCGACCAGGGTCTCGGAATTTTCACTAAGTTAAAACCCATCGTAGTCGCTAATGACCGAGATGTTGACCCGACTTTAAATAAACTAAAATTTTTTCAAAGTTACATACTTAAAAAAAAACTTATTTTCTCTGACAACAATGTATCCATTTAAAATTCTCACAGCTTATAAATTTTCTCATTAAACTACAGTTTTAAAGCAGTCCTTAGACCAAGAATAAAAAATTTTGTGCACGTTCATTTATCTAATATGATTTTATCTGATAAATAAAATAAATCAATAATGTAATGCAGTTTTAACAATTTATTACCGAAAATAAGATTACATTAATGTGTGCAATACAGTAAGTGGCTCACCGGTTATCATGTGACAAAAAATTTATCGATGACCGCTTCCATGGCGCAGTGGTTAGTATGCTTTGCCACAAAACAGAAAATCTGAGGTTTGATTCCTGGATCAGGGCCTGAAAAATTATTACACGTTACAACCCACCAATCTTTAACCCAAATTAGTTGCTAATAATCAAGCTCTTAATATGACTTAAGAAATAAATTAAACAAAAAAAATTATCAGAAGTTAAGTAATGGAATGGCACAATTTATATGTTGCTGTGTTAAAATTTAAAGTGATGTTAAATGCTATATCTAGATAGCCTGCCAAAACAATTTGGATTGAACAGTTCCTAAAATAAATTGTCTTAATACTTTAATGTTTTAAAACAAGTACGGAAAGAAAATGACTGAAGACAATTTTTGTTAAATGTAATCAAAACTTTAATAAAAAGTTTGTATTTTTATTTAATATTAATTAATATTTCTACAAAACATTAATTTTTTTGTTTAAAGTTGAATTAACATCTTTGTCATTAGCATCCAGTATCGTTAATAAATGGTAGTTTTGAACACGGTAATAATTTTCTTGACCCTAACCAGTAATTGAACCCAGGACCAGCTTGTAGGTAACAAGGAAGTTAACCACTGGGCCAAGGAGGCAGCCAAAAATTTAAAAATTTCACTTATTTTATAATTTTTGTAATATGGCATGTTTTATAAATATCGCACACCTGAACAATTTATACTCTCAGCTAAGACGATTTTCCATTTAAGAACCAATGCAAATTTCCATCGATTCCCTGAAAATTGTTATTACTTAAAGATTGATAAATTTCCAAGGAATCTGTAACAATTCCAAAATAATTTATTCTTGATTACAGTTGGAAAAGTGATAAGATTTTCAAGAAAAAATTATTTAATTACAATAAGTTGATTTGAAATTAATTAAATATCTTCTATGATTTATGAATGTACATTTATAAAAATTACATGCGTAAACAAGGTAATTAAAAATAAAAAAAATTAATTTTAAAGAAAAATTTAAATACATCACAAATTTTTCTACAGATAGAAAAACGATTTCACAACTTAAACTTCAAATAAATTATAATAAAAATAGTGCCTGCTTAGTTTAATTAATAAAATTCTATAATTTTAATTAGTCTTTAATAAAAGTTACGAAAAGCATTACCTACTTATTATATTTGTGCCCAAAATTTAAAGAAAATTTACGATTAGTTAACATACCTGTCCATGCTGATAGTTTAGATTTCAAATTATTTTCTGGATAATATTAAACTAGAATTATTATAATTATAAAAAAAACTTCAAAATAAAATTTATGCTCTAGTAATAGCAGTTAGTTTACTAGCAGGATCTACTAGCGCATAGGAGATCGTTCCCACGAAGCTAAGTTAATTAATGCCAGTGCTTTGAAGACATACATAAGTTGTGTTGTATATTGCTGTACAAAGTACAGCTTACTACAGAGTGATTTTTTAGTCCTGTTACCCAATTCGTAATGTCAGGTAATTTTTTTCTGAGAAAGGGAAATTTTGTTTTGTGTCACGAAATTGGTAGCCCTACTCAACTAGTATAGATGCGGCAGTGTGAGTTAATTCTCCTAGTGCTGTGTAAAATTTTTTGCCGTTTGCGGCCGTGTTACGAACAGAATGTCTTTTACTCTAGAACAATGGTTTTCATTCTTGAACAATATTTTGCTACGAGATCGTACGTGAATGTAAAAGAATCATTTCTAATTCAATTTGATGGTATTCCTCCACCAGAAAAGAAAGTCAATTTTTTAGGCTAACAAACCAATTCCGAGAGACAGGTAGTGCTTGCGACAGAAAACGTAGTGGTCGACCAACTCTCTTGACGAAGACGTTTTACAGAATGTGAAAACAATATTCCTCAATTCTCCTCAGAAAAGTTTATGAAAACTTTCCTCGCAAGTTGGTTGGTCATATTTAAGTGTTTCAAAAGCTATTGAAAAATTGATATTGTATCCGTATTGGGTACGATTAGTTCAAGAGCTGAAGCTCTTGGACTAATCGTTTCAGATTAAGTTCAGTTCTAGCGTACAACACATTGTGTTCATAACACAATCAGAAACGGCACAAAATTTTATACAGCTCAAGAAAAATTAACTCACACTGCCATATCTATACTGGTTGAGTAGGGCTACCAACTTCATGTCAGAAAACAAAATTCCCCTTCTTAGAAAAAAATTACCAGACATTAACAACTGGGGTAACAGGACTAAAAAATCACCCTGTAGTAACTAGCAACGTTTATAAACGTTTACATCGAGCTAGTTTACTAGCGCTAGTCAATCAGTTGACCTTTTCTCTCTAAACTAGCGCTAGTCAAAACAAACATGTTCAAAGTCACTAGCGAAAATAATAGTGAATACTATTTTACTATTATACTAGTACTAACATCGTGGGAATAGCTTTTACTGTGTAGTCTCACAAACTTCATCTTTGGAAACTTGACATTCTGAATGTCTCGACACTTTCCCTGAATTGGCTTGGTGCAGGTGAAGCGATTTCTTGAACGTACTTGAACTGATAACTTTTGTTGAATTTTAGAAAAAGCTACTCAATCATTCATGAAACAAGTTTAAAAAAAAAAAAAAAAAATCTGGTGTGAAACACACGACTTTCTCTTGCCAATGTAAATAATGAACTACCCATATAAAATAACATTAGAAATAAATAAAAAATTAACCTCAATAGACACAACCTAATTTTAATCATGAGTGAAAAGACGTTAAATGAAAATCAACTTCAGTTTGGCTTAAAAATATGGAAAATCACATTTTTACGCTAAACTAGGCTCTGTAGAGAGAAATGCTATAAATATAAATTGTAGATTTTTAATTTCCTATAAATTTGGTTATATACACTTTTAACGTAAAATAACTAAGGCTGAAATCTTAAAAAAATTGATTTTTTACACATTTTTGGAGAAAAAAACAGAAAATTGCTAATTACCGCTAAACTAAGCATTATACAAAAAAAATGTTTGGAATAAAAGTTGTAGGTTTTAAATTCTCTACAACTTTTATTATATACGTTTTTGTGATAAAATGTTAGTCGCAATCTTAAAAAAATAATTTTTTTATGCAAAAACAGCCTCTCCAAGAATTTCAGCAGACATAGCACCTATCCTATCTTGTAGAGCATAAAAAATTTAGTAAATGAGGCGATTTTAAAAAACATGCAAGCAGTTTTTGAGAAAATTGCAAAAAAAAGAAAAATTACACGAATAAACTACTTCCGGTTGACTGATTTTGATGATAATCTTCGTTTTGGGTCCGGTAGTAGTATCTAACTAAAGTTTCAAGTTTGTATGATGTTTCGTTTTTGAGACATTCTGTTCACACACACGCGCGCGCGCGCGCGCACACACACACACACACACACACACACAGACCAATCGCTAAAAACATGTTTTTGGGTTCAGGGGGTCTGAAAACGTGACGATCTGGTCAAAACTCGAATTCGAAAAATCGACATGAAAAAAATACTTTTCTTCCTATATATTCATATAGGAAAGAGAAAGTAAAAAGGAAGAGACAGTTCTGAAGTACCAGTTGACGTGCTCAAGAGAATTCCAGGATGTGAAGAAGCTAAAAAGGAAGTTTTTAATGAAGATATCAATAAGAGTGATTATGTAAAAGCACTCGAAGAAGCGCTGCATTTTACTTTAAACATCATTATCTGCAATGTTCATTCTGTTTTACATCAACTTCATGACGAAGGAACAAACTATTGAAACCAAAATTACAAACAATTTAAAATAATAAATTTTATACCTAGAAGTAGATTTAAGTTTAATTTCTTTTTTTCCTAATATTTCTGAATTTTTTAATAATATAGCTTTATTGTTTTTGGTAGTGAAATGGCATAATTAATACCACACACTCAGAACGATACAATTTTTTCCTATTTTTTTTAAATTGTTTTGTTAACGATTAATTATTTTATTCAATCAGATCTTTTCTTTTTTCCTTGTCAGAATTTATGGGTTTATTGTTTTTTCCCAATTTTATTCTCTTTATTTTCTGGCATCATAAATATTAAGTTTTTGTCAAGAGATATAACCTTGACAGAGTTTTCAGTTGAGATTTTCATCCCAACACTACATTAAAAAGATGATTAGTTCTTAAAAATATGGGTCAACATGGATACGAGGCAATTTCCTCTTTAGTTGCTTTAGGCAGTTTGAAATAACAACAAAATTTCTCTTAATAATAAGGCATTCAAGAGAAAGTTAAGTCAAAACGTTAACAATTCCAATTTCATTTTTGTAAAACTTTACAACCTTTCGGTCACGTTAAGACAAGTTTGTGAGACTTAACTGTAAATATGACAGCGAAAAAACCTGTTTTTACATAAATTTTAAATTTCTGTAAAGTAGATTGTAGTTTATAAATGAATCATGTTTACTTTTAATTTTGGAATTCTGTTATGTTAGGTTAGGTAAGGAGTTCTAAACTAACCTAACATTATATTTATTACAATTTTGTATTCTTCATTAACATAAAATAAATTTACAATTATGAATTTAAATTTATTTGATACTTTCAACATGGATCTTTGAATTATAAATTTTATTAGTTTATTAAAATAGCCCTGTGATATTTATACATTATTTGTATAATATGAAAAATGACTAATAAAATGATTTGTATGTAATAAGAGATTGCATATGAAGAGTTTTCTTTTAATATTACATTATGATTTATTAAAAAAATGTTTAAGAACTGTTTTTTTCTAATACATAAGTGCATTAACTTAATTTAAGTTCAGTACAGGAGCAAGAAAGGAAGTATTATGTTGTATAAATCTCTTCGTCAAATATACTAAATTTTATAGTTAAAAGATAGTGCACTGTTATTCTTAAATAAAGTCACTATTATTATAAAATTTGAAAAGTGCTCGTTAAATTGTAATTTTATTGTCAACTACAGAGGATAAAAAAAATATATTAGTATCACTATATTTATTTTATATTATTAATAATACATTTTTATTATTAATTTTCAATTTAAATTTAAAATTATTTAAGTAGTAACATGAATCACAAATAACATTGATAAACATAAAATTTAATGGAATATATTTTTTGAAATCCGTCCCTTTTCTTTACAATCATTTTAATAAATTCTATTTACATAAATTGGACATTAATATTTACTTAATAACAATATTTTAATCAAAAAAATTAAATAAAATTTAAAAAATTATACTGTACAGTTGGCAATATCATTGAATTCTGGAATTTATAAATCATGAACTATATATATTTTTATAAATTAATCATTAAAAAATAATTGAGATTACGTTTAAATCATGAAAGAATTAGGTAATCAAAATGTGGTTAATAATAAATTAATGTATTATTATTTATGTAAAATTTATATTAAAATTCTAACCTAATTTTTAGGTTAAAACACAAAAATGTGACTGACTGTTTGAGAAACATATATAAATCCTATAAAATATGTCAAAAGAATTGTCGTTTTTTATACCTTTTATGTGGTTAGAAGCAGACACCTTATGCTAAAAATTGTCTTTCGGACATCAAACATGTAATTTGTATCTTAACATTATGAATTAATATAATAATTTCACTAACCTTCTTTTTAAACTGCGTCACCTTTATTTTATTCCTACTTACACGTGTTTCGGTGGATCCACCATCATCAGAGTAAATAAAAAATTGAAACTAAAAATTTTTTTCATTTATTTAAAATTTACAGAAGATGATACATCTTCAGTCACTTGTATAAAAGTGTTTTAAAGAGTTTTATACAAGTGACTGAAGATGTATCATCTTCTGTAAATTTTAAATAAATGAAAAAAATTTTTAGTTTCAATTTTTTATTTACTCTGATGATGGTGGATCCACCGAAACACGTGTAAGTAGGAATAAAATAAAGGTGACGCAGTTTAAAAAGAAGGTTAGTGAAATTATTATATTAATTCATTATATGAAATAGAAATATTTCAAACTGCAGGATGCATTATAAAGATTTATTTTTGAATTAACATTATGATACAACCATTTCAAATGCACTAAGAAGAATCTTGCGTACATGTAAGTCAATAATATTTTATTGAAATTAAAAGATTGCAATGTACTCTTTGAAAATTAATGAATTGTTCCCATTTTGAAAATGTTCATGTAGACTTAATACTGTTAAACATCTTAAATTTTATGCACTAAGAATGATACATCACACTTCTATCCTTTTTATTTTAAATTTTTGATTTGGTCCCAAACAGGAGATACCCTGGGAGGGATATTTAACTTGTAAAAGTAAATTGTTTTTATAACTTGTATTCTAATAATCATTTTTCAACATTGAGTAACCGAAAAGTTATTTAAATGTTTCAATATTTTATCAATAAATATTTTAGGTTAGAACATAACCAAACTTGATCATCTTCACTTGAATTTTTAATAATGCTGATTAAGCATTAACGTAGTACAACATTAAATGTTATTATATTATTTCTTAACCAATCAATCAGATCAGAATGATTTGTTATCTTGAAAAATTGGATCAAGAAAAAATAATTATGACTTTTACAAAAGATTTCTTCAGTATTCAATTTTTTGTTCATTACTGATAATAACCCAGTATAATCGTTACTGAAACTGTATTTTTGACATGGATTAAGGTATGTATTTAAACACTAACTCTTAGTGAAGTAACTTAACGAGTGCCTGTCAGTTGATTACCACAAAAAGTTGCTTACTCAACCAATGTTACTTAATGTTCATAATGACTTGATTCGGCTGGCCTGAATAAAATATTTAAACTTGATATAATAAAATACACAAAATTTTACATGGTTATATTTAGAACACCTTCACTATATATCTTATCAAATCTGGCTGTATAGTAAATACCATTACTTTTACAAAAAAAAAAACCTTAAATAGTATGTAGTATTTATTTATCAATTTCTGGTTTTACTGTTCGTTAAATGTAAATGAGTAAAACAATTAAAGAACATCAAATTAAGCTACGTGCCATCTGTATTCCTAAAAACTGAATATTTTTTAAACAATAAAACAAATAATTTTCAGATTCCTTTTGAAAAACTGGAGTAAAAGTTTACATAGTATTTAATTATATTTATTAAAAACATGACAGTTATAAAAATGGTGACAATTCTGAAGACAGCGCTGTTATTTTCCGAATATAAAAGGGTATATTATTATATGAACTTCTGAATTTTAAGAGAAATATGTTTTTAATTATATATTTTTATAATTAATTTTTTTATGAATACAAAAAGAAATAGTTACCAGATTTTTTGCATGATGTAAACTTCACGCAACAGGTGTTTTATAAAGAATGTGAATTATTTACTCTTCAACATCGTATACTCCTTCCTGTATTAGACACAGATTATCTTGTCTCTCATGACAGTCAGCACAGAAAAATTAAAGCCAACAAATTCATCTACATAATTTTTTTAAATCAATTTATCAAAAATTAAATTAATTTATCAATGATTGTATAACCTTTAAAAAATTAATAAAAAAAAAATTATTATTATACGTTAATTTTATTAGGAATGTTTATTAGATCGTAAAACGACTAGAATTTTTATTACAGCCTTTAATCTTCTTCCACCAAACTTGACACAGTTAATCAAAATATATTTATTAATAATTATTATAAGAAAGGAAATGAAAAGGAATGTTAGTGAGGATTAAAAAAAAATAGAAAAATACAACGGTCCCAGCTTTCATATTAACGGTTATTTTTATCAATATAGTACAGGAACTATGGTACGGAAAAAGTCAAATGAATAACTCCGTTGGCCTTTTGATATTCACCAAAATACGTACCACTAAAAACTCATTTCACTGACTTTTATCCAAAATCCCACAAAAATGAAGTATATAATTGTTCACTAATTCTGTCTGTCATGTCTGAGCTCATACAGCTGGTACCAACTTGGTTATGTTTTCAAAAAATGTTATTATACTAGGGACCCCAAAAAAAACCGAACTGAGAGTGCGCAGTAAATTGTACACTAAGTAGAGAGTTCTCCTGCAAAATTTAGCTAGTAGAGGACTTGAACAAACAACTGTCCAGATGGAGTCAATTTGTAGGTTAATGATTGACCATAGTGTTGCATTTCTCTTACTGTTGTCCATTCCATCTGCGACGTCATTAAGGCAGATTTCAAAGAACAAAAAAGTGTGTTTAAAAAATCTACAACGGAAGCTTGTGGTTGTTTAGGTCATCAGCCAAAAGGCTGGTTTGAACCTGTCGAGGTTTTACTAAGTAAAAACGAGGAGTGAGGTGGTTTACCATTGGCTTCCTCACTGAGTGGAAAAGTACGCTTATCAGCATGCTGGGCCCTCTGAAAAACACATATTTTCCACTCTGCAAATAACACCTTCAATTTATTCACCACAGGGTCTGGCTGTATAATGAAATTCATTACTTTCAGAGGAGATATCTCTGTTTAGTGTCTTTTACACCTCTATCTCTTCTGTTCTTAAATGATTCAGTCATTTAATTGGCTGACCATGTGATAAGAAACAAAACTATTTATTTTAGCCCTGCAATGAACTGATTGAGTGCAAATAATCTGACACTACACCTTTTCGTTATGGGCATAACGGAAGCTTATTAAACGCTTCAACAGGTTTTCAAGGAGGATGCTATTTAGCTGCACCCAAGTTTTCGAGTAGTTTGGGCGCTTTAAACATGGTGAGATGAGTGTTGAAGGCCATGTTTGTTTTGGGCACCCTTTAACATCTCGAAACAATGAAAACTTGAAAAAATGCACCAAAAAATCAATGAGGATAGTTGTTTCATGATCGATGAAATTTCAGAAGAGATGTGTTGCTGCTAAATAATTTTTCCTTCCTTTCTCAAACAGGATCGACAAAATATTCGATTGAATTTGAGTCAGAACTTGAAAAACGAGATTGAAAGTGATACAGGTATGATCTAGAAACCAAGCAAGCGTCAAGCCAAGAGAAGATTGGCTTGATGCTTAATGACATTGCAGGGAGAACGTGACAACATTAAGAGAAACACAACTCTATGATCAAATGTTAATATACAACCTGATGCGGTCTGGGCAGTTGTTTGTTGAAAGTATCTACTAGCTCCATCTAGCGGGAGAACTCTCTACTACATCAACGAATGGCAGTGTGCTCTCAATCCAGTTATTTTTGGGTCACCCCTCGAACATTTCACTTTTGTGGTATATTTGACACATTATTTTACAATCGTCTATTGAGAGGACAATAATATTTTTCCCATAAAATTTTCACATATTACACAATCTTGTTTGAGTTTTTTTTTAACTAAATCCAGTAATTTGAGTTCTTGGAGGTAATGCATATTTTAATGTATGTATTAAGTCCGCCAGGAGACATCCAGATGCCTTTAACTGATGTTTTTAGTTGCGCTAATAGCAGTGACGATTCCCATAAGATCCGTTGTGTCAACTGAACGTGTTAACAACTATAGTATAGTGGACCCATGCGAATAGATTCGCACAGTTTTCTTGGGTTTCAAACCCAAGTTTATTAAATTTTTATCATTTAATAAATGATTTAAGTTAACAACAAACTTGACCGTTCCTAGAAGAATGGTGAGTAACGACTAAAGCATAGTAGTACGATCGTTTCGTCCTGAAAAGAACGGGTTTGAACTAAAACTTTAGATAAAAGAACATTAACACAATGTCTACCAACTGAGTGTGTTCTGCAATGAGAAGAGAGGTGCACATATCCTGTATGCTTACGAAATATGGATATGGAGGGGGTAAATGTGTGAGAACCCCATTACATTACATTGCTAACGAAATTTAATCTTTTAATTTCGTAAAACCCAGCTCATATAAGCATGAATTTAAAGTTTAGAACTTTTGGGCTAATAAGAAAAGAATACTCTTTAAAACCATGTAAAAATTATAAATATCCGTTAAATAGAACTCTATATTTAGGAGTTAATACGATTCCCATTTAAAATACAGGGAGTTTATAAAAGAACTCCTCGATTTCAATAAATCATAATAAAATAACCTAACTAGTTAAAAGCATTTGGTTTTCATAGTTTTGTCAGGCATGTCGTAAAGTTTCAATTTTTTGCATTGGTCAACCAGTTGGTTAACTTGCCTAACCTTCATGCGGTGTCAATATGCCAGTCATGGCATCACCGCAGCAGAAAGGACAGTGCGTGATTTGGTTTATTGAGATGCGATCAGTTATTACAGTTCAGCGTAATTTTCGTATATACTGCGCCTACAAATAAAATGATTCTGCAGTGGTTTAACCAGTTTATGGCAACAGGCAGCGTCTTGAAAGGGGCATCTCCAGGCAGGCCATCTGACCGTGTCGTTGGTCTGTTCATATTTGCCGAAAAAACAATTAACGGAACTAATTACTGTGATATATTAGAGCAGTACGCCTTTCCACAGATTGATGATATTGAACAAGAAAAAGGATTAATTTTCTTTCAGCAAGATGGCATTCCACCGCATTACAATTATGTCCATGCTGCATTAAACATTCATTTTCCAGGCCAGTGGATCGGAAGAACAGGCCCGATCCAATGAAGGAGCCCAGACATTACACTGCTAAGATTTCTTTTTATGGGAGCATGTTAAAAACATTGTTTAATCAGAGAAAATCCGTGACATTGAACACCTACAGGAGAAGATTTTTGCAGCAGTAGCAGCAATAACCACCGATATGCTGGCAAGTATATAGGAAGAAGTGGATACCATTTGGACGTATGCAGGGCAACGAATGGTGCACTTAACAAAGTTTATTAAATATACAAAAATACTTTAAAAATTTCTAATTCAGAATGTATTATCGTGTAAATTTTTCTTTTAATTAAAGCTATTTAAATAATACTTGAAATCAAGGAGTTCTTTTATAAACACCCTGTACATTAGAAGCAATTTTATGTTTCAAATATATAGATAAATTTAAAAAAAAACTAACCTAACAGCAAAGGAACCGTTGCCACAATTAAAAAAAAAAATTAGTAAATAAACCAAGGAAAATAAAAATAAAATAAAACGAAAAATATAAAAAAATACCATATATTAAAAAATCGAAACAATTACAACAAATTATAATAATAATAATAATAAAAATAGTAATAATTTCAAAAAAAAACAAAGTATTACACGATACAATTAAATATTTATGAGTCTGTATCAATAATAATAATTACTATTAAAATAATAAGAATCAATAATAAACACAAAACAACACAAATAATAAAATATACTACTATAGGCCTACTGTGATACATTAATAATAAAAAACTGAATAATAATAGGCTAATATTACATACAAATATTATCTACTTATTTGATAATAAATGCAACATCATTAATTCAATACAAAATAAAAATAAATAATAAAAAAAATGGTACAGAATACGATCGTATATATTTTTTTAACTTAAACGAAAAAAAATACAAAATAATAATAAAATAAATAAATAGAAAAAACAACAAGAAAAGTGATAATATTAATCTAATAATAATTATAATAAAAAAGATATTTTGTACATTCAGACAATAATTTTTCCGTTCGAGAAATAACAAAATAAAATATCTTTATAAAAACCATTATTATTAATAATAATAATAATAATAATAATAATAATAATGTGTGGAATGGAACAAAATGGCACAGTTACAAAAATGCGTTGTATAATTATTATTAAATTATACAAAATATACGATTGTTATGTATGTATTTATTTAGGAAATAAAACAATATTATGAACAATTATTATAGAAACGAAACCGAAAAAAAAGTTATTGAAAAAAAGATTGAGCAAAGAAGTATGAAAATATGTAATACTACATTGATAAAGTAAAGAGATCGAAATTTTTTTATGAAAATTAAATAATAAGTTTTTAAATAATATAATAGTTATATTATGTTGTAAAAATGGATTTTAAAACAATTTAAAAAAAAAAAAATAGGTTAAGTTATTGGCAGTGATAAACTGAATTAAAATTTTAAGATTGCCTCCAAATGTAAGATAATTATTATACAAGCAAACAAAATTTTTTAAAAATAAATTTTATAAAACATTCTATTGCCAAGATTAGACGTAATTCTGTGAAAAATCCGTTTGTATGTGAGCGAGGTTCTTAGAATGACTGGGAAGGCTGGTCTAAGAGAAGCAAAGAAATTTTAGAGAAAGATCCTCTGCAATACAATGGGTGGTCCCAAAATAGTAGATGGATAATATAGATGAAGTTGAGAACTGTACAAGGAAAACTATTAAAAAATGAAAACTAAAATTTTTACGAATGCCAACCGGATGAAAAAACAAATTTTTACGACACTAAACAAAAGACCTAAGCGATTCAGATAAATGGTTTAAAGAAATTAAAAAAGATATTGAGAAAACTGTGATAAACCGAGAAAATTTAATAAAATGAACGAAATTCAGACAACTAATTACAGACCTTAAAGGCTCCAACAGAGTAAAAACAAAGACAAAAACGTTTAATCACCTCACATGGTCTAAAATTGGCTTTATACAAGAAAAAAAAATTATCTTTTGTTACTAGGTTTTTAAACATTGTCAAATTTTTACGAGAAATTCATGCGTGAATTACAATTTTTTTTCTCTTACAGTTTTTCTACAGTATCATTGCAATAAAGATAACTTTTATTGTCATACAATAATTTAATTTACTCAGTACAGTACGTACAACCTGAGCGTAAACTGAAGCGTAAAAATTAAAGTAACGGCTTTTTGTCTGAAGGGACCCTTTAAAAGATCCATGATTATCAGGTTGATAATTATCTTATAGAGTAGGTCAGAACATTCAATTACTTAAGCTACCAAATTGATTCAGATGAAGAACTTGATGTTGACAAAAAATATATCTATTAGATTTTATAACGTAATGGCAGTTCCAAAATTGTTTGTATGGCAGTAGAAATTGGGTGGCTTTACCAAGAGAAGGTAACAGAAATTGAAATCTATAGACATGTTTTCTATGAAGGGTTAATGGATTCACAAGAAAGGACAGAATTTTAAAACAGATTCTCTTATACAGGTCTGAAGAAAAAAGCTTGAGAAGATCTCTACAACAAAACTGGGAGCAATTTAATTTAAACTGTTTTATACATAAATAATTCCAATTTAAAAATATTGTTGACTGTAACTGTCTAGATATTTATGTATTATACAAGCCCACAATCACAGATTCTGCATTTATGCTAAATTGATTGAATTTCATAAATAAGAATATAAAGTTTTACTGTATAGTAAAAAAGAAAGTATATCGTAAAGTTTTTTTTGTCGAAACACATTTTAATAGAAATAACAAAAATATTTTTGTGAATGTCTAAAAATAATAGGATATTTTTCTTATAAAGATTTTTTTGGTAAAAAAATGTTTTGAAAATTTTTAATTCTGATAATAATTCACAGCATTCTTATTCATATCTTACAAGAGGAGACAAAATCAAAGTAAAATGTTGACGACTCATAACAGATGAAAACAACATAGATAATATGAAACAATGAAGTACAAGAAAATATGGCCGTAAATTTTTTTAAATACGAAGATAAATACAGCTAAAGAATCGTTGAAAATGTTCCAGAAACAAAACTGAGGCTGATTTTAGGATCTGCCATTAAAAAATTCATTAACTTATGAATAAATAAACAAGTGAGAAAAAATAAAATCAAAAAATTAACTATGTACTTCAAAATCAAAAGGAACTGTCACATCATAATAACAATTTTCTTATCTATTGTACTATCTTCCTTTCTGTTTAAATCTACAAATATAAAAAAAATAAAAAAAAATAAAAAACAAAACAAAATAAGCTAAAGAATACTGAAAAATAAAGACCGTGCAAAGTAATACTACAGTAAAATTAAATAAACTAAAAAAAACAACAAAATAAAAAAATCTAAATGCTCATTTTAATTTCTACATATTTTCAATTTTTGAACAACCCTACTTAAATACAAATACTGGAGAGTAAATAAATAAATTAAATAAAAATAATTTTACGAAAATATACAAATTTCACTAAAAAAATAATACTACATTGATAACGATTCAAAAAATTTGAGTTGGTGGAAAAGTTTTTTTTATCAAGGAATAATTTTTAGTTTATTGAATTTCTCATGTAATTTTTTATATTATTTATTGCCTGGATTCCCCGTTTAAAAATTACTCGCTTGTTTTAAATCAAAGTATTCAAATTTAATTTAAAATTATCCGCATCAGATAATCCTGTAACTTAATTAAATTAAATTAAAGGCAGAAAAAGTATTTTGAAAAAAAATTACTAAATAATTAAGTCTATTTTCAAGTGATTTTCTTCCTCACAGTAATATTTCTTTTAAAAATTCATTTAATTGAAATTAAAAGATATCAGAAATTTATAAAATCATAACGTTATTATATCCTGTATTATTATTTTTATTAAAAATGAAAGATAAAGAGTAATATTACCCAGAATACATAGCATTAATGAATTCTGGGTAAAATTAACCCGAATTACAATGACTTAATTCTGGGTAATATTACCCATAAATCATAATCATTACAAGGAATTAATTAAATTACTAATAACTCTGAGGAAAAAAAACAATTTAAATAGTATTTTAAAATTATGAAAAAAGCGAACAAATTTATTAACCACAAAAAAAATACAAACATAAAAATTACATGAGTTGCCAGAATTATAACATACAGTAGTTTTAATAAACAAATTTTATACCTAACCTTAAAAATACGAAATGAAATAATACTTACAACTTACATAAAGAATAAATTATAAATTAACAACAAATTAAAAAACTAAAACACAGAACTTAAATTATTTAATAATCAATAATAATAATAATAATAAAAAAATTGTAGAGAAAACAAAAGATAAAATTTGTTCCTCAAGGGAATAGAGAAAAACTTATATATCATAAAAAAATGTGACAAATCAACAAAATTTTTCTTGTGACTAGTGTGCGTTGGTTACATTTAATTATTTATTTATTTATTATTAACAAATTAATAATAATAATAATAATAATAAAAAAGTTATAGTTTACCGGAACAATATGATGTCCAGTAAATTATAATAACAAAAACCTGGGACAGTTTCAACAAATTATATATAATAATATTAATAATAATAATAAGTAGGAAAAAAGATTACATATTTTAAAAAAATTACGATAAACACAAAATAAAAATAATTGTGATGTTTTAATACGTACGAAATAATTATGAAAATTATCTAAACATCAGAAAACAAACATATAATTAATTATAATAATAAATACCCAATAATTAATTAATTAATTTTAGTAAAAAAAAAAAAAAAAAATTACGATAACAAAAATTATGTACTACGAAGTCCTTCATAATCAAAAAAATTCTGTACATATAATTCCAATCTAATAAATATTAATATTAAAAATAATAACAAACGTACTTATTTTATAATAATAATAATAATAATAATATTAATAATAAAAAATAAATACAAAATTATAAATAAATTTGCAGTCCATGAAATTTTCTTATATATAATAATATATTTATTATAACAATAAACTACAATAATACAAGTCTTTTTAAATTTTAATTTAACAAACACTGCAGGATATATCGTGCTGCTCTCAATATAAAAACAAACTAAAAAAAAAAAATCAACTAATAATAATACGAGATTCAGCTTCAAAATTTAAACTAATCGAAAAATTTAACTAATGTCATTAATAAAATTATAATACAGTAAAATCTCCAATATCCGTTAACAAAAGAATCGTTAAATAATTACAGAATTCATTATTTTGTAGGTTGAGAACAGAATCGGAAGAAAATTTATTGAATTTTCTTACAGTTGTGAAAACGCTGACCAAAATTATGGTTACCAATTAGATTAAATAAATATAGTAGACAAAAAGAGAAACATGTCATAACTGAAAAGATTCAACACTTTTCAACAATTGAAAAGATTCAACATTGCCCAAAACGAGCAGGTGGAGTGTTAAATTAATTGCACTTTATCTGCTGGTTCCAGGGCTACAAAAAATAGTTTTTTCGTATCATATGGTCAGCTAATTATGATTGAATTATTAAAGAACAGAAGAGGTAGAGGTGTAAAATACACTAGTCAGAGTTATCTCCTCTGAGAGTAATGAATTTCATCGTACAAACAGACCATGTGGTGAATAAAGTGATGGTGTAATTTGCAGGGTGGAAAGTGGGTGCTTTTCGAAAGCCTAGTATGCTGATAAGCATACTCTTTTAACTCAGTGAGGAAGGCAATAGTAAACCCCTCACTCCTCGTTTTTACTTAGTAAAACCTCTAAAGGTGCAAACCAACCTTTCGGCTGTTGACCTAAACAACACATATTTAATAACGAGATTCTGTTAGTCGTTAAATAAAATTTTATCGAACAAATTAAAAATTTTTACAGTTGTAAATAGAACACTCAGGATTCTTTAAAAAAAATTCAAAAATGAAAATAAGTGAAATATGTTATGAGATTTTGCGAACAAGATAATTGAATTAAAGTTTCGATCGTGTTACTATTTTGATGGCAAAGTTGTGAAGTTCAGTTTGTTTTTGACGAGTTATTATGCTGATGGGAATTCCTATTTCTGTAGTGTATTTAACGCTCTAAATATTAAAATCGTGGTAGTTATAAGTCGGATTTCATAGGGGCTAATACTGTATAACAATGAAATTATCTCGGTTTCTGGTTGAACTTAGTTTTGCTTCAAAAAAGTTGTCAAGAATTTTTTGAAAAACATATATAGGGTTTCTGGTGGCAAGAATTCTTATTTTTGCTCTGTATCAGCTGAATATTATAGTAGTTTTTATGAATATTTTAAAGAATTTCTGGTAGTCCTAAGTCGCGTTTCACAGGGGGGCTTACTGTATAAAATTATCTCGATTTCAGGTTGCGTTTCATTTTGCTGTAAGCAACACAAATAAAAAACAATTGTCAAGAATCTTTTGAAAAAACATATACATGTTACAGAGTTTGTCTAATGGTTTAAGCCAGCTGCATTGCCATTAGCTATGTCCACACTCGTACGCTTTCATAATCAACTTGTCTTTCAATGTTCAATTCAACATGCAATAAGGCAGGCGTTGACGAACGCCATTCAAGTGTCCACACTTGTAGCTCATTTCTGTTGTGTTTTCAAGATAGATGAAGCTGATATTATTCCGTTAAGAGGAATCAATGCGATATATTTAGAGATAAGTAAATAAACATAGGAAATCAAGGTTTATCTACAGATGTAAAAATGTGTGGTTCAGTTCAGAAATCATTTCCAAATTTTTACATAGAGCCAAAATAGCACTTTTTAAAAAAAATATAGAGTATTTAAATGGAACATCAGATTTATATTTTAAAATATTCATATTATAGAGAAAACTGATCAACAACACTGATTTTTTTATATAAATCCAGGCTAAAAACTGAATACTTTTTATGCGTAAATTGCTGTATCTCCAAATAATTTGTAAATAAAATAATCTAAGTTAAACCAATAAACACAGAAAAAACAGGTTTTAATTTTTTAATATTTGAGATAGAGCTCTTCAAACAGAAAAAAACTTCTTTCATGGCACGCACTACAAATTGAACATTGAAACACACAGCAATCCAAGGCTGGTGGAATTTCTTGCGCTATGAAAATTTACTACTTCTTACTTATATCGAGCATGCCTTGACGCATGCGTTTCGTGCGTTGAGGCATATGTTTAGCACAAGGGAAAGAGTGTGGACATAGCAATTGAGATAAGCCTTCGAACTTCATCCCTTATCAATAGTGTATTTTAATTTCATTACGATTATAAAAATATGCTAGCACCATCAAACTGTCCATCAATATTATGGTAATTTATAATTTTTTTAAAATTTAGACCTACATGATTGTTTGCGCATATTCTCACAAACCATTATTTAATTTTACATGTGCAATTAACAAATAACCACCCTGTAATCCTTAATGTGAACAAAAATATAAAATTTTTGGAAATATTTAACATAATTGACATAACGTCATGTTTCATTATTCAACAAAACTCATGTTTGATGTTGTTTAAATTGTGTTACTTGTTTGGAAGGTTATTGAACATTTTATTTGGAACCTTTTAGAATGTTAGATTAGAAATATATATTAGTTCTTTAAACCACCAGTAATATGGTAAACAGTAAACACTTACCAAATTTAGCGTTTTCGTGTAAGAAAATGCATATCTTTAGTAAGTTTTATTGTTAAAATTTATAACATCCTACTACCACCATAACAGATAAGAATTTAGTCGATTATTAATCTATTCTTAAATCTATATTTAAAACAGTCTTGCCAACTTAGATTGTTGTCATACTCAATTTGTGAGTTCATTAATTTCTGTTTATTTCCATATTTGTAAATATAACAATAACAACAATCTAAGTTGGCAAGACTGTTTTAAATATGGATTAATTATTAACTAAATCCTTATCTACTGTGGTGGAAGGATGTTTTAAATTTTAATAATAACAACTGCTGAAGACGTGAATTTTAAGCATGAAAGCACTGTTGTTGTTTAGGTCATCAGCCAAAAGGCTGGTTTGAACCTCTAGAGGTTTTACTAAGTAAAACGAGGAGTGAGGTGGTTTACAATTGCCTTCCTCACTGAGTGGAAAAGTACGCTTATCAGCATGCCGGGCCCTCTGAAAAGCACATATTTTCCACTCTGCAAATGACACCTTCACTTCATTCACCACAGGGTCTGGCTGTATAATGAAATTCATTACTTTCAGATAAGATAACTCTGATTAGTGTCTTTTACACCTCTACCTCTTGTGTTCTTAAATGATTCAGTCATTTAATTGGGTGACCATGTGATAAGAAACAGAACTATTTATTTTAGCCCTGCAACTAACAGATTGAGTGTAAATAATTTGACACTCCACCAGTCTGTTATGGGCAGCACGAAAGCACTATAATTGGTAAATGTTTACTGTTTACCATATTACTGGTGATTTAAAGAAATTATATAAATATGCACTAATGAATGTTTGAGGAGTCTTATTCAAGAATTCTGTAGAGGACAAAATTATGATCACATGTCTAATATAACTCTTTTTATTAAAAAAATATATATTTTAGAATTTTAAATTTAATAAATTAAGAAAATTTATCTTTTCTATGTCATTACAATATAAAATGAGATACTATTGAAATATTATAAACAACACTGTTAGTCATTTGATAATAATATAAAATCGTTATGAGTTATTAAAATGATAACAACAACACTTTGAAATTGTTGCTACTTAAAAGCAAAAATTTATTATGTAGTTAAAAACAAGACTATACTATTCGTTCAGCTGATTCAAACCTTCAGATAAGCTCTACATAATTATTTTTAACCATTGTTTATACAAAAATAGTTTGTACTGTAATAAAATAGTTTTAAAGACTTGTATTTTCTGGAAATGTGGCATGAATAAACGATAGGAGATTGACAAAACAAATTTTTGATAAAAAAATTATCTCAAAACCAAACCCGCATGGTTCACGGTAATATTGGATAACCTTTAACAGTGCTAGAGACTTGCCTAGCGGGTCATGGGTAGGCGTTACCCCCAGGCTGCCATCTCACCTAGCGGGTTCTGTTTTGTTATAATTTTAAGAGTAATTCCAGAGGGACACCGCCTGTCGGATATTAGTTTGTTGCTATTATACAGCCCTCAGAAGGAGTTTTTCTTTATAACTGTGCAGTTCGTTTTTGAATTTTCATCATACGATCTTCTACCCTTGTATAGAATACTCATTCAGTATTTTTAACGGGTTTTCAGGTTACAGTTGAAGCCGTGAATTTAGCATCTTTGCAAGTCATCGATTCAAAATAGCTTACATGTTTAGATTTACTTTAAAAGTATATTATTTCAGATTAAACAAGAAGTATATTTATTATAACAGGTGAAAATAAACCTAAAAAATATTGAATTGTTTACTTTTATGTTATTAGCGAACATAAATCCATGTATAAGTCGCAAAATCTATAAAAACGTTAGCAACATAAGTTGTTGTACATAAAACAAGCGGAAAAAACGCTACACAATTAATTAGCCCAACGGAATGAAGCCTCATAATTGCTTAGCATTGAATGTGTTAAGATCCAAAAATCAATACACAAGATATTCAGAATCGGGAAATTTTTAGAAAAAAAAAACAGAAATGGATCTTCGGAGTAGAGAATGAAAGGAAGCGACGTGAAGCCTACGACACTGAACAACTTAAAAAGGAAAGATCCGAAAGAATGAAAAGATTGTGGCAGAAAAAGAAACTTGAAGAAGTAATTGAAATATTGATTTTCCGTGCACTCTCTAAAAAGCGATTTAAAAACAAAAATTAAAACTATATAAAATTTTAAACCTTACGAAGTGTAACCATAATCCTTTATCGTTACCTAAATGGATTCAACCCCTTTAATTTCAAATACGGGAGATCTTACTTCAATAAATTAATGACAAAATAAAATTATTTAATTACTAATAAAGTAAAAGTCTATTGAATTGCAATTAATAAATTAAATTATATTAATAAATAAATAAATATAAAACAATAATACATTTTAATAATAATAATATCATGGCCCAGGCACCATTGTTCAAAAACTCCGTTCATAAATTATTAATAATAATAATAATTATTACCGAATAATTTCAATTTATTTATTATAATACATTTTATAAAAAAAATAATAAAAATAAAATCATAACAATCAGAATAACAATGAGAAAAAATAAACATACAAATAATCAAAAACAACGTTCATTTATTTTTTAAATAGTACATATTAAGTATTAATTTTTTTTTCATAATCATCATCATAACTTAAAAATTATAAGAAAAAAGTGCCTAAAAGTTATTTGGTCACAGGATGAGTTTTTTATTATTACATAACAACTTTTTTAATTATTTACCTTAATATTATTATTTTGTTGTATAAAGTTTATTAGCCTAATATATACACTATAATAATAATAATAATAATAATACTAATAAACTAACTTTTTTTTTATACATAACCTACATAATTTCAAAGTTAGGTTATGTATACATATTAAAAACCTAACCTACATTTATACTAAACTGAATGAAAAAAATATATTTATAGCAAGAGAGATGGAAATAGAATAAAAGAAAGAGATATATTTATATATATAATATATGGAGAAAGAGAGAGAGCTGACCCATCTCTTCTTACACAACAATGAATAAAAAATTACATAAATCTTAATTTATAACCATTAATTATTATTAATTAATTAATAATTATAATAACAATACAATTCAAATTATTGTTATTACATTGGGAAGAGTTAAGTTATGCCTGTAATGTTACTATATATTTTATAACACTATGAAAACAATTATTTTGACAACATTATACATTAATAATAATTATATAATTACATAACCAGCTCGGGAACAATGTTTAAAATAAAAAATAATAATAATAATATAACACCATTCCTGATTTTGTATTCATCAATAAATGCAGAAACAACGTGTAGTAATAAAATAAGGAATGGTTCACAGTAAGATATGTAAAAAACAGGTGAGTTTTATAATAATTAGATTCAAAGTCCGATTGGTGGGACTTGTACATAACGATATATATAAAGTCGGTAGTCCTTACTGGCCAGTACGACGGACCCGTCATCCATGAGTGCGACATCGAAACATTGTGCATGTTTTACTTTTGATTCTAACGCGGAAACCAACTGGCCATCTTGCGTGAAAATAGTAAGATTGAAATTGTTATGATTATCCGCGATTAATATTTCACCGGCCGAGTTGATACCGACTCCGATTGGGTAATTAGTGACTCCTTCGCTGCCGATCTGTCGTAAAAATACTCCTTCATAATTGAACACCTTAACGCAATGAGCTCGATTGTCACTTATAAATATTTCCTGTTTATCATTTACAACGACACCGTTCGGGAATTCCAGATGTTTTGAACAGCCAAATTTTTGTAAAACATTGCCGGCTTGGTCGAATATAATCACACGCATTACTTTGCACTCAACGACGACTATACGTCCTTTATTATCGACAGTCACACCTCGAGGGTGTTGTAAAATGTTTGCTCCGAACTTGCGAACAAATTGTCCGTATTGATTGTAAATTTGTATCTGATGGGTCGGTGATCTTTCAGTAACTATAATATCACCGGAAGTTTTCACAACGGCAACTCTATTCGGATACAGAAGTTGTCCGTCTCTTTTACCGCATTCGCCGAACTGGAATTTGAAACGACCTTCTTTATCAAAAATCTGAATTCTATGATTGTTAGTATCGGCCACAATAATATCATTCTGTGCGTTCACTGCGACTCCACTCGGTTCGGTGAACTGACCTTCCAAAACGCCGAATTCACCGAACTTACAATGGTATATCATTTTCTGTCGTTTAATCTGCGATTTCGGTGGAAAAATCGAAGTCGAAAGTAATTTCGAACTAAGATCCAGCATCGAATCACCCTGGCTTCCGACTGATAACGGATAATTATCGGTGGTTCCTCCTCCACCACCATTCTGGAAAATATCACCACCGCTCGACCATTTTTCATAAGGATTAATTCCATTCAAATTAAGATCGCTGATTGTAGTTGAAAACGGTCCGAGACTATTCGCACTACTGAATCGTTTAGATATAATATTCGATTCATATTGGGTAGTCAAAGCTGTTGTTGTCACTCCGTTCGAATATGGACGATCGAGAACACCATTTGTCAGACCACAACCATTCACCGTTGGTGTTACGCCGTTTAAATGAACCGAACCGTTTGTGGGTCTTGCGATCGGGGGTTGCTTGCTGGGACCTCCAACGTTCACTTCTGAACTAGAACGGACATAACCGAAAGTATTCCGTACTCCGACTTGGATCGCTTGGTAATTCGAAACGAATTCTAAATCGCAAGCGGTTTGGAGACTAGCATCAGGATTGTAATTGGTCAACCCTTGCAGTTTCGAATCTAATAACTTTTTGAATAAAAGGCATTCAACAACGCCGGCATGTTTGGTAAGTCGTTCATAAAACTCACAGGTCTGATAAATCTTATCGATCGTTTCTTGAGCCTTTTGTCCGACAACGCTCAACGACATTTGTTTTGACGAGAAAACACTTTCTAGTTCTTTAAGCAACTCTTGTTTTCGTTCTTCAAGCATGGATCTGTAGAATTGGAACGTATCGTTGATTTCATTTTGTGCTTTATGATATTGAACTTGAAGTCTTCCTGATGTATGTTCCAAGTTCTTCAACATGTTCCTTATATCGGTCGCTTTCGTTTTACCTTCTTGTACAGCCTGATTCATTAATTCTAATTGTTTCGGTCCGGCTTCTGCGATGTGCTCGCAGTCGTGAAGACCACTGGGGTGATCCATCAGAGTGCATTCTTTGCAAACTGGTGTGTTACAAGTACGGCAGAAATATTTTAAAGGTTCAGTCTTGTGGCGTGGACAAACCACCACTTTATTTTCAGTCCCATTTTTAAGCTCTTCTTTGATTGTACCATTTCCATTGGTACCGTTTACAGTTCCGTTTTCAGGAGTGAGATTTAGGACCCTGTGTCCCTCGAAACAATGCATGAATTGGTGCGCCATGACGCAATTCGGGCAGAGATAATGTTCACAATCGAAACAACGTGCGACGGCGTCGGATGTTTTGCTCTTGCAACTGGTGCAGAACACAGTCGGGCTGTGGTCCCGGTCTTGATTTTCAATTAAACTGTTAACAGCGAAATCCACGAGAAGTCCTGAAAGACCTCTAGAAGTTAAAATACACTCTTGTTGGCACTGTGAGCAAGTCACTTTATCTGGGTGCTCCTGATTACGTTCAAGGCAAGATTCACAAAAGGTATGAAAACATGGTAAAACTTTCGGATTCGTGAAAGTCTCATTGCACAAACCACACTTGGTGTTGTTTAAAAGACTGCCCCCACTACCACTGAAGCTTCCACTGCTGACAGAAGCTGTTGGTGAGGCGCTGCTTAATGGAGAAAGTGAGTGGTAGTCGACTTGATCGATCAATGATCCTACTGAGTTGGCACCAGTAGATTCCAGGGAAGGTGTTGGTGAGGCCATTTTCAGTCAAACGTCATCCCTGCAACAAAACAAATAATATTAATAAAACTCAATGAAAACAATTACCGTCTTTCCTCGATTCTAAGACGCACCTTTTTTCACAATTTGAGACCTCGAAAAGCAAGATGCGTCTTACATTCAAGGGTATCTTGTAGTCACATTCACTTAAGGGGAGTTCATACCGCGTATCCCGCCAATGTTAAATTAGCAAAATTTGAAACTCATTACCTCAGTAACTATTAATATTTGAAAGCTGTAACTTTGAGGGATTATTTATGGATACAAGAAGAGGCTACTAATCATCAGACATTAAAATATAACAACTTTTAAAAGAGTTATGAATTCTTTTGACGGGGATATTTTTTTAAAAATATTTTTGCAATTTAATAAATATTTTTACAATGCTAAAAGAGGATCAAGAGTACCACTATAACCTACTAAAGACACAGTAAAAAATTCATTTCTTTATGTTTTGTGGTTTCTGAGAAAATGGGTCTTTTGTAAGAAAAAACATGTTTACAAATTAAAATAAATAATACTCAGATATAATAAACACAGAAATAACACCAGAAAAAACTAACTTTTCTCTTTTAAACCACTATACAAAAATGCATATACATTATATATAACCATATTAAACAGAAAATTACAAATATTAATATTCAATAAAATTCAAAAAATTGATTCTGGAATCGAATTTTCAGAAATGAACTCCCCTTAATATATTTGTACCGGTATATTAGCACTCTAAACTACCAATAAGACATCTGCTACGCATGACAAGATAAAATAAATTATCATTTAAAATAAAAATACAATAAAACTTTACAAATAATTATCGGAATTCGTAGAAGCGACACGCACACGAACGCAATCTTTGATTTCGAAACGCAGCTTGTGAATTTCCAGCGCCATTTTATTAACTTACGAATTGAAAATATCTACACTCTTGATCAGATAGGTAATACAATGATATTTTTTTTTTTTGGTTTAACGTCCGACTGTTCTGCAATTACTGCTAATGCAGACGGTGAATGATGAAATGATTTTTTGTAACGTTTGAAAATATGCCGGACCTGAATGGGATTCGAACCCAAGACCGCATGATGAGAGGCGAGCACGTTACCAACTGCGCCAATGCGGCCGGCATTACAGATGAAAGAAACTCCAGTCTATTTCGATATGCCTAGAAACTACACGATAGATGTGAAAGGTGCCGAAGAAGTACAATAGAAAACTACTGGGTACGGGAAACTGTGAAAAACACAGTTATGTTATGCATAACAGCCGATGGAAACAAACTTCCTCCTTATTTGATAGACTCAATCAAAAAAGTGAATTCAAGAAAGTTATTATTTCTATCAACATCGTGTTACATTTAATTTCTAGTAAAGGTAGTTACTTTTATACGGATTTGAATACTGGACAGTGGTTGCCGGTGTACTTTGATGGTTAGGGTTCAATTAACTATACTCTCTCAGGAGTGGTCGACCTGGGTCTGTACAAGACTACACCTCATTTACACCGTCATACACATCATCCTCATCTCATTGGATCATGGGGTTGCTTATTGTTCTGAATTGAAGAGATTGCAACGTACACATATTAGGAATTTAAAAAAAACATTTAATTCTGTTTCATCGCCCATTTCAAACAATAAAATTTCACTCTATATTAGAAATAAAATTTTGATGATTTTTTTAGATTTTATTATTTTCCAAAATTTCTACCACCAAAATAATTTGCGACTTAGATTCAAGGGCACCTTAGAATCGAGGATACACGATAACACTAAAAAAAAAACTTATACACCCGAGAAACATCATTATCATTGCAGTTACAATTACCAACCAAGAAAACACCCAAAGAATAATATTTCTTTATTGAACCCTTGTTCAAAATTCACATTTTTCGGAATGTATGTAATTTACAAATATTACTACCTGTACCCTGCATGCGCTGCTATCCTAAAAAATTGAATTAAAGGGGGTAGTCAACTCAAGATGATTTTTTTAAAATTTCGATTGTTTTTTGCATTTATTGAAGTTTAACATTTTCCGAATCATAACATTTGTTTACTTTGTACGTTGAAAAAAGTTATAAAAACATCTTGTTTAAAATAAAGCTCACTAGCAAGGCAAGTGAAATTATTCCTTCAACTTTAAGTTTTCCGGAAATACGGTTTTTGCATGATTGTACATTCTTGGGAATTAAATATTTTGGTTTGTATTGAGATGTTTGCATGATGGTTTTTTCAAATGTTCATAATTTCTTGCTCTATTATCTGTGGAATGATTATTACAAAAACCTTAATAGGAATTAAGTTAAAAAATAATTTGTGAATACATAAAATAAATGTTTTTGAAAATATTGTTTTTCTTTAATAAATTTCTTGTAAGAAAAAATACAAACAAGCGCATACAACAAATAATAGACAACAATTTTCTGTATTTTTTAGGATAAAAATCATGTTGATATCTTTCTTGGTTCTTGAGATTTTTGATTACCCGTAAAAGCCCGCTTTTCCAACCTCACCCTTATATTAGGGGCTGTAATCAATTTTTTGGCTTGGTTCAAACGGTAGATCATTACTAGTAATTTACTCTTTCATTTAAAATAAATAATGATAAATTATAGCCAGAAGTTTTGATTTTCATTTTCTGGGTTGACTACCCCCTTAAAAAGAACTCGTTGTAACAATTCTGTTCTCTTGGACATTAAATATTTTTTTACGACAGATGCATACACGATTAAATCGGAAGGTTTTCCGACGCATGAGGTGGCCCACATACAGCTGTCTTAAGTGAGAAATATGGATTTTCTAAATTTTATTTTTTTATTCCTAATGTGGTTTTTATAATGTGGCATTAAAAAATACATACACTTTTAAATTTTCACCCTTCTACTACTACCAACCCCTATTTTTTTTATAACAATATTAGTAATTTAATAATAAATGCCAGACCTGATTGGGAATCGAACCCGGTACCCCGGCGTAGAAACCACTTGCGCTAACGGGCCTTAGATAAAAAATAAAATAAATTTCATATTTTCTATAAAAAAACATGTTTTCTGTTCTTGGACGTAGCAACGCACGCCGGGGGTACCCGGCGTGCGTTGTTGTATACTATTGTATAGTAGTGGTAACTAGTATACAATACAGGGTGGTCCAAAAAAAATGTATCCACTGTTTAAAAATCCATAACTTGCAAACTAATTGACGGAGTTGTCTCATCTTTGGTGAAAGTGTAGCTCTTAAAGTCCAACTTAAAGATATCACTGTAGGTGTTCGAAATGGCCACCATTCACATACACACACAAACGATACCGCCGAACTGCAGCTCGAACTACTGTCTGCAACGTGTTCAGTTGGATATTTGCACATGAATGTACGATGGATTCTCGAAGTTCATCCAATGTGCGTGGCTTTTGTCAATAAACGACGTCCTTCAGTGTTCGCCACAGGTAAAAGCCCAGAAGAGTTAAGTCTGGGAACGTGGTGGATACTCCACAGCACCTCTACGGCCTATCCATCTTCCTGGTAGATTTTCGTCGAGATACGCCCTAACACGATTATGGTAGTGGGACTTCAAAACAAAACAACGCTTGTGTGGCAACTGTTGGAACTACAAACTAGTACACTACCAAAGATGAGACAACTCCGTCAATTAGTTTGCAAGTTATGGACTTTTAAACAGTGGATACATTTTTTTGGACCACTCTGTATATGTACATTATTATTTTTAACAAATAATAGAAAATAAATTGCAACATGGCAGACTTAGGAAAAAACTATGGAAGGAAACTTTCAGTAGAGGCCAGTAATTGAAATAATGATGGCTACTTCAAGATGAGTACTGGACTACAGAATGATTTAAGAGAAAGACTTGAAGAGTTGAAAAATAATTTCTAACTGGAAGTACGAGATTTAACTGAGCTTCTTCTGAGAGACAGATTGAAAGCGTTGAAAATAAAAGAAACCGGGGTAAAAGAAAAGGGAAAAAACAAACATCCAGTTAAGACACAAGTGGTTTACTACGGAGAAAATAAATAGAAAATCTAAATTGGTATATTTTATATCGTATAATTTTTAATTTTATACTTTATAATAACACTATTATAAAAATAAATTGTAATACTACTTTAAAAAAATCCGGTGTGAAACACTTACACAACTATTTCTTGCCAATGCAAATAATTAACAATATAACCTAACATTAGTAATAAAACATTAGAAATAAACAAAAAAAAACTAACCTCAATAAACATAAACTAATTTTAATCATGAGTGAACGACGCTAAATGAAAAGCAACCTCAGTTTCGCTTAAAAATACAGAAAACACTCTCACGCTAACTAGACTCTGTAGAGAAAAATGCTCTAAATAAAAGTAGTAGATCTTTTAATTTCCTAAATTGGTATACAGTATTTATATCGTATAATTTTTAATTTCATACTTTATAATAACAGTATTATAAAAATAAATTGTAATACTACTTTAAAAAAATCCGGTGTGAAACACTTACATAACTATCTCTCTTGCCAATGCAAATAATTAACAATTATAACCTAACATTAGTAATAAAACATTAGAAATAAACAAAAAAAACTTCCTCAATAAATATAACCTAATTTTAATCATGAGTGAACGACGCAAAATGAAAAGCAACCTCAGTTTGGCTTAAAAATACAGAAAACACTCTCACGCTAAACTAGACTCTGTAGAGAAAAATGCTCTAAATAAAAGTTGTAGATCTTTTAATTTCCTAAATTGGTACATTTTATATCGTACAATTTTTAATTTTATACTTTATAACAAACACTATATAATATTATAAAAATAAATTGTAATACTACGAGGGTAGGCTGATAAGTAATGCACACATGCTTGTAGAAGACAACTAAATAAACTTCAGTAGCGCGCCTGGTGGCATGTGGAAGTACTATTTCTCCTCTACAAGCCTGCGCAGTTTGAAGGCGTTGCTTTCATTCAGTTTGTTTTGAGTAGTGGAAGTATGGCGTCGTGTTCTGGTGCTATGTCAACGAGAATTAAACAACGCGCTGTTATCGAATTTTTAACTGCTGAGAAAGTGAATCCTAGTGAGATTTATCGTCGTTTAAAGGCTGTTTATTGTGACGATACTGTTGATAGGTCTACTGTGAATCGTTGGGTAATAAAATTTCGTGATTGCCAACCTGGAAAAGCCTTAATTGTTGACAAAACACGCAGTGGACGACCAATCACTGCCTCAGACGATAATCGTCGCAAACTCATCGATGATTTGATTCAAAATGACCGGCGAATCACTCAACAGCGTATCGCAAACCAAATTGGAATATCTAAGGAACGTGTTGGCTTCATTATTGAACAATTGGGATACCGTAAAATCTGTGCACGATGGGTACCACGCCGTCTGACAGACGAGAATAAACAGCGTCGATTGGAATGCTGTGAACAACTTTTGAAGCGCTACCGTGACGAAGGAGACGACTTTCTTTTGAATATTGTGACGGGGGACGAGTCATGGGTTCATCATTACGATCCCGAAGAAAAAAGGCAGAGCGCTGAATATCGTCATCCACATTCTCCTGTTGTGAAAAAGTTCAAAACACAACCGTCCGCAAAAAAAATTCTTTTGACTGTGTTTTGGGATGCTCGCCGAGTTTATGTGACTGATTATCTGGAACGAGGGGCAACGGTAAATTCTGCTCAGTATATACAGACTCTGAAACACCTCCGACGTCGAGTTTGTCGTGTTAGAGGCAACCTGGCGCCAATAATTTTGCAACACGACAATGCTCGTCCACACACTTCGCGTGCAACTGGAGAGGCTCTGAGAAACCTGAAGTTTCAACCAATTTTACACCCTCCGTATTCTCCCGACCTTGCGCCTTGCGATTTTTATTTTTTTCCTCTACTGAAGAGAGACCTTAAGGGTAATCATTACAGCTCGGACAATGAGGTGAAGGCAGCTATTGCGTCCTGGGTTCGAGGAAAGTCGGAAGAATTTTTCAGTGACGGAATGAAAAAACTTGTTAAACGTTGGGAGAAATGTGTAATGCTTAACGGTGACTATATTGAAAAATAAATAGATAATTTGGTAGGTTAAGATTTGTACTTTAATTTGTTATTTACCCCATCTTGCTATTTCTTTTTGTTCGTCTTCTACAAGCATGTGTGCATTACTTATCAGCCTACCCTCGTACTTTAAAAAAAATCCGGTGTGAAACACTTACATAACTATCTCTTGCCAATGCAAATAATTAACAATATAACCTAACATTAGTAATAAAACATTAGAAATAAACAAAAAAAAAAAACTAACCTCAATAAACATAACCTAATTTTAATCATAAGTGAACGACGCAAAATGAAAATCAACCTCAGTTTGGCTTAAAAATACGGAAAATCACTCTTTGATGCTAAACTAGGTTCTGTAGAGAAAAATGTTCTAAATAAAAGTTGTACATCTTTTAAATTTGATTTTTAAATTTACTATAAATTTGATTATACGTATACACTTTTGTCGTAAAATGCATACCAAGGCTGAAATCGTAAAAAAATAGATTTTTTACACGATATCGTCAGAAAAAAAACAAAAAATCGCCAATTACCGCTAAACGAAGCGTTATACAAAAAAATGTTAGAAATAAAAGTTGTAAAATTTTAAATTGTCTACAACTTTTATTATATACATTTTTGCGCTAAAATGCATAATAAAAACCCAATCTTAAAAAAAATATTTTTTTACGTGAAAACAGCCTCTCCAAGAATTTCAGCAGCCATGACGCCTACCTTATCTTGTAGAGTATAAAAAATTTAGTAAATATGGCGATGTTTAAAAAAATCATAAATCCCGTTTTTGAGAAAATCGCAAAAAAGTGAAAAATCACACGAATAAACTACTAATTCCGGTAGACCGATTTTGATGAAAATGTTCGTGTCGGGTCCGGTAGTCGTATGTAACTCAAGTTTCAAGTTCGTACGATGTTCCATTCTTGAGATATTTTATTCACACACTCACACAGACCAATCGCTGAAAACATGTTTTTAACGAGTAGATCTTGTGAAAACTCGATTTCGAAAAATCGACATGAAAACAATACTACTTTCTTTCCTATTTATTTATATACTTACTTACTGCAGTGGCCACTTGTACCCCAGTCGGTACTTGGCCTCATCAACACAGCCCCTCCAACGAACCCGGTCAGCAGCGTCATCCTCCTTCAGCCCCATCTTTCCCATGCCTTTCCGGGCCTGGTCCCACCATCTTGTCTTAGGCCTTCCAGCTGGTCTTCTTCCCTCAGGATTGTTTCTCAATACACTGCCCGTCAATGTGTTCCCCTCCTTCCTCAAAACGTGTCCCGCCCAACGTAACCTTCTGCTTTTAATCTCGCCCAATATGTCCGGTTCTTTGAATAGCTGACGTACTTCACAGTTGTGCTTCATCCTCCAAACTCCGTTCTCCAGAGTTGGGCCAAAGATTTTTCTAAGTACTTTGTTTTCAAAAACAAGGATCTTTTTTTAAACAAGGATCTATTTATTCATATAAGCAAGAGAAAGTAAAAACGAGTAGCATCCTTTTTAAAACACCCGTTATTATGAAGCAATTAATAAAAAATTACTTGAAAATGTATAAAATTAACAAAACAAAAATATAAAACAAGATCGAGTTGAACGTACGGTTACATTAATTAATCGTGATTTTATTTCAAATTTCAGAAGGCTAATGAAAAAAAAACAACAGCATTAAATTGCTTTTAAAATGAAAAAAATATTAACAGTAGGAAAACAGTTGTCTTAATTAGGTAAACTAGTTGATTTTTGTGAAGTTTTTTTTCATAATAACCCATATATCATTAACTGTAGGTTCCCCTTTTCGAAACATTACAACGATAGTAACATCAGTTCGAGAGAATAACGTGCGATGGTAAATACATACTCTTACAAACACCCACACATACACACACAGACTATGTTTGTTGATAGTGAGGAGAGAGAGAGAGAGGGAGAGGAAGAGAGAGATGTAGACGACTAGGGAGCCCAGGGCAGTCGCTATTCGGTTGCTATGGCAACAGATCAGAGCTGATTTTGCTGCTAGTCCCTGCGTTCCTTGCACCCTGGGTCTGGCGAGGCAATATTCCAGTCGTTACTGAACGACGTACATATATATATATACGACGTATATATCCGACAACCCCATCGTTTGACGCGGTATTCACCTCTCCCTATACAACTACATCGTACCATCGCGCGCCACTACAGACACATACACACACACACACCAAGCTTACAACTAATCACTCTCTCACAGACACACACATCGAAGAACAACTACTCCAACATTTTGCTGTGCTGTCCCGTACGATACAAATTGCACGCTAAATGTCCCTTCTTTATTCAGTATAAACCTCATTCCGATCTCTAATCTGTCTGTTCCACCTCTGCGCTTCAATGTTTTTACTCTAATTTTCTTTTTCTACGCTCTTAACTTATTTCACATCGCCGCCTTGCCGCTCTTTATCATTCGACATAAACTCTCTTACAACCAGTACACTACTCCAGACCTGACCAAAAAAAAAAACAAACAACAAAATTCGACCTCTATTATTTTTCACGTCTTCATCGGTACGTACTTTGCTTCCAGAAACGTCTAAAGTCACCTCACGTGGTCTAAAATTGGGCCTAAACGAGAAAAAATGAAGAACTTACAATAACAGCATAACAGAACACCGGAGAAGTGCCTACACTGAACGAAAGCTGGGGTTCAAAAAAAGCTCCCACAAATGTCTAAAGTTAATAATTTTATTTTGTGATGGCCTCCAGTCACCCCTTACAGCCATCCCAACCTCCATGAAAGGGACTAACAGGAAAGCGGGGACGACCTAAATGAGTTGAAGAAGTGCAGCAACAGATAGAAATCCTTGAAACGCTGCATTTACCTATCGGGACGTAAATACAAGGGACGTCAAAAGAAATAACACTAACTAACTACATATGCCTATAAGCTTATAAGTAAATTTATTCAGGGATTGGCAATGATACCACACTTACAGCGTGGAAAGATAACAATGAGAAAGATTACAAACACTAACAATAAGATAAACAACCAAACTAACAGCCAAGTAAAACAAAACCAATTATCAAAACAGGAGTCCTATATGACTTAATAACGCTGGTAGGCTACTCAGTTCACCTACCAACTTGTCATATGGCTGTCCCAACTGGATCAACCCAACCAACATAATACAATTTGTCTCTTGAACGTTGATACATTCTTGTTGAATATATCAACCCTACAACCGTCAACAACATTCATAATTTGAACGCATCTTGCCATAATAATAATAATAATAACAGTGTGTTTATTTCATATAAATAATACAAAGTCATACATCTGTTATGCCCATAACGGGCAGATGGAGTGTTAAATTTATTGCACTCGATCTGTTAGTTCCAGGGCTACAAAAAATAGTTCTGTTTCTCATCACATAGTCAGCCAATTATATGACTGAAATATTTAAGAATAGAACAGGTAGAGGTGTAAAAGAAACTGGTCATAGTTATCTCTTCTGAGAGTAATGAATTTCACTATACAGCCAAGACTCTGTGGTGAATGAAGTGAAGGCGTCATTTGTAGGGTGGAAAGTGTAGCTTTTCGGAGGGCCTGGCATGTGAGAAAGGCAATAGTAAACCACCTCACTCCTCGTTTTTACTTAGTAAAGTTTCTAGGTTCAAACCAACCAGTTCGGCTGTTGACCTAAACAACACATCTGTTACTAAAAAAGTTACAAAAATTTGTAAATTAAAACAAATAATATCCTTAAAGTCACTTTTTTTGTCATCAGTCTCTCGACTGGTCTGATGCAGTTCTCCATGCTAATCTACCTTGCGCAAGTCGGTTTCATATCTACACATCTGTAACACCCTACATCTTTTGTAATTTACTTTATATTCTAACCTTTGGCTCCCCCTACAATACATATCCTCAATATTACCCTCCATTATTGGTAGATGTCTTAAGAAATGCCCCACTAGCCTATCCCTTCTTCTGGTATGATGCTTTCATATACTTCTTATTTCATTCACTCGCCTAAGAACCCTAAATTAACGGGTGATTCAAAAAGAGCGCCGGTTTTTAAACGGCTGGTAAATTTTTGTTTATCGGTTGGCAACATTGTTAGACCTCATTTCTATTTCGGAGAACATTCCGATTGACGATTCAGTTGTAGTTTCTCTTGTTCGCAGTGTAGTACTCTCGCAGTCTGTGTCTAACCATGGAGAAGTTTACTATTGCACAACGAGTGTTAATCGTCAAAACATTTTACCAGAGTGGAGAGAGTTATGCGGCTACTGTCAGGCGACTTCGCGGTACTCTAGGACGTAATGAAGCACCGAATGAATCAACAGTTCGCAGGCTCATGAAAAAGTTTTTTGAGACGGGTTCAACAGTCGACCTTAAAAGTTCTGGACGTCGTCGTTCTGGCCGAACTGAGCAGAACGTTGCGTTGGTTCGTGACAGTGTACCTGTTAGCCCAGCAAAATCAATACGTCGCCGTTCTCAACAATTGGGTTTACGATGTTCTTCTGTACGGAGAATTCTTCGGTACGATCTTCAATATCACCCGTATAAAATTCAGTTGCTGCACCAGAAACAATGTTGTTGCTCCGTGAACGGTTCCAGGATCGCATCATTTCTCGTAATTCCGACCATCAATGGCCACCAAGGTCGTGTGACTTGACGCCTTGTGACTTTCATCTTTTGGGTCATCTGAAGTCACTGGTGTATGCCAATAAACCCCGAAACATCAATGACTTGAAGGAGGAAATTCGACGGGTTATCGGGCAAATGGAAATCGAAACTTGTCGTGCAGTAATATCCAATTTCATGGACAGAGTTGATGCGTGCCAGCGCAGTAGAGGAGGACACATGCATGACATCATTTTTCATACATGAAATCGGAAGGTAAGATGAACTTGTTGATGTATTTATTTTCAGTTTTTCAATAAAATAAATCTCTTAATTTGATATATCAAAACCGGTGCTCTTTTTGAATCACCCTATTTTTATTTTGTCCATCCATCTAATCTTTAACATCTTCCTATAACACCACATTTAAAAACTTCTATCCTCTTCCTTTCTACAGCCCCTATCACCCACGTTTCACGCCGTATAATGCTACACTCAAAACATAGTGTATAATGATTTTTTTAAATCTGCAAATCAATGTTTGTAGTCAGTAAGCTGTTTGTTTTTCATTTCAAAATCTTTTCAAGTTTGAGCAATTCTACTTTTGATATCACTTAAACCGAAGTCTCATATTACACTTCTATCTATTCTGTTCTTACAGGCTTCAGTCGTTTATTTGGTTAACCATGATATAAAAAAGATAATTTTATTTTTGTAGCCCATGAACTACTAGCAGATCGAGTGCAAATAATTTAACACTCCACCTACCTGTTATGGGCACAATACAATATTTATGACAAATTTACGTTAAAAAAATGGTCAAAAAAACCAACCGACTTTTACAACCCTAAATAAAATCGATTGAAACATTAAGGCTTGTTAAAATTAAAAATAGAAATAATAAAAACACAAAACACAGTCAAATGGAAAAAGGTTTTCATTTATTTTATTTTTTTAACGAACGAAAGTAACTAACGGTTGAAAAGAGAACACGATGCGTTTTACTTCAGCCCATTTACAGTTTCTATATAAATTGAAAAATTTAATTCCGCAAAATAAAACAGAACAAAAAAAACGAAAGAAATAAAAACAAAGTAATTGTACGTTTAGTACACAAAATACGACTAACACGTACATATAGGCGCTCACGAACATAAAACTATTTCAAAAAAGCGCTTTCATCTTTTAATTTCTTTAAAAGGCCACATTGAATCGTATACAGACGATGAAAAATGTTTTCCAGTTTAACTAAAAGCGCCGTCACATTAACACAGACACAAACTAGAAAAAAAATCATCAATTTCACGGCGGGAAAATAAAAATCTTATAATACAACGTACTGTTTGGACATTAAATTTTGAGAAAGATTTTGAACTATTTAATAAAATACAACATTCACATTATGTCTACAATAAAAAAAAAATCTGGTGTGAAACACTCACGCAACTTCCTCTTGCCAATGCAAATAATGAACAATAAAACCTAACATTAGAAACAAATAAAAACACTAACCTCAATAAACATAACCTAATTTTAATCATATATGAAAAACGCAAAATGAAAATAAAATTCAGTTTGGCTTAAAAATACGGAAAATAACTCTTTCACGCTAAACTAGGTTCTGTAGAAAAAATAGCTTTCAAGAAAAGTTTTAGATCTTTTAATTTCCTATAAATTTGATTTTATACACTTTTGTCGTAAAATGCATACTAAGGCTGAAATTTAAAAAAATTTCCTCACGTTTTCGTGAAGAAAAACAGAAAATCGCTAATTACCGCTAAACTCGACGTTATACACATAAATGTTTGAAATAAAAGTTGTAGGATTTTACATTCTCTACAATTTTTATTATATACTTTTTTTGCGCTGAAATGCATAATAAAGCCGCAATCTTAAAAAAAATTTTTTACGTGAAAACAAACTTCCCAAGAATTTCAGCTGTATCTTTATAATTTTGAAACGCATAATAATAAATATAATCGGTAACAGTAGAGGGTAAATAAAACGAAAAAATATCAATCAATGTGCAAAATCCTGGTTCAAATCCTAGTGAAGGTAGTTACTTTTACACGGATTTGAATACTAGACAGTGTTTGCCGATGTACTTTGATAGTTGGGGTTTAATTAACCATACTCTCTCAGGAACGGTCGACCTGGGTCTGTACAAGACAACACTTCATACACATCATCCTCATCTCATTAGGTCATGGGGTTGCTTAATGTTCTGAATTGAACAGATTGCAACGTACACACATTATGGATTGGAAAAAAATGTGTAATAAATTTACCAATTACGTTTTGGGAACGACAGAATTTCCCGACAATTGTCGTCGTCGGTTAGAAATAGTGTACATTGTGCTATTTCTTATTTTGAAATGAAAGGAAGGGGGCCACCCATCGAGCAAAATCATTTTCCAGCTTTCATAACGGTTGTTCACTGAATTGTTGTAATTCCACTTTGAAACTAATTACAACGTAAGCTCGACGGGAGTACGGAATTGTCTGTTTAATGAAACATAAAACGAAAAAGGACCTCCCGGGGAAATTCTTAAAGGGATTCTATTGTAATTTTTTCTATCGCCAGCCCCTCCCCTTTAACACAAAACCCCTTTAATAACCATTTATTTTCGCCAATAAACACGGTCCATTACAATTTAAATGGCGGTCAATTTAAAACCCTAATGGAATTCCCAGATAATAAGACATTTACGATCTAACGAAAATACATCAAATAAACGAGCTCGTTCATCAAGTCCATATTAAAACGGTTATCATTTTTAAAAATTTGATGACAAAAATTCACACGACTTTCTCTTACCAATGTATGTAATAAAACGTAATAACATAACTTAATTTTTTGCCCAAAACAGGCAGGTGGAGTGTGTAAATTATTTGCACTCGATCTGTTAGTTCAAGGGCTACAAAAAATAGTTCTCTCTCTTATCACATGGTCAGGCAATTATATTACTGAAGCATTAAAGAACAGAAGAGGTAGAAGTGTAAAAGATACTAATCACAGCTATCTCCTCTGAGAGTAATGAATTTCATCACACACTCAGACTCTGTGTTGAATGAAGTGAAGATGTCATTTGTAGAGTGAAAAGTAGATGCTTTTCAGAATTTTTTTTAAATTTTTTTAAGCTTTTTAATTTTAGTAATAAAACATTATGCCCATAACAGGCAGGTGGAGTGTTAAATTAATTGCACTTGATCTGTGGTTCCAGGGCTACAAAAAATAGTTCTGTTTCTTATCACATAGTCAGCCAATTATATGACTGAACTAATTAAGAACAGAAGAGGTAGAGGTGTAAAAGACACTAGTCAGAGTTGTCTCCTCTGATAGTAATGAATTTCACTATACAGCCAGACCCTGTGGTGAATGAAGTGAAGGTGTCATTTGCAGGGTGGAAAGTGGGTGCTTTTCGGAGGGCCTGGCATGCTGATAAGCACATGCTTTTAACTCAGTGAGGAAGGCAATGGTAAACCACCTCGCTCCTCGTTTTTACTTAGTAAAACCTCTAGAGGTTCAAACCAGCCTTTCGGCTGTTGACCTAAACAACAATAAAACATTAGAAACAGATAAATTTCAGCAGACAAGGCGCCTACCCTAGTCTTGTAGAGCATAAAAAATTGAGTAAATAAGGTGATTTTGTTTTAGCCAACGGCTCAAAAGGTGATACTTTTGAGCCGTTGCGAAAATCTCAAAAAAGGGAAAAATGACACGAATAAACTACTACTTCCGGTTGACCGATTTTGATGAAAATTTGTGTCGGGTCCGGTAGTAGTATCTAACTTAAGTTTTAAGTTGGCACGATGTTCCGTTCTTGAGATATTCTGTTCACACACACACACACACAGACCACCAGCTACAAACATGTTTTTCGGTTCACGTATCTGAAAACGTGTAGATCCGGTGAAAACTCGAATTCGAAAAATCGACATGAAAACAATACTTTCCTTCCTATATATTCATATAGGCAAGAGAAAGTAAAAAAACCAACAACGTACATAAAGTAAAAGAAACTACTTTTCGATATAGTAACTTCAAAAACCAATGAATCATGAAAAACGTAAAACATTAGTAACGAAAATTAAAAATTAATTACATTAAAAAAGTTTGTTGGAAATTCAAAAGAATTATTCAATAGTAAAAAAATATCGATACGTTAAATTAAATGATACTTTTATTAGAAGTTGAAAAGTGGGATTATAGAAGAGAGAGAAAAACGACGACGTGTAACTGGAGCAGACAAAATAAATCCGTCTAGACAAAATAAAAATGCGACTAAAATACAGTACAATATTATAATTTAGTTCATACATACAGCAGCTGTCTCTGGAATATTTAAATTAATACGGTACTAGTTCACATTATAAATATTAATAGTAATGATTCAGATGTAAATTATGAAAACGAGAACCGAAACGCTGAAAGGTAATAATAAATACAACATTAAAGCAATAAAACGACAATAAAAACTACTTTTAATTACAACCAATAATAAAAACTTCTCGGATCTTTATAAAAATTAAATAATTGAAAAACTTTATAAAATTTCCAACAAGTTGAAATATAAATTAAAAAAAAAAAAAAAAAATTATATACTATATAAAAAATACGATGATATAAGGGGGATGTTAAAAGTTATGACGTAATACTGGTTCCTATGGTAACGGGATAGATGAACAAAACTTTCTGACGCGACGCCAACTTTTATCGTGAGAGATGGACTGACAGAAATATATACCGGGTGAGGCAAAAGTCTGAAAACAATTCATAACTTAACCCTTTATAGGGCAGTAGTACTACGGGGAAAAATATACATGTTGTAAAATGTTAAATTTTGTTTTATAGGGACTTGATAACTTGATGATTATAGGGACTTTTGTTTTATAGGGACTGCCCATAACAGACAGGTGGAGTGTCAAATTATTTACACTCAATCTGTTTGTTGCAGGGCTAAAATAAATAGTTCTGTTTCTTGTCACATGGTCAGCCAATTAAATGACTGAATCATTTAAGAACAGAAGAGGTAGAGGTGTAAAAGACACCAATCAGAGTTATCTCCTCTGAAAGTAATGAATTTCATTATACAGCCAGACCCTGTGGTGAATGAAGTGAAGGTGTCATTTGCAGAGTGGAAAATATGTGCTTTTCAGAGGGCCCGGCATGCTGATAAGTGTACTTTTCCATTCAGTGAGGAAGGCAATTGTAAACCACCTCACTCCTCGTTTTACTTAGTAAAACCTCTACAGGTTCAAACCAGCCTTTTGGCTGATGACCTAAACAACAACAACAGGGACTTGAATAATGTATTTCTAGTGCCAGAACAGTAAGATATTTCTCTTTTTTTATGTCAAGCCCTGGTAAGTATGCTTACCAAGGAATGTTTATTGAAATGGGAATCACATAATATTTAGTGGTAAGATTAAAACACCTTGTAGCCCTATATAACAGAAAAATGTGGCTAATAACTTATTTAACTTTACATCACCATGAATGCTTGCCTTCCCGTAAAAAAACTGGAATTTTCTAAGCACTGTACAAAAGTAACAACATGGTAGCGTACGCTAGTATGAATCCTTACCACATTCGTGTAACTCACAAAGCAAAAGTTCGCTGCGCGGTAATTTCAATATGTGGATAGCCTATGTACCAGAGAACATCTATAAAACCATAAAATGCCAATAAGGTACAACTGCATGGCTTATTCTTTAAAAAAATCGACCTTATTGCCAGTGGTGAGTATACCTACCACAGACCTGTAAAGCGTTAACAGCTGTTTTTAGAAAGCGACGTGAAATTATTGGGACGTGTTAAGGGTAGATATATATTTAACTTTTGGTGTTATTGTTTAAGTCATCAGAAGAAAGGCTGGTTTGAACCTGAAGAGGTTTTACTAAGTAAAACAAGGAGTGAGGTGGTTCATTATTGCCTTCCTCACTAAGTGAAAAAGTACGCTTATCAGCACGCCGGGCCCTCTGAAAAGCACATATTTTCCACTCTGCAAATGACACCTTCACTTCATTCACCACAGGGTCTGGCTGTATGATAAAATTCATTACTTTCAGAGGAGATAACTCTGATTAGTGTCTTATACACCTCTACCTCTTCTGTTCTTAATGATTCAGTCATTTAATTGGCTAACAATGTGATAAGAAACAGAACTATTTATTTTAGCCCTAAAACAAACAGATTGAATGTAAATAACTTGACACTCCACCTGTCTATTATGGGTAGAATTTTTGGTGATAGTAGTGCAAATAACTTTCTGGCCATAACAGACAGGTGGAGTGTAAAATTATTTGCACTCGATCTGTTAGTTCCACGGCTACCAAAAATAGTTCTGTTTCTTAGCACATGGTCAGCCAATTAAATGACTGAATCATTTAATCCTAGAGCCGGCAATCGTCGATTTTGAAACGATGTTACCGCTTCTTGAACCGGTCGCGTCGCAAAATCGGATTTACTTCATAGCATTGCAATGTTGTCGTTTTAGTTTTAAATTCATCAACAGACAGCGTTGCTGTTTTATACAATAATTTAGAAATGTTTTGTCCACCCACCTAATCTTTAACATCTTCCTATAACACCACATTTCAAAAGCATTCATCCTCTTACTTCTACAGCCCCTATCACCCACGTTTCACTCCCGTATAATGCTAATGTATTAAGTAAATTTTTACGTATAATAAAATAGTTTTAGCTACATATTCAGCATGTGTTTCTCTGATGAAACCAAGCTATCCAAAACCTGAATTCGGTTATTTCTTGGTTTACATGATGTGTTTTTGTATATATTTTCTTCAGTTTTGAACATCGAATCGTTGTTTTCTTTGTTTTATTTTGAAATAAACATTATAAGTAACGTTTCGTATGTAATGAATTTTGAAAATAAAGCATAAGAAAGTTTTAAACAGTAGTGTCACCTGAAATTTTAGAAAAATAATTGTCTAAAAATTATTTTCAAATAGCTTCAGCAACCCTAACTATCAGATTGAAATTTCAATAATGTATTTATTCTATTTTCCTAAGTTTTTCTGTTATTTTGATATGTATCGTGATAAGGTTTGCGATTTAAAGCAAATTTTTCATAATTTTTTTACTGTTTGGTGACCCATATACTAGAAATTCTCTGCCGGTCTAGAAAAAATGTTATTGCCATAATAGGGTTAAGAACAGTATCGATATAATAACTACAACCACGTGGCCTCTGTGATGCGCACACCGGCTTTGTGAGAAAGAACTATTTAGAAAAAGATGAAAATATTGTGACGCGCTCAGTACATATTTTTTAGTTTTACGTCTGACTGTTCTGCAATTTCGGCTAAAGAATTTTACTTAAAAATGTGACTAAAATTATAAAAACATTAGACGTGGCAACGTTGGAGGGTGCGGGGGGAGGAAGCGCTCCGTCCACGTAGTTGCCATCGAACCATTTTCGTGCCGGCCGCATTGGCGTAGTTGGTAACGTGCTCGCCTCTCATCATGCGGTCTTGTGGGTTCGAATCCCATTCAGGCACGGCATATTTTCATACGTTACAAAAAATCATTTCATCCTTCACCGTCTGCATTAGCAGTAATTACAGAACAGTCGGACGTTAAACCAAAATAAATAAATAAATTGTGCGTTCTGTTATAGTTGTTAAGTTTTTATTGTTGTACAGTTGTGAATAAAAATAATATCTGTTAAAAAAAATTTTTAAAATTAAGGATATCTGAAAGATTGACAACTATGACCATCCGTCATTTCGGATTGGAACATCTTAAGTGGCCACTTAAAAAATTTTCAGTTGCTACCCCCAACCACACCTACAAAAGGGGTAGATTTCCATTTCAATTACTTAAAATTAAATATATCGACCCATAATACGTCCCAAAAGTTTCACGTCGCCATCTCTAACAGCTGTTACGTAATGAATAGGTTTACATAGTAGTTTTTGTCTCACCCGGTAGACATACAAAAAAAAATAACGACTTAAAGGACGTGCCGACTTAATAACGCTTGATTAGATCGTATTTTCACAAAATATTTTTTTAAAGAATTCATCCTTAGGAATATTTCTATTTCATAGTATGTCCTTTGTAAAAAATCTGGTGTGAAACACTCAAACAACTTTCTCCTGCCAATGCAAATAATTAACAATATAACCTAACATTAGTAATAAAACATTAGAAATAAACAAAAAAACTAACCCCAATAAACATAACCTAATTTTAATCATGAGTAAATGATGCAAAATGAAAATCAACCTGTCCGGCTTAAAAATACGGAAAATCACTCTTTCACGCTAAACTAGGTTTTGTAGAGAAAAACGCTGCAAGTAAAAATTGAAAGTCTTTTCATTTCCTATAAATTTGATTAAATACACTTTTGTCGTAAAATAAATACTAAGGTCGAAATCTTTAAAAAATATCGATTTTTACAAGTTTTTGAGAGAAAAAAACAGAAAATCGCTAATTACCGCTACACTATAAGCCTTAGACAAAAAAATGTTTGAAATAAAAGTTGTAGGATTTTCAATTCTCTACAACTTTTATTATGTACATTTTAGCGCTTAAACGCATATTTAAGTCGCAATCTTAAATAAACAATTTTTTTACGTGAAAACAGCCTCTCCAAGAATTTCAGCAGACATGACGCCTACCCTATCTTGTAAAGCATAAAAAATTTAGTAAACGAGGCGATTTAAAAAAAAATCGTAAAACCCGTTTTTGAGAAAATTGCAAAAAATTTAAAAACCGCACGAATAAACTACTACTTCCTGTTGACCGATTTTGATGAAAATGTTCGTGTCGGTCCGGTAGTGGTATCTAACTTAAGTTTTAAGTTTCAAGTTCGTACGATGTTCCGTTCTTGAGATATTTTGTACACAAACACACACACAGACCAATCGCTAAAAACATGTATTTTTTTGGGTTCAGGGGGTCTAAAACATGTATTTTTGGGGTGCAGGGGTTCTAAGAACATGTAGATCTGGTGAGAACTGGATTTCGAAAAATCGACATGAAAACAATACTTTCCTTTCTATATATTCATATAGGCAAGAGAAAGTAAAAAAAAAAAAAAAAAATACATTAACAATTGTTAAATTTCGTACTGGATTGGTTCCATTCGATTAAGATTCCCAATAAATTAAGACAAGTTTGTTTTGTTAACCGAACAACGAAAACTCGTGAACCAACCAGATGGTTGAGTTACCCGCATCATCGAGTTCCAACAGTTCACTTCAATTACATTTTACAAAGCATAAATTGTTGTATTAGGGTACAAAGCAATACAATACCTTAGATCGGGCACAATACATTTACCTCCCAGACGTGTACCCTATTCCAAATAACAAGCGACATTATGGGGGACGTTTATAATATGTGTACATATGTGTACAACACAAAAGGTATACAATAATACTCACTTAATTAACACACACACACAATGTGTGTAGCACATGGGTCCTAATTTCCAATATCATCAACATTATAACGTGTCGGAAACCGAGTGTGTTAAGACAATATGTTCACATGCGCCCTTACATCCGGTGTTCTCCTCCGAGCAATTCTGGATAACGCGTGTTATAATTAATAACGATATCACATACTCATGGTCGCATGTCGTCTATACAACGATACGGGTTTCTTTGGTCAATTACCAAAGTTTCCGGTTCCAACAACTGTCAACGTTGAAAAGTTTTTTAGGTAAAACATTTCAAACAAATAAAAACATATCTTGCCTGAAACCCTAACACGACTTTCTCTTGCCAACTTAGATAATGAACAATAAACCTATGGTTAAATCATAAGTAAACAATATAATGAAAAACGAAACCTAATTTTGCCCATAACGGGCAGTCGGAAGTGTTAAATTATTTGCAATCTTATCTTCTAGTTCCAAAGCTACGAAAATATTTATGTTTCTTATTACATAGTCAGATAATTATATGATTAAAGCATTTAAAAACAGAAGAGGTAGAGGTGCATTTATAGGGTGGAAAGTAGGTGTTTTTCAGAAGGCCTGGCATGCTGATAAGCTTACTCTTTCCAAATCACTCCTAGTTTTACTTAAAAGAGTCTCTAGAGGATCAAAAACCAATCTTTCGGCTAAGCACTTAATAAACAACAACCTAATTTTAATTATGAACGAATGACGAAAAATTAAAATCGACTTCTACAACTTAAAAATGCGGAAAATCAGTAATTACCTCAAAACTACGCATTGTAGAGAAAAATGCTTTAAATAAAAGTTTTAGGGTTTTAATTTCCTATAACTTATAATATATACACTTTTGTCGTAAAATGCATACTAAAACCGCAATCTTAAAAAAATGAATTTCTTCCAATTTTGTTGAGAAAAAAATAACAGAAAATCACTTATTGCTGCTAATTTAAACGCTGTACAAAAAAAGTCCGAAATAAAAGTTGTACGTTTTACAATTTTCTAAAACGTTAATTATATGTACACTTTTACCCTAAAACGAATATTAAGGGTGCAATCTTTAAAAAATAAACATTTTTTTCAACGAGAGTACAGCCACCCCAAGAATTTCAGCAGACTTACCCTACCTTGTAGAGCATAAAAATGTAGTACATTAGACGATTTTTAAAAAAAATTGTAAAAGCCGTTGTTGGGAAAATCATACAAATGAACTACTACTTCCGGTTGACCGATTTTGTCGAAAATCTCCCGTGTCGGGTCCACTAATGGTACCTAAATTAAGTTTCAAATGCCGGCCGCATTGGTGTAGTTGGTAACGTGCTCGCCTCCCATCATGCGGTCTTGGGTTCGGATCCCATTCAGGCATGGCATATTTTCATAAGTTACAAAAAAATTATTTTATCCTTCACCGTCTGCATTAGAAGTGATTGAAGAACAGTCGGACGTTAAACCACAAAAAAACCTCAAGTTTCATTTCAACTTTGTACGATGTTCCGTTCTTGGGATATTTTGTTCACACACAAGCAGACCAATCGATAAAACATATTTTTGGGGGTTCAGGAGGCCTGAAAAATTGTATATCTGAAAGCTGAGAATTTGGGTAGCAAAAAAAGTTTCCAGAAACGTTTTATTACCTCACATGATATAAAATTGGCCCGAACGAGAAAAAACCATGTATTAGAACACGAACACAAAAAAAACAACGGAAACACCTTTTGTAATATTGAGAACTATTAAAATACATTTTCCAAAAAAACAAAAAACATCTCAAATCATTTTCATTGAATAACCATTCTAAACAATTCCTGTATACGAAAAAGAACAAAACAATTTGACCTTTGAACTGTCTAGACTTACCTATAATAATAATAATAAAAAAAAGCAAATGAATACAAGACAAACAATTAAAATTGAAAGAACCAGAGAATAGTAAAAACAATAACATTGGTGAAAACGTAATAATTAATGGTTAAAAACACATTAAACAAAATAAATAAAATAAAAAAGAATTAGTGGAAAAGAAGAGTACTAAAAAATAAAAAAAAACGAGGAATAGAGATGAGGTTAAAGGGAAAGATTTCTAGAGAGACTGATGCAGTTATATTACATAGAGGTTATCGTTCGAAAGAGTTTAGAGTTAGTGATAAATGAGGAGAGAGAAAACACAAAGGGGGGGTGGAAAGAGGGGGAGGGAGTAAGGAGAGAACGACAAGGTGGACTTCGATAAATGCAACAAGTGCATGCAGTTTCAGTTCAGAGAGGAGGAGAACCCGCAAACTCTCCGAGACTATTCTCCTTTCCGGTACCCCACGAATTTATATTCCCATCCAACACTACCACCCGACCCACCCCCTAGGCAACCAACCCTCTGCGACTAACTATCGCTCAGTTCTCTAATGTTCTACGATAGAGCGCAGCACCTATACATTTACGAATGATCGATGGTGTATAACAGTTTAATAATAACACTGCTGGTAGAATATCCGATTCAACCTTTAACCATAAGATATCTCTAACAAAGCGAAATCTGAACTTGAACCATAACTCTTTTTACTTTCTCTTGCCTATATGAATATATAGGAAGGAAAGTATTGTTTTCATGTCGATTTTTCGAAATCGAGTTTTCACCGGATCTATACGTTTTCAGACCCCCTGAACCCAAAAAACATGTTTTTAGCGATTGGTCTCTGTGTGTGTGTGTGTGTGTGTGTGTGTGTGTGAACAGAATATCTCAAGAACGGAACATCGTACGAACTTGAAACTTAAGTTACATACCACTACCGGACGCGACACGAACATTTTCATCAAAATCGGTCAACCGGAAGTGGTAGTTTATTCGTATAATTTTTCACTTTTTTGCGATTTTCTCAAAAACTAGTCCTACGATTTTTTTAAAAATCGCCTGGTTTACTACATTTTTTATGCTCTACAATATAGGGTAGGCGCCATGTTTGCTGAAATTCTGCGTGAGGCTGTTTTTACGTCAAAACATTTTCTTTTTAAGATTGCGGCTTTAATATGCATTTTAGCGCAAAACGTTATATAATAAAAGTTGTAGAGAATGTAAAATTCTACAACTTTTGTTTCAAACATTTTTTTGTGTAACGCTTAGTTTAGCGGTAATTTGCGATTTTCTGTTTTTTTTTCTCACGAAAACGTGAGAAAAATCGATTTTTTTAACATTTCGGTCTTAGTATGCATTTCACGACAAAAGTGTATATAATTAAATTTATAGAAAATTAAAAGATCTACAACTTTTGTTTAGAGCATTTTTCTCTACAGAGCCTAGTTTCGCGTGAAAGCGTGATTTTCCGTATTTTTAAGCCAAACTGAGTTCGATTGTCATTTTGCGTCATTCACTCATGATTAAAATAAGATTATGTTTTGTTTATTTCTAATATTTTATTAATAATGTTAGGTTTATTATTAATTATTTGCATTGGCAAGAGAAAGTTGTGTGAGTGTTTCACACCAGATTTTTTTTCTTTTAAATAACAATGAACTTCAGACAAATGAAAAATCCGTAAATAATTAAAACAAAAATCTGGTGTGAAACACTCGCGCAACTTTCTCTTGCCAATGCAAAAAATCAACAATAAACCTAACATTAGTAATAAAACATTAGAAATAAACAAAAAACTAACCTCAGTTTGGTTTGAAAATAAGTAAAATCACTCCTTCACGCTAAACTAGGCTCTGTAGAGAAAAAAATACTTTAAATAAAAGTTGCAGATCTTTTAATTTCCTATAAATTTGATTATATACACTTTTGTCATATAATGCCGAAATCTTAAAAAATTCGATTTTTCACACGTTTTCGTGAGGAAAAACCAGAAAATCGCTAATTACCGCTAAACTTAGCGTTATACAAAAAAATGGTTGAAATAAAAGTTGTAGCATTTTAAATTCTTTACATTTTTCATTATATACATTTTTAAATATATATAATTGCGGCATATTAAAGCCGCAATCTTAAAATAAAACAATTCTTTTACGTGAAAACAACCTGACCAAGAATTTTAGTAAACATGGCGTCTACCCTATCTTGTAGAGCATATAAAATTTAGTAAAGCAGGTGATTTTTAAACAAAAATCGTAAGACCAGTTTTTGAGAAAATCGCAAAAAAGTGAAAAATTACACGAGTAAACTACTATTTCCGGTTGACCGATTTTGATGAAAATGTTCGTGTCGGGTACGGTAGTGGTATGTAACTTAAGTTTCAAGTTCGTACGATGTTCCGTTCTTGAGAATTTCTGTATACACATACATACACAGACCAATCGCTTAAAACATGTTTTTTTGGGTTCAGGCGGTCAGAAAACGTGTAGATCCGGTCAAAACTCGATTACCAAAAATCGACATGAAAACAATACTTTCCTTCCTATATATTCATATAGGTTAGAGAAAGTAATAAATCCGTAAATAATTAAAACAAAAATTAAACATTATAAAACGACTTTAAGAACCAAAATTTTACACGGGAGCTAACCCTAGCGTGGATAGACGGAGGAGGAATCAAGAAACCTGCAGAAAAGTAGAACGCTGAGTACTCAGAACTTGCATAAAGAAGAAGAAGACTTGCATAAAGAAACTTGCACAATCACTACAGACTTTTGTGTAACGATCAAGTCTACAGAGACATAGAACCAATAACAGTGGCCATGCGCAAGAAACGGTTGTCGTACTATGGACATATACTAAGAACACCAAACACCAGACTTTTACGCAGAATAGTTGACTATCCAATGAGACGAAAAACGGACGCTGGTAACGCATACATGTGGCACAAGGAAATCAAAAGGGATTTATAAGAATTTGGACTAACTCACGAAGATCTTACGAAAAAATCACCCAAATACAAACAGGTCATCAAGGACCACAACCATCGGGTTACGACACAGAAAGGAGAGTATAAGAAAAGGGAATTCCAAAAGCAGCCAAACAGAAGCGTGCTCAGAACATGAGAGAATATCACGCCAAAAGGAGACTGAAAGCTTCCAAATTGACTGAAGTGGTCCTAAAAAAAGAACCTAAAAGTACCTGGATTAAACTTTTACATTACTTTAAACTAAAGACGGATTGCAAAATATCAAAGTAAGTCTTTTTTTAGGATAAATTTCATAATTTATAGTTTTGCGTGTTCCCTTATAAAATTGAATTTAAAAGAAAACTATTCCGTATTTATTGGTTTTATTTTTTTGAGAATAAAATTCTCTACAAATTGTATTGAACATTTTTCTTTGTTTATAGGCAATTTAACGGAGTTATTGTACTCCAAACGCAAAAAAGTGTGTTTTCCACCCTAACCTCTTTTGCTTTACCGTAATTTTCTCCTAAACCATTTGAGATAGAGTTCTAGGACAGGTTTTATACGATTTGTCAGCTCATTTTACATAAAACTAATCTAATGAAGAAACTCAATTAACACCCTAAAAATTTCAGTCTGAGTTAATTTCACTGAGGGAGCTGAATTTCAGGCGAAATCTTTGACCCTGTATAACTCGCCAACGAAGCATTTCCGGACCCATGTTTATTTGAATTTTTTTTCATTATTTTGATGTGAGGAATAAGCTTGAGCAGTATGGCAGTTCCTCCTGAAACACGCTGTATACATTTATTAAATGTTAACAGATCTTTAACATCAGACAAAAAAATAATAATCAAAATAAAAAAAACCGATAGCATCTGACATTGAATAAAATAAATACAAATACAAAGAAAAACGTTACGCAGAATGATCAAAGAGTTTTTTAAAACAAAACGGTAGCGTGGGAAGTTACAAGACAAGATTATATTCAGATCTTTCGTGGGCTCGATTTCTCATTACAAAACGTTTCCATTAAATTCGCAGTGTACAGAAACAGGCGTATTTCGTATCAACCCGAACGTTCACCCACACTTCCAATACTAACAACTCAAGCAAAACAGAACATGTACAGTACAGACAAAAGTAAATGTTGTGACATTTTACTTTCTCTTGCCTATATGAATATATAGGAAGGAAAGTATTGTTTTCATGTCGATTTTTCGAAATCGAGTTTTCACCGGCTCTACACGTTTTCAGACCCCATAAACACCAAAAAACATGTTTTTAGCGATTGGTGTGTGTGTGTGAATAGAATATCTCAAGAACGGAACATCGTACGAACTTCAAACTTGAAAGTTAAGTTAGATACTACTACCTGACCCGATACAAATATTTTCATCAAAATCGGTCAACCGGAAGTAGTAGTTTATTCGTGTTATTTTTCACTTTTTTGCGATTTTCTCATAAACTGGACCTATGATTTTTTTAAAAATCGCTTTGTTAACTAAATGTTTTATGCTTTACATGATAGGGTAGGCGTCATGTCTGCTGAAATTCTTGGAGAGGCTGTTTTCACGTAAAAAAAATGTTTTTTTAAGATTGCGGCTTTAATATGCGTTTAAGCGCCAAAATGTACTTAATAAAAGTTTTAGAGAATTGCAAGTCCTACAACTTTTATTTCAAACTTTTTTTTGTCTAAGGCTTAGTTTAGCAGTAATTAGCGATTTTCTGTTTTTTTTCTCAACGAAAACGTGTAAAAAATCGTTTTTTTAAAGATTTCGGCCTTGGTATGCATTTTACGACAAAAGTGTATATAATAAAATTTATAGGAAATTAAAAGATCTTCAACTTTTACATAGAGCATTTTTCTGTACAGAACCTATTTTAGCGTGAAAGAGTGATTTTCCGTATTTTTAAAACCCAAAATGAGGTTGATTTTTATTTTGCATCGTTCACTCATGATTAAAATTAGGTTATGTTTATCGAGATTAGTTTTTTTTGTTTATTTCTAATGTTGTATTTCTAATGTTAGGTTATATTGGTAATTATTTGCACTGGCATGAAGAAAATCGTGTGAGTGTTTCAAACCAGATTTTTATATAGCCGTAAATATATAGGACATGAAGGTACAATATACCTTTGACTGAGTTCAATGGACCTAAAATTGTTTCCAACGTGGAATAACATAGTTAACTTTGATCACTGCGGTTGGAATAGCTACATTATAATATTGTATAGAGATAGGTTACACCTCAGCAACTAGATAGGGCATCGAGTAGGAAAATGGTCATCGAAAATCGAAACTTTATAGGGTTGTGATGCTACGTATATATAGGGTGATTCAAAAAGAGCGCCGGTTTTGATATATCAAATTAAGAGATTTATTTTATTGAAAAACTGAAAATAAATACATCAACAAGTTCATCTTACCTTCCGATTTCATGTATGAAAAATGATGTCATGCATGTGTCCTCCTCTACTGCGCTGGCACGCATCAACTCTGTCCATGAAATTGGATATTACTGCACGACAAGTTTCGACTTCCATTTGCCCGATAACCCGTCGAATTTCCTCCTTCAAGTCATTGATGTTTCGGGGTTTATTGGCATACACCAATGACTTCAGATGACCCCAAAGATGAAAGTCACAAGGCGTCAAGTCACACGACCTTGGTGGCCATTGATGGTCGGAATTACGAGAAATGATGCGATCCTGGAACCGTTCACGGAGCAACAACATTGTTTCTCGTGCAGCAACTGAATTTTATACGGGTGATATTGGAGATCGTACCGAAGAATTCACCGTACAGAAGAACATCGTAAACCCAATTGTTGAGAACGGCGACGTATTGATTTTGCTGGGGGTAACAGCCACACTGTCACGAACCAACGCAACGTTCTGCTCAGTTCGGCCAGAACGACGACGTCCAGAACTTTTAAGGTCGACTGTTGAACCCGTCTCAAAAAACTTTTTCATGAGCCTGCGAACTGTTGATTCATTCGGTGCTTCATTACGTCCTAGAGTACCGCGAAGTCGCCTGACAGTAGCCGCATAACTCTCTCCACTCTGGTAAAATGTTTTGACGATTAACACTCGTTGTGCAATAGTAAACTTCTCCATGGTTAGACACAGACTGCGAGAGTACTACACTGCGAACAAGAGAAACTACAACTGAATCGTCAATCGGAATGTTCTCCGAAATAGAAATGAGGTCTAACAATGTTGCCAACCGATAAACAAAAATTTACCAGCCGTTTAAAAACTGGCGCTCTTTTTGAATCAACCGTTACTATTACAAACGCCGTTCTAGTACCTACTAATATCAGTTGCACCATTCTGATGTAATTGCTACACAAACATTTCAAATCTATTTCAAACTCGCAAACGATTTATAGGCTACAGATAAAAAAATCTGGTGTAAAATACACACACACAACATTCTCTTGCCAATGCAAATAATTGACAATAAACCTAACATTAGTAATAAAACTTCAGAAATAAAAAACTAGCCTCAAAAACATGAGTGAAAGACGCAAATGAAAATCGACCTCAGTTTGACTTAAAAATACAGAAAATCACTCTTTCACGCTAAACTAGGCTCTGTAGAGAAAAATGCTCTAAATAAAAGTTGTAGATCTTTTAATTTCATATAAATTTGATTATATACACTTTTGTCGTAAAATGCATACTAAGGCCGAAATCTTTAAAAAAAATCGATTTTTCACACGTTTTTCGTGAGAAAAAAACAGAAAATTGCTAATTACCGCTAAACTAAACTAAACTAAACCGCTATATCTAAGCGTTGTGCAAAAAAATGTTTAAAATAAAAGTTGTCGAATTTTAAATTCTCTACAACTTTCATTATATAAACTTCTGCGCTAAAATGCATATTAAAGCCGCGATCTTGAAAAAACAATGTTTTTACGTGAAAACAGCCTCACCGAGAATTTCAGCAAACATGGAGCCTACCCTATCCTGTAGAGCATAAAAAATTAAGTAAATGAGGCGATTTTGAAAAAAATCGTAGTACCAGTTTATGAGAAAATCGCAAAAAAGTGAAAAATTACACGAATAAACTACTACTTCCGGTTGACCGATTTTGATGAAAATGTTCCTGTCGGGTCCGGTAGTGGTATGTAACGTAAGTTTCAAGTTTCAAGTACGTACGATGTTCCGTTCTTGAGATATTCTGTACACACACACACACACACACACAGACCAATCGCTAAAAACATGTTTTTTGGGTTCAGGTGGTCTGAAAACGTGTAGATCCGGTGAAAACTCGATTTCGAAAAATCGACATGAAAACAATACTTTCCTTCCTATATATTAATATAGCCAAGAGAAAGTAAAAATCTGGTGTAAAATTCACACACAATACATTCTCTTACCAATGTAAATAATCAACAATTAAAGATAATTTTAATCGTGAGTGAATGACGCAAAATGAAAATCAACTTCTGCAGAACTTAAAAAAAAATCTGATGTGAAAAACTCACAACTTTCTCTTGCCAATGAAAATAATGAAAAATATACACTAATATTAGTAATAAAACGTGAGAAATAAACAAAAAACTAATCTCACTAAACAACTAACCTTTTTTTTAATTATGAGTGGATGATGCAAAACGAAAATCAACATAGTTTGGCTTAAAAATACGAAAATCACTCTTTCACGCTAAATTAGACTCTGTAGAGAAAAATGCTCTGAATAAAAGTTGTAGATTTTTTAAAAAAATTCACCAGTCACCTAAGCAAGTCACCTGTTAAGTGACTTGCCCTGCTAGTACTGTTTTCGCATTTCCTACTATTGTGCATCGATAATATTCCCTTACTGTCTATACAGCTGTTAATAATCGCTGACGCTAATCCACTCTTATGCTAACGACACTTATGATTCGAAAACACACACTACTACCCAACATCAAAAATCAAATTTTCTACTTACACTCAACAGCATTTATCATACAAGAAAAGTAAAAAATTTTTCTTAAGAGAGTTAATTACCTGTAACAAACAGAACAGAAAACATGTATTAAAATACAATCGAAAATTTTCATTAAATTCATAAAAAAAGTAAATTTTCATTTAGAAAGAACATAAAATTGTTGAAATTCTCAACTACAGTAAATTGTATTGGAGTAATTTATTTTATGCACATACAGAATTCATGTATCTTAATTAACAAATAGGTTAATTTGAAACATAAAAAATTCCACTAAAATGGGAGAACTAAACAAGGCATTTCAGATAGTTTAAAATTTTACAAATCACTACATCTAAATTGTATTGGCGTAATTTTTTTTATGTACATACAGAATTCAAGTATCTTAACAAATAGGTTAATTTGAAACATTAAATGCTACTAAAATGTGAGAACTAAACTAGGCATTTCAGATAGTTTACAATTTTACGGATTTTACCTCTACATACAGTAGCGGTAGGTTTTAATTTTTCTACTTAAACGTTAAGGTAAAAAATGTGCCAAATTTCAGATTCCCAAGATGTTCGGAAAGTTGGAGAATTAGCGATGTCAGTCCGAGAAATGTTTCATATCTAAATGTAATATTTCGTAACATTTTAAGATCCCAGTAAATTTACATTTTACAATGAAAATTCAAGTAAAACACCGTTACGTTGAGGAATATTGCATGGTAACCACCTGACAAGTTACATACGAGCCAATCTAACGTTTGTTGTTCAAATTCAAACAAAATGAATTAAACAAATAAAATTAAATAAAAACTGATGTCGAATGGAGTCATGTACACCCGATTCAGCGTCACCAACCCGAGCATGACGGTTCAGTTTCGCTCCCCGTTCAGAAACAGCGCCAAAAGAAATTTTCACATCAAAAGAACCATCGAATTGGATGGTTGCCAATAATGGACAGTTCCTAATAAAAAATAAAAACTTAAAAATAAATTGTTTAGAAGAAAACGACAAATATATTGATAATCAAAATTAGTTCTATAATAAAAATTCTCCGGAAAAACAAAAATAACCGCGCCCGCCATTGTGCTACACTGCAAAGCGAAGATCCCGGGTTCGATTCCCAGCCAGGGAATCCAACGAAAACTCACCCGTTCAACAACCTAAAGCAATCACTTATAACAAAGCTGTTGATACGACTTTTAAAAAAATAACGAATACAGAATACATAAAATTACCGTGCTACACTGCAAAGCGAAGATCACGGATTCGATTCCCAGCCAGGGAATCCAAGGAAACCCACCCGTTCCACAACTCAAAGTAATCGTTAATAACAAAGACGTTAATGCGACTTTAAAAAAAAAATAACGAATACAGAATACATAAAATTACTTTTCTTTGAAACCGAAATCGAGTAAAACCTTTTAACACATACAATAAATAAATAAATAAATTCATAAAAAAATAAATAAATAAATAAATAAACTAACCAACTACAATCAGGAAGAAAATAAATACAGAATTTTTATAAAACGGCAGAGTGAAAGCAAAATTGTCACGATCTCGTGACATGATCAGCTCATTACTTTTAAAGCGTCGTCGATTCCATTTCAAAATTAGAATCGTCTTGTGTAGCGGAGAAGAAACACGCAAAACGACCAACGTACAACACGATACTACAAATAAATATATAAATAAATAAAAATAATAAACAATGTTTTTATAAAAACAAAAAAAATACTAATAAGCACCGGGTGTCCATAAAGTTTGAAATCGTTGTAATTGTAGCTAACCGAGATTCACAGGGTAACCGGATCAGAAACATTTGGTTACAGTATCAAAGAAACTATTCTACGATGTATTTGAAAATGGTGTCGACCATCTTGGATCCGCCATATTTAATCAAAATTCTTTTTTCTGATTCCTAATACGTTGCAATCTGTTCAATTCAGAAAAATAAGCAACCCTATGACCCAATGAGATGAGGATGATATGTATGACGTGTAAATGAGTTGTAGTCTTGTACAGACTCAGGCCGACCATTCCCGAGAGAGTATGGTTAATTGAACCCCAACCATCAAAGTACACCGGTAACCACACCACTGTCTACCATTCAAATCCGTATAAAAGTAACTACCTTTACTAGGATTTGAACTAGGAACCTTCGTCTCCGAAAATCAGTTGTTAAACAGCTGATTTTGGCGACGACTTTACCTCTAGACCAACCCGGTCGGTAATCAAACTTAATTACTTTTAAAAACAAATGTAGACATGTGACACATGACTTCGATTTAAAATTTCAAGAGAAAACCATGGCAAAACCCGTTTAACGATATATTTCACCGTTCTTTATTGAAATGTCCAGATCGGAGGAAAACGCTATTAATTATTTGTGCGAGTGTTTCACACCAGATTTTTGTTTTTCTACAGCAAATAATTAATGTACACAGAGGTTGGCGAAATGCAGCGTTTTACCCCGATCTGGACATTTCAATTGCTAAAATCTAAAGAACGGTAATACACAAATCGTTAAACGGGGTTCGCCATTGTATTTTTCGTGAAATTTAATCGAAATCATGAGTCATATATCTACCTTCCTATTTAAAATAATTAAGTTTGATTTAATAAGGCTGCCACCATTTTGAAATACATCCTACAGTAGTTTCTTTGATACAGGAACCAACTGCGTTTTGATCTAGTTTACCCTGTGAATCTCAGTTAGCTACAATTAAGCCGGATTCATACTTTACGTACACCCGGTGTAATAACAAAACGTGTAACAGTAATTGGAGAACTCTTTCGAGAGAAATATACTTTTATGTAGCATTTCCAAAGATTATCATCTTTATTTTATATAACATTACTATTCTGCGGGAATATGACTCTTGAAATTTAATACTGGTAAATATTAAAATATTGTTAAGTAACATTTTGCAATGTAATTCGTTTTCTTTCATTTATAGTTTAAGTTTTCCTTTTTTCATATACCAAAATGGGGTTGATATCTTATAATAATTTCTTAAAAAAAAAAAAAATACCACCAGCTATAAGATGCGTCATCTGATGAAAGGGATTTTTGGTAAAAGTTTAAAATAAGTCTGTTTATTATTTATCATACCCAGATCCTAAAAAAGAACCTAGACTTAGGTGTTACAATATTTTCTTTCCTTAAATTTCTACCTAACCAACATTTTCTTTCATAAGTTTTAGTTTAGGGTTTATGTTAAGGCTGGAAGTTTTGGGAAAACATTTGGGGAGGAGAGTTGTGCTCTCGAGGTATTTTTTTCATATATTCTTATGTAGAATCTTCTACGCATGTTAAGATTATGATAAATTTATCTCGTGTTTCAATATTAACGTTTAATGTAATTATCCATCTTAAGCTTTCTTTTAAAATTGTTTCGTAGAAATAAAAAATTATGTTTTTTAGTTTATCAATAATAAATGCATTGTTACCTCACTTACTCTCACGTTTTCGTCACTCCCTCTCTCACACTTTCCCTCTTACTACCACTCACTCTTTTACGCTCTCTCTCTTTCTCGTACTCTCCCCATCTCTCTACAACTTACTCTTTCGCTCTCTCTCTACCACTCTCTTTCTCGTACTCTCCCCCTCTCTCTACCACTTACTCTTTCGCTCTCTCTACCACTCTTTCTTTCTCGTACTCTCCCCCTCACTCTACCACTTACTCTTTCGCTCTCTCTACCACTCACTCTCTTTTGCCCTCCCCCTCTCTCTACCACTCTCTCTTTCTCGTTCTCTCCCTCTCTCTTCACCACTTTTTCGTTCTCTCTACCACTCTCTCTTTCTCGTTCTCACCCTATCTCTTTTTCGTTCTCTCTACCACTCACTGTTTCTTGTTCTCTCCCTATCCCTCTTTTTCGCTCTCTACCACTCACTCGTTCTCTCCCTTTCTTTTCCGCTCTCTCCCTCTCTTTCCCACATATAACCACTCTCTCTTTCGCTCTTCCCTCCCCTCTCTATTTCGCTCTCTCTCTACCACTCACTCTTTTCGCTCCCTCCCTCTCTCTATCTGTTACTGATAAGCTCTCTCTACCACTCTATATTTTATATTTTCTCCCTCACTCTCTTTCGCTCTCTCAACCACTCACTTTTTTTCGCTCTATTTCTCGATCTGTCCCTCTCGTACACGTTCGCTCTCTCTACTACTCACTCCCCTTTCTCTCTCTTTACTACTTACTCTTTCTCGTTCTCTTCCACTCCCTCTATCTTTTTCGCTCTTGTCTCGTTCTCTCCCCTCTCTTTCTTTTCGTTCTCTCTCTTTAGCTCTCTCTACCACTCACTCTTTTCGCTTTTTTCTCCATCTCTCCATCTCTCTCCATTACTCACTCTTTATCGTTCTCTCTACCACTCTCTCTTTCTCTCGATCTCTCTCACTTTCTCTCCTCCTCTACCACTCTCGCGCATACACACACACACAATAATTTTTTATTATCCCTTAAAAGATAATAGGCCAACTTTATTATATTTTCAGACGTCTTTTCTATCTTCTTTTACGTATTAAAAAGCGCCATATTTTTATTATAGTAACCTGCCGGCTATATTTTATAGAGATCTCATTTTATGACATCGATGTAACCTAAAAATCATTTTAGTTGTACTGTAACGCTTTTTTAATCCAGTTTCAAATACGGTTAAGTCAGTACACCTACACGTTTCCTTTTGTTATTAATAATTTTCAATGTACATTTTTCTTGGTAATGCTGTAGTAAAGAAAACCTCCCGGTTTTTCTACCCGTTATTAAATAGAATATTATGGTCTCGATAATACAAAAATAATAAACTGATATTGTGATAATACTTCCTACATTAATTTTTTATGGTTTATAAACTGAGTATAAACATAACTAAGTTTAATTTAGGTTACCGGATGATTCCTTAATTTTTTTATTTTTTATTACAAGACAGCAACATTATAATGTGTTCATAAAACCAAATGAACAATAATTGATAATTCAGTAAATGTTCATCAATTTGTTTATAATTTCAACCGCCTCGCCTTTCATCGTGCGGTCCTGGGTTCGAATCCCACTAAGGCACGGCATATTTTCATACGTTACAAAAATTCATATTTTATTATTAAAATTGTACACAGTTCCACCCCAACGTCGTAGCTAATGACCGTTGCAGTTGATGCGACGTTAAAAAAAAAAATTCGACAGTTTATTGATTTCTTAACTTTCGGTCAAACCCGGAATTTCGAACCCAATCCAGGTTCACTAACTTTTTGCGTAATTAAATTACGAATTTAAAAACCGTTCGTTGCTGTCTCTTGTAGTTTCTGATATCTCGAAGTGATGGACGGACATACGAAAATGATGGATAAAAATTTTAAAAATTGCAACCAATAAATTATTTATTAACAATTAATTACAATCGATTATTGACCACTGGCAAAAATTGGATATACAACTAAACATATGTTTTTGTTTCAAAATTTTAAGCTTACCTTGTTGTTTCGGTCAACAGCCGAAAGGATGGTTTGAACCTTTAGAGGTTTTACAAAGTAAAACGAGGAGTGAAGTATTTTTAATTTAATTAACATAATAGCCTTCGGGCCAGCCCAGTCAGTCAGCTGGTAGAAAGTCGCTATTATTTGTTAATTAACACCGGTTGGGCAAGCGACTTTGTATGGTGACCAGTCGACAGCCATCCATGAACAAACTCTACTGGGGGTCCCTGTTAAAACTCATGTCTAATCTACTTAAAAAAAAATACAGCAAAAAAAGCAGTGATCAAATTGGGTTCCCGATAACAAATAAAAGCTAAAAAAAGTACATATTAACAAATATATCATTTTATAAGTAGTAAACTTAAGCAGTTTACTATTGTCGTCAACACTGAGTAAAAAGAATGGTTACCAGCATGCCAGGGCCTTCGAAAAGCATCTACTTTCCACCCTTCAAATGACATCTTCACTTCATTCACCACAGGATTTGGCTGTATAATGAAATTCATTACTCTCAGAGGAGATAACTGTAATTAGTGTATTTTCCACATGTACCTCTTCTGTTCTTAAATAGTTCAGTCATACAACTGGCTGACTATATGATAAGAAACAGAACTATTTTTTATAGCCCTGGAACCAGCAGATCGAGTGCAATTAATTCAACACTCCGCCTACCAGTTATCTTGCCCATAACAGACAGATGCAGTGTCAAATTATTTACTCTCAATCTGTTCGTTGCAGGACTAAAATAAATAGTTCTGTTTCTTATCACATGGTCAGCTAATTAAATGACTAAATCATTTAAGAACAGAAAAGGTAGAGGTGTAAAAGACTAATCAGAGTTATCTCCTCTAAAGTAATGAATTTCATTATACAGCCAGACCCTGGGGTGAACGAAGTGAAGGTGTCATTTGCAAAGTGTAAAATATATGCTTTTCAGGGGACCCGGCATGCTGATAAGCGTACTTTTCCACTCAGTGAGGAAGGCAATGGTAAACCACCTCACTCCTTGTTTTACTTAGTAAAACCTCTAAAGGTTTAAACCACCCTTTTGGCTAATGACCTAACAACTACCTGTTATAGCCAAAGGCTTATCTTACAGACAAAATTAAAAATTAACAGTAAAAACATGACCGACAAAATTTTCAAAACGATTTTATTAACGGACGAAATTTTTCAAGGTTTTTTACTTTTCGCTAAGAGGAAAAAGAAAATTAATCTGTTTTAACACGAGAGCCGATTTTGACATTGGAATTACGCCAGTCGATACTATAAATAAAATATAATTTCTATCAAGATTTAACAAGTTCTAAAACTACAGAATTTATTGTTAAATATTTAATTTATTATAAATGGCCAACCTACAAATTAATAAAATTAACTAATTAAATTATTTTAGTGTTTAAATATTTACAAAGTATATTTTCATATTATGTAAAAACTACGATTTGAATACAATATTTACAATTAATCAATAAAATTACATCAGATACTGCATTTAGGAAAATTTCAGTTTTATGTTTTTACAGTTTTTCTCTTTTTCTTCTCTGTTTTCTGGCATCAATCCAAAAACCACATTTCTTTTCTTTCAGCAAGTCTACAATTTTGGCTGCTAACATCGGTTCCATATTTCAACCAGATGTTTTAGTGTTAACATCTTAACAACATGTCACCTCTTAACAAGTGTTAATACATTTTTCTTTTGTTTGTTATTTTTATATTAACACGTTAAGTGAATTAGTATTGTGACTAAATACTAACAAATAATACAATAAAACTGGCTGTTTTATGAAATAAAAGTGTATTATTACTACCACAAGGTAACACAAATTGTATCAATTAAGCTAATCGGCATTTGTCCTTTTTATTGTTATTCATATTTTTGTATTTCTCTATCCTTTAATTATTAATTATCTTCTACCAATAACAGGCAGGTGGAGTGTTAAATTATATGCACTCAATCTGCTAGTTCCAGGGCTATAAAAATACCTGTTTCTTATCATATGGTCAGTCAATTATATTACCGAACTATTTAAGAACAGAAGAGGTAGAAGTAACACACACTATTCACAGTTATCTCATCTGAGAGTAATGAATTTCATTATACAGCCAGACCCTGTGGTGAATGCTTTTCGGATGCCCTGGCATCATGATAAGCATACTTTTCTACTCAGTGAGGAAGGCATAAGTGTAAACCACCTAACTCCTCGTTTTAAATAGTAAAGCCTTTCGGCTGATGACCTAAACAACATTAATTATCTAGGTTTATCTAGAATTGTATTCTTTTAGGTTAAATTTTGTTCTCTATTATTTTTTTATACACTTATTATTTTTCTGTGTTTACTTATTAATAAAAACAGCAAGCTCCTTTGTGAGTTATAGTTTCGTTTACGGAGAATGTAAAGCAAATGTGATTAGAGCATATTATTTTAATTAAAAATGATTTTGTACTTAACGACTGCGAATATAACAGATCCCCGTACTATACAGTTTGCGTACAATTACAGTAAAACCTCTCTAATTCGTCACTCTCTAATTCATCACCTTCTATAATTCGTCAGCCCTCCCCAGTTCATAATAGGAAAATATTTCTGCAGAGTTTTATATTTTCCGAAAATGAAACGCAGGTTCAAGAATTTTGGAAAAAGTATACAATCAAAGATGCTATATATAACATATCACAAGCATGGCATAACGTTTCGAAAACAACACTTAAGTCTTGTTGGAACAATCTGTGGGCTGACCGAGAAGAAACTAGTAGCATCCGTTCTTACAATGAAACAAACAATGTCTTATCAGAATTAAAAGAAGTGTGCCAGAGTATACCTGTGACTAAAAATATTACCGACGAGGAATTAGTTGAATGGATAGAGCAAGATGCTAACGAACTTGGGTATGAGATTTTAAGTGACAAAGAAATTGTGGCCTACGTTCAAAACAAAGATTCACCTGTTGAGGAAGATAGCAACGAAGAATAAGTTTCAAGCCCTGAAAATATTGGTACGAATCGAGAAATAGAAGGAATGCTGACGAAGTGCATCGAATGGTATGAGAGACAGAAAGAAGCAGAGTTATCGAAATTAATTGTAATACGACAAATTCGCCAGTTGGCTGTGGAAAAAGAAAAGAACTCGTTGGTAGAAAAGAAGATAACCCACTTTTTCAAGAAATAAATTTGGCATTTTACATATATACATACATATTAGTGTAATTAAGTAACGTTTTTCTAAATTTTAATGTGATTTTTTTGTAGTGTTAAGTGATACATAGTTAAAGATTCGTTTCATCGATTTTGCAAATGTATACTTTTTCGATTGTAATTTTATATTCGGTAACGTGTACTGTGTTTTGCGTTCTACAAATTAGAATATGTAAGTACAACCATATACAGAATTTCTGAAGTAGTATAAAACTAGATACGTAGACTAATACAAATTTACTGTAGTTATAGGACTTAGGATTACTTATTGTGTTTATCGTTAATGTAAGTTTTATTTATGTAATTCGACTTTTATGGAACTAATATACGTACGAGTATGTTATTTATTAACCGTTCATAGCAAATTCCATAATTCGTCACTTTCTGTATTTCGTCACTCCTTCGGTCCCGAACGAGACGAATTAGAGAGGTTCCACTGTATTTGGTTTGCAACAGTTAATTCCTTCCTCACTGAGAGGAAAAGTATACCTCTCAGTATGGCAGACCCTCTGAAAAGCATCACTTTTCACCCTCCAATTTACCTTTACTTCCTTTCACCGCAGGGTCTGGCTGTACAATAAAATTCATTACTCTCTACTCTTAGTTAAATTTAGTAGGTTAAGACATTTGATAACATTTTATAATCAATTTCGTTGAAGTAGTTAATTTATCAGTAATTAATACTACATATAAATTTCAAAAGAAATTTGTTTTATCATTTGATAACAACCAGATCATGAAAGAACCTGGAATAAGTATTACAATATTAAGAAGGAATTTTGACTGAAACATCTGCAGAATTACTATGTTAGAAGCGCTCGCGATCTCCATAACTGACTGGCGTAACGTCCCATAATGAATCCAGAATAAATGATAATAGTTTATACTTAAATTTGTACTGTGTGTACTTGAAAACAGAATTGGTGCCTTAATGGTTTGTACAAGTTGTAGAGATTCCGTCGCAGACGTAATTGATTTAGTTAAAACGTTTATGAAAAGGCTATAAAACAAAAGGTACTACTGAATAAGGGTGGGGAGAGGATAGAGAGAATGAGAATGAGAAAGAGAGAGAAAGAGAGAGAAGTTCCATTCAAGGCATCAAATGAAATATCTATATTTAGATGAAATGCTTGAGATAAAATTAATACGATATATAGCCTATATTATAGAACAGTCTGAACGAAGTTTGATTGAGTGACTCGAAAACAAAACCGATTCCATTCTCGAGCTCCAATTGTGAATACATAAATATAGATGTATGTAAAACAAGAGGAGGAGGAGGAGGAGGAGAGAAGGAGAAGATTTATAATTATAATAACGTTGACCCAGTTGTTATCATTATAACGATGTTTACACGATGAATTCCACGTACTGTACTCCGTTCTCATGTTGAATTACTTACTGCGTCACAGAACGTACCAAGAAATATCATATTTATTCGACTGAAATGATTTTCTACATCAACATTCTTATTATAATAATATATTGCATACATAAAGTATTTTTACGATACATTTATTTATTTATTTACCACCGCACTGGATCATTTTGTTTTCTTCATGTACAAAACATGTTCTTCAATCAATTAAAATTCAAGTAGAATAAGATAAAAGGTGAAGCTATTAACTAACGAGACTGACTTTAAATTTTTTTGTTTATTTTATACATAAGCACTTATTGTCATCTTCAATATAGACTCCTTCTCTATCCCTACAACGCTCCATGCGAACTTGCTGGAAATCATCGTCTATCAGCTCCTTCAGGACACGTGCCGCTAAAAAAATGTTTGAAATGAAGCTCGCAAAAATGTTTGTATTGATACTTTGTACGCGACTGAAAATGACCCAAACTTTTTGGAAACGATAATAACATGTGATGAAACGTGGTTTTTTACTTATGATCCGGAACCGAAGCGCCAATCCATGCACCGAAAGAGCCGAAAAACCTCGAATGAGCAAGTCAAAATTTAAAGCAATGATGATTGTTTTTTTAATATCATATTATAATAATTACGTAATATATATTAATTATATATTAAATAATATTATAATAATTACGTAAAATACAGTACAAAAATAAATAATTTGAATATTTTCAAATTTGTAATGTTTTTGGAATAGAATGTTATTCTTCACGTTTTTCTATGAAATATAAAAGTTGAATCGTACTTCTAGCCCAAAAAATACACCATCCAGAAGACTTAGAAAAAATAAAAGTACTATGCACCCGATGGACTAAAACATGCGACATCGACACAGTTTAAGTTGCTTAACTCACTTAATTAAAGCTACTTAAAGTTGCAAAATAGCTTATATTGATCAGGAAGCTCTAAGCTATGCAACAATGAAAGATTTTTTAAAATCAGTACAGTAGTTTCTGAGATTACCTCATACAAACGAACGAACAAACACAGTTTCTTCTTTATTACATTAGTATGGGTTAACGTGACCATAATCAAATATTTAAAAAAACTAACTGGATTCAAAAGAAAAAAACACAAGTCAATATTTCACAGAAAACTAGTGTAAAAAGAAAAAGAAATATTGTAACCTAAAGATTTAGACTACACAATGTACAACTGAATAACACAAGTAACTGACATAAAATTTAAAATTCAGAAAGCCTACATAGAAAAAGAATACTAACAATAAATACAAGAAACGAAACAAAACCGTAACAACACGAATAAATTAATAACATTAGAACGGTCAAATTTATGCAAAAATATACCGAACTAAATAAATAAATAATTACACCGTAGTGGAACAAAAGATTTTATATTATACACAATATTAAACAACAATACTGTAAAAGAACAAAAAACGCCTTAAATATTAACTTGTATGCAACACGCGATACATGAATGTAAAGCAAATTGCCTAATCAACGCCCGTACAATATATATCCAACTAATACACCGTCAATAGTTCTCCAGGAATATTGAACGACAAATCCAATAGTATGTGCGTACAGTAGTATTACATTTGTGCATTAGCAAACCGCTTTGAAATGCAAACCTCTTGTACAAACCGAGCAATTAGTCTGTCAACTTGTATTGGTTTAGTTATATCTATACACACATATATATATATATATATATATATATATATATATATATATATATAAAACCGTCTCACTCCTGTTCCAAGATCCATCTTGTAGTCCCTTTCCCGTTTAGTGGATGCGGCATTCAATCCCGAAGTTTCCCGTTGAACAAACACTGTACCCACACGTACCAAACCACTTGGAATAACCAAACCCGAAACCTCTTCCAATAATTACTATATTATTACAACAACAACCGTGGTAAGCGTATAAACAACAATTATATACATTATACAAAATGGCCGACTGGATATAGAGACATTATGGTCGAACTAATTATCATACCGTATCATTTGGCCAATTACTCGAACGATTAAGTAATTAATTCAAAAAGATCTTCGTCTACTTCCGGTATCTTTTTTTTTGTCATCAGTCTCTCGGCTGGTTTGATGCAGTTCTCCAACCTGTTCTATCTTGCGCAAGTCGTTTCATATCTACATACCTGTAACACCCTACATCTTTTGTAATTTGCTTTATATATTCTAATCTTTGCCTCCCTCTACAATTTACTCCCTCAATATTACCCTCCATTATTGATAGCCCAATACCTGGATGTCTTAGGATATGCCCCACTAGCCTATTCCTTCGTTTGGCAAGATGCTTCCATATACTTCTTTTTTCATCCACTCGCCTAAGAACCTCTAAATTACTTATTTTGTCCACCCACCTAATCTTTAACATTTTCCTATAACACCACATTTCAAAAGCTTCTATCCTCTTCCTTTCTATAGCCCCTATCACCCACGTTTCACTTCCGTATAATGCTACACTCCAAACATAATGTTTTAAGAAATTTTTCCTAATCTGTAAATCAATATTTGTAGTCAGTAAGCTGTTTTTCATTTCAAAGGCTTTTCTAGCTTGAGCAATTCTACTCTTGATATCACTTGTGCTTCTACCATCCTTTGTTATTTTACTCCCTAGATAGCAGAATTCCCTAACTTCCTTTATGTTTTCGTTGCCTACTTTTAAATTTCCCATCTCTTCTAAACCACTCTTGCTGCTGCACAACACTTTCGTTTTGTTCTTATTAATTTTCATGAAGTAATCCTTTCTCAAGATCTCATCCATTCCATTTAAGGCATCCTCTAGTTCTTTCTTTGCTTCGGCTAATTCCGGTATCATGGATAGGTAAACATAACTGTACTGGTACAAACCGATCAGGAAATCTGACATCTCTAAGGCTTACCTACGGTCACTATACTATACTATTTTTCACGGCTGATGAGCTCTGTTGTACGTACGCATTGCGACCAGAAAATCTGACATCTCCTCCAAGGCCTACACACAACTCCAATTCCCTCAGTCTGTATCACAATGATTCAAGATTCATTCTTCCTGGGTGGCATCTATATCAAAAAACGTTCAGCAAGAAATAGTAAAAACGGCAATGGTAAACCACTTCACTCGTCATTTTACTTAGAACCGACTCTGACATCTCCTTTAAGGCCTACCCACACATTTATTTCCCAAAGTATATATATCACAATCCTTCGAGACGGATTCATTCTTTCTGAGGGGCATCTGGTGAAAAAATCTCCAACAAAACTCACTACTTTTACAAATATCAGCATTCTAAATGTGCAATACAAAACAAAACCGTTTTATTAAAATTTACGACAACCTTCCAAATCACCTGAAACATCTTCCACTTTAATATTTTTCAAGAGCGAATGTTTTGTTTCATTTATCAAGTATCTTTCATTTCCAGAACCAGCATACATAAACATAAAAAGGGTTGTTTATGTTTATATTTTTATAAAACAGATGTGTATGTTGATTTATTTATTTTTAACAAGCCATAAATACGAACGAACACATTTATAGTAAAAAGGATTACATATTATGTAATATATAGAAAATTTGATAATAATACACTTAATGTCAATAAAAGAAACGTTGGTTGGAAGTGAATGAAAAATGTGTAATGTATTTTTTATAATATTTGTGTTTCTGGGCTTTGCCCATAACAGGCAGGGGCAGTATGAAATTATTTGCACTCGATCTGCTAGTTCCAGAGCTACCAAAAAGTAGTTCTGTTTCTTATCACATGGTCAGCCAATTATATGACTGAAGCATTTAAGAAAAGAAGAGGTAGAGGTGTAAAAGACACTAGTCAGAGTTATCTCCTCTGAGAGTAATGAATTTCATTAAACAGTCAGACCCTGCGCTAAATGAAGTGAAGGTTTCATTTGCAAGGTGGAAATTACGTGCTTTTAGGAGGGCTGATAAGCACAATTTTAACTCAGTAAGTAAGCCAAAAGTAAACTATTGCTTGAGTCCCAGTTCCGTGTAGTTGGAAGGAATGCAGTGCGTTGTTGTAGTAGTGGGAGAATGAATGAGTGTTAGTAGTGTTTCACAGCTGATGTATTTGTAGTGGTAACGTGTACCAACTAGACTAAAAACTAAATTCTTATCATCCGGCGCATTAATTTAACGAATATCAACCGAGTTATTAACTTGGTAGGATTCATAATATTTAACTTACCAATTTATATCAAAATATGTAAATAAATAAATGTAATAAATACAAACAAATATGCTAAATATGGAAAGTTTGAAAACGAATGTTTTGTATCAGAGTAATACAAAACAATCCCGTGCCCTACACCCCGTAACTACACGGAGCTTGGAACCACACAATAATACCTCACTCCTCATTTTTACTTTAAACATCTAGAGGTTCAAACCAACCTTTCGGATGTTGAACTCAACAAAATAACTGTTTAGAAAGTTCTAGAACCGTCTATTTGAAACCTTCTAGAAGACTACTTTTCTAGCCTTGTGTTTTTAGTTTTCTAGTGTTCTAGACTCAACTGCCTTGCACTCAATCTGTTAGTTGCAGGGCTAAAATAAATAGTTCTGTTTCTTATCACGTAGTCAGCCAACTAAATGACTGAATCATTTAAGAACAGAAGAGGTAGAGGAGTAAAAGACACTAATCAGAGTTATCTCCTCTGAAAGTAATGAATTTCATTATACAGCCAGACCCTGTGGTAAATGAAGTGAAGGTGTCATTTACAGAGTGGAAAATATGTGCTTATCAGAGGCCCCGGCATGCTGATAAGCGTACTTTTTCACTCAGTGAGGAAGGCACTGGTAAACCACCACACTCCTCGTTTTACTTAGTAAAACCTCTACAGGTTCAAACCAGCCTTTCGGCTGATGACCTAAACAACAACAACTATTACAGACCGTATTACGACTAGTAAAGAACTCAGACCGACAACGTATATAATATTCTATAAATTTGATTATATACACTTTTGTCGTAAAATGCATACTAAGGCCGAAATCTTAAAAAAAAATCGATTTTTCACAAGTTCGTGCGAAAAACAGAAAATCGCTAATTACCGCTGAACTAAGCGTTATACAAAAAAAAACGTTTGAAATAAAAGTTTTAGGATTTTAAATTTTCTACATTTTTTATTGTATAAATTTTAGCGCTACAATACATATTAAAGCCGTAATCTTAAAAAAAAAACACTTTTTTTACGTAAAAACAGCCTCACCAAGAATTTCAGCAAATATGGCGCCTACCCTATCTTCACGGAATAAAAAATTAAGTAAACCAGGCGATTTTTAAAAAAAAAATAGTACGACCAGTTTTTTGAGAAAATCGCAAAAAAGTGAAAAATTACACGAATAAACTACTACTTCCGGTTGACCGATTTTGATGAAAATGTTCGTGTCGGGTCCGGTAGTGGTATGTAACTTATGTTAAGGCATTCTGTACCGGGTTTGCGCTATTTTGTAATCCTCTGTGTTTTTTCTTCCTCTTCCTTCTTTCTTCTTCTTTTTGTTGGCCTACTGCTAACCTGCATCCGTTTTCTCCCTCGACCACTTATGCAACTGAATGCATCACGGACATAAGCGTCCTTCGTTTGAGGCTTAATATTTCGGCCTAGCATCTAACGTGAAGCTGGCAATGGCTTATGTATTTCGAAACGAGGCTTTAAACTGTGCTTATGTCGGTTAATATAATTATTTATCTGTGTGTTTTTGTATTTGCTAAACTGTCTGCTAGCGTATTAATAGTAATTCTTTGTCGGTCGCCATCTTGGGCTCACGCACATGTTCCTGCTGCTGGACTTCAGGCTATTGTGTTCGATAACAAGTAAGCGGACGTTTTATGTTTGTGATATTTAATTTAGTTGCTCAAGTGGTCATTCTCCAGTGTTGTTTGTTTTCTTATGTTTTACTACCACGGTCTTGTATGCGGACCCCTGTAAATGCGTACTGGTCCTCCTATAAACATAATTTCGAGGCAACTGTGTTTCAAGTTTCAAGTTCGTACGATGTTCCGTTCTTGAGATATTGTGTATATATCCACACACACACACACACACACACGCCAATCGCTAAAAACATGTCTTTTGGGTTAAGGTGGTCTGAAAACATGTAGATCCGGTGAAAACTCGATTTCAAAAATCGACAGGAAAACAAAATTCTTTCCTTCCGATATATTCATATATTATACAAAAAATGTTTGAAATGAAAGTTATAGGATTTAAAATTCTCTACAACATTTATTATATAAATTTTTACGCTGAAATACATATTAAAACCGCAATCTTAAACAAAAACATTTTTACGAGAAAACAGCCTCACCAAGAATTTCAGAAACATGGCGCCTACCCTATCTTGTAGAGCATAAAAAATTTAGTAAACAAGGTAATTTAAAAAAAAATAGAACAACCAGTTTTTGAGAAAATCGCAAAAAACTAAAAAATTACACCAATAAACTAGTACTACTTCCGGTTGACCGATTTTAATGAAAATGTTCGTGTTGGGTCCGGTAGTGGTGTCTTAAAGTTCAAGTTCGTACGATATTCCGTTCTTCAGATATTTTGTTCACACACACACACACACACACGCGCGCGCGCGCACACACCGACCAATCGCTAAAAGCATGTTTTTTGCGTTCAGGGGGTCTGAAAACGTGTAGATCCGGTGAAAACTCGATTTCTTAAAATCAAAATGAAAACAATACTATTCTTTCGATATATATTACGCCAGAGAAAGTAAAAATTTTCAATTGTAAAATAATTTTATTTTTAGATCCCAAAATACTCAACGATAATAATAAAAATGAAGTTGAGTGTCCATACTAAGAGAGATTTTGACCTGTAGAGGTAACCCGAAACCGGAATAACACTACCAAGCTTGACTATTACTAAAAACACAGTGAAAAAACAATAACACGAAAAAAAAACAGTTGTAAAACGACAGAAATTTCATAAAATGAACCAAACGAGACAGGGTAATGAAAATGAAAAAGGAAATTATTAATTAATTTCCTGTCCGTTAGAAAGAGGAGAAGCATTATGAGTGTACCTGTGTGTATATTACAAACACGATACATATGTGCATATTGTGGTACAGAATAATACACTACATGTTAACCAACCGTTACGCATTTTTCAGTTTAAAAATACATTAATAATGAATGATACGAAACAAAATAAAGTTTTGTGTTTAACGAAAACGTCTAATGTTAGAAAAGACAGGTGGGAAATGGATAGACGGTATAGTATTGTTATTTAACAGAACCTAAACACACACACACACACACACACACACACACACACACACACACACACACACACACACACGTACAACACTTAACAGTTTTGCTACAATTATGTCTAAAGTTGAACAGACCAGCTGTACACCATTACAACAACACAACTACATATATAAACATACATTTATACTAAATTTATTATTTTATTTAATACTACACAAATACAGGATGTTCCACGAAGAGTACCAAGCTTATTTTTAATCCCTAATATGTGTAAGATACTTTGGGATCTGTTTAATAATACTCAATTTAAGAACATTAAGTCCATAATCCGAATGAAATAAGGACGATGTGTATGACATGTAAATGAGATATCGTCTTGCACAGAATCAGGCCAACTATTCCTGAAAGAGTACGGTTAATTGAACACCAACTACCAAAGTACACCGGTAACCACTCTCTAGTATTTAAATCCGTATATAAATAAATTCTGCCCAAAACGGACAGGTGGAATGTCAAATTATTTACACTCAATCTGTTCGTTGCAGAGCTCAAATACATAGTTCTGTTTCTTGTCACATTGGTCAGCCAATTAAATGACTGAATCATTTAAGAACAGACGAGGTAGAGATGTAAAAGATACTAATCAGAGTTATCTCCTCTGAAAGTAATTAATGTCATTATACAGCCAGACCCTGTGGTGAATGAAATGAAGTTGTCATTTGCAGAGTGGAAAATATGTGCTTTTCAGAGGGCCCGGCATGCTGATAAGCATACTCTTTCACTCCGTGAGAAAGGCAATAGTAAACCACCTCACTCCTCGTTTTACTTAGTAAAACCTCTAACGGTTCAAACCAGCCAGGCTGATGACCTAACCAACGAAAATAAATACCTTTCCTAGGATTTGAACCTGGAACCTTTAATAAACACAATTTCGAAATTTTTAATGGTGAAGGTTTTATAATTATTTTTTAATATCAAGAAATAAATAGGTACATGTACACCCAATTTCAAAACACTAATTAATTCGACTTCAAAATCCAAATCGGTTAGTTATTTTTACTAGCTCATCGCGGAACACCCTGTACATATTAGAAACGAACACATGACGTTCATTCAGCTAAACTATTTTCAGAAACATTCCGAATTAACATAAATGAAACAACTACCACTAAAGTTAAACAACCGCACCGTGACATAACAATGAATGTATAACAACACCTGGCTTTAAATTATAAGGTGGGTATAACGTATAAACTGTATAAAGAAAAAACATTTGTAATTAGCGTGACAAAAATTACAGCTGGACAGATTATCTCTGTATGCCTAATCGTTGGAAATTTATAATAATAATATAATGAATAAATTTCTTTAAAAAAAAAAAAAACTACAAAAGATAAACGACAATATGGTCTCGTCAATAACGAAAAGTAAAAAATGTTATGACAATGTGAGTTCATTGAACTGGTAGACCTTCATACTTCACCGGTTTCAGGGTTATAAAAATAGTCCTGTTTCTTCTTTTATTATTAAAAGATACAATATAAACAAACTAGTGACAATCCTCACTGGAAATTCATATGTAGGTACCATTTCATTACCAAAACACAAACTGTAAACAAGTTTTACTCCATGATCTTAATTTTTGAGTAAAAAATAGCATTCACACTTTTATTTGAACAATTTTCTTTTTCCGAAGTCCAGTTTTGCATTAATTAGTAATTTCCCATATTTTAAAGTTTTACAGAAGTTGATTTAAATTTAGCGTGATTCACTCATGATTAAACTTTTTTTGTCATCAGTCTCTCGACTTGTTTGATGCAGTTCTCCAAGCTGTTCTATCTTGCGCAAGTCGTTTCATATCTATAGGGTGATTCAAAAAGAGCGCCGGTTTTGATATATCAAATTAAGAGATTTATTTTATTGAAAAACTGAAAATAAATACATCAACAAGTTCATCTTACCTTCCGATTTTATGTATGAAAAATGATGTCATGCATGTGTCCTCCTCTACTGCGCTGGCACGCATCAACTCTGTCCATGAAATTGGATATTACTGCACGACAAGTTTCGACTTCCATTTGCCCGATAACCCGTCGAATTTCCTCCTTCAAGTCATTGATGTTTCGGGGTTTATTGGCATACACCAATGACTTCAGATGACCCCAAAGATGAAAGTTACAAGGCGTCAAGTCACGACCTTGGTGGCCATTGATGGTCGGAATTACGAGAAATGATGCGATCCTGGAACCGTTCACGGAGCAACAACATTGTTTCTCGTGCAGCGTGACAGGTGGCACCATCCTGCTGAAACCACAACTCGTCAATGTCCATTCCATCCAAATGACGCCACAAAAACTCCCTATTCATCGTACGGTATCGGTCTCCATTTACTGTCACGGCTTGTCCTTCTTGATTTTCAAAAAAGTAAGGGCCGATGACACCGCCCGAACAAAAGCCGCACCAAACTGTCACTCGCTGTGCATACATTTCCCTTTCATTAACCACGCGAGGGTTTTCTAAACCCCACATACGGCAGTTCTGTTTATTAACAAAACCGTTTAAGTGGAAGGGCGCCTCATCACTGAAAATGATTTTGTTTGCGAAGGTGTCATCATCCTGCCGTTTTCTCAATACCCAGTCAACAAACTGTCGTCTCTTCTGGTGGTCTGCCACTTTCAAATGTTGCGTCAACTGAATTTTATACGGGTGATATTGGAGATCGTACCGAAGAATTCTCCGTACAGAAGAACATCGTAAACCCAATTGTTGAGAACGGCGACGTATTGATTTTGCTGGGCTAACAGCCACACTGTCAAGAACCAACGCAACGTTCTGCTCAGTTCGGCCAGAACGACGACGTCCAGAACTTTTAAGGTCGACTGTTGAACCCGTCTCAAAAAACTTTTTCATGAGCCTGCGAACTGTTGATTCATTCGGTGCTTCAATACGTCCTAGAGTACCGCGAAGTCGCCTGACAATAGCCGCATAACTCTCTCCACTCTGGTAAAATGTTTTGACGATTAACACTCGTTGTGCAATAGTAAACTTCTCCATGGTTAGACACAGACTGCGAGAGTACTACACTGCGAACAAAAGAAACTACAACTGAATCGTCAATCGGAATGTTCTCCGAAATAGAAATGAGGTCTAACAATGTTGCCAACCGATAAAAAATATTTACCAGCCGTTTAAAAACCGGCGCTCTTTTTGAATCACCCGTTACATAGCTGTAACACCCTACATCTTTTGTAATTTGCTTTGTATATGCTAACCTTTGCCTTCCCCTACAATTCACTCCCTCAATATTACTCTCCATTACTGATAGACTAATACCTGGATGTCTTTAAGATATGCCTATCCCTTCTTCTGGTAAGATGCTTTCATATACTATTTCTATTTTCATTCACTCGCCTAAGAACTCCTAAATTACTTATTTTGTCCACCCACCTAATCTTTAACACTTTCCTATAACTCCACATTTCAAAAGCTTCTATCCTCTTCATTTCTACTGCCCTTATCATCCACGTTTCACTCCCGTATAATGAATGCTACACTCCAACAGTGTTTTAAGAAATTTTTACTTTCTCTTGCTTATATGAATATATAGGAAGGAAAGTATTGTTTTCATGTCGATTTTTCGAAATAAAGAGTTTTCACCGAATCCACACGTTTTCAGACCCCCTGAACCCAAAAAAAATATGTTTTTAGCGATTGGTCTGTGTGTGTGTGTGTGTGTGTGTGTGTGTGTGTGTGTGTGTGTAGAAAAATATCTCAAGAATGGAACATTTACGAATTTGAAACTTAAATTAGATACTACAACCGGCACGAACACTTTTATCAAAATCGGTCAACCGGAAGTAGTAGTTCATTCGTGTCATTTTTCACCCACGTTTCCTTATAATGCTACACTCCAAACGTAGTGATTAAACTTAAAATTCATAATTTACATTGGTCTGAAAGTCATGCCAGTATTTCCCACCAATATATAAAAGTCATAAACACAGTAAGAAAAAAAACAGTTCTAATAATAGTTATAAAACATCAAATAACAAGCCATAAATTAATAATACATTTAAAAATAAAAATGACTAACTCAGTAGAAATTAAACAAAGCAGATTTATACATTTATACAAAATGACAAAGAGATACAAAAGATAATGAAGTCATATAATAATTATTAATATATAAAAAAAAAATTACTAATAAGCAATCTATTGCAAAATTACTTTTATTGTTATTACTAGGCATATTATTTATTAGAATTTATAATAACAATAGCAAATTATTACTTCACAGAAGCTGAAGTGAAATTAAGCGGTTTCATATCTCTTTGTTTTATTAATACGGCATTATAATAATCTCTATGTAGGTTAATACTTTATGCAGCATGTATAGTAAGTATATAATATTATAATGTAGCCGATTTCATTGTGCTTGGGTAAAATTAAGCGGCACAAACGATCTTATGTAATAATATTGTATTAACAGATAGGAGTCTAAATGTAAATCGGTTATTAATCAATCACAACAGCCAAATTCACACATTAAGTCATTATAGAGACCAGTAATACATGGTACGGTAGAAACGACTAAATATCTATCTAATCCTGAATTACTTAGCAGCCATCGTGCAATGTTGCAAAGCTGAGATTCCCGGGTTCGATTACACCGTTCGTTAGCCAAAGATCTGATGTGAAACACACATTTAAGATTTTTTAAGATTGCCAATGTAAATAAAAACCATACTACATATAAAGTCCAGCCTCTGTTAGTTTGCTCCTAATGTAAACAAATAATGACGTCACTGAGGATCATATCAAAATGTGTACACGCTGATTAAAAAGTAACAACAAAATACTTTCAAAAGTATTTAAATATAAAATACTTTTAAAAGTATTTTTATAAATGAAATTGTTAGACCTATATCGTATCATGACTGATGTTTTAAGTACTTATAATTTAAAAGATAGTTAACTAGGAATACAACATCCATAAAGTCGCGGACTCTAGCGTGCACCCTGTAGTAAGTGGCTTTTGTTTGTTGACAATAGAAGCAAACTAAGAACGGCTGAACTGTAAGTATATTTCATTTTATTTGTTTACTTTCTCTTGCCTATGTGATTATACAGGAAGAAAAGTAGGTATTGTTTTAATGTCGATTTTTCGAAATCGACTTTTCACCGGATCTACAACGGTTTCAGACCCACTGAACCCAAAAAACATATTCTTAGCGATTGGTCTGTGTGTGTGTGTGTGTGTGTGTGTGTGTGTGCGCGCGCGCGCGCGCGGGTGAGCACAATACAGTATCTCAAGAACGGAACATTGTACGAAATTAAAACTTACCGATACACGTTTTCGTGAGAAAAACAGAAAATTGCTAACTATCGCTAAACTAAGCGTTATACAAAAAAAAGTGAAATAAAAGTTGTAAAATTTTAAATTCTCTACAATTTTTATTGTAAACATTTCTGCGCTAAAATGCATATTAAAGTCGCAATCTTAAACAAATAACTTTTTTTTTATGAAAAAACTACCTCCCCAAGAACTTCAACAGACATGGCGCTTACCCTATCTCGTATATGAGCATAAAACATTTAGTAAATGAGGCGACTTTACAAAAAAAAAATCGTTAGAGCTGTTTTTAAGAAAATCGCAAAAATTATAATAATTACACGTATAAACTACTACTTCCGGTTAACCGAGTTTGATGAAAATGTTCACGTCGGGTCCTCTAGAGGTATCTAACTTAAGTTTCAAGTTACGTATAAACTACTACTTCCGGTTGACCTATTTTGATGAAAATGTTCATGTCGGGTCCTCTAGAGGTATCTAACTTAAGTTTCAAGTTCGTACGATGTACCGTTCTTGAGATATTTTGTTCACACACACACACACACACACACACACACACTAATCGCTTAAAACATGTAACTTAAACATCCGGTGGAACCACGATATTGAAAAATCGACACCGACACAATACTTTCTTCCCCTATATATTCATAAACGGCACGAGAAAGTACAAAATCACGTGTATCCAGTGCGTACAAAATGCTTAATGTTCAGTGATTTAATGAAGAACTTTAATAAATGATCAAGGGGTAAGTGATAAGCGCTATAGGCGAAAACGTAAGGTGTGTTTCTCTCGAAAGGTGTGATTCTGTTAAATCCATCAAGAGTTTCGACGAAGAGCAAAAACACTAGAAAAACTTTTTAACACTTCTAAATATTAAACATACCCATGCGAATATGACTCATTAATTTCCAATTATCGAATTCATGACATAATGTTGAATTGAATTGAATTTACCTGAAACAAACAAAAACAAATACATGAGTAAGTGAATTCGTTGTATTATTCATTGTATTTTTTTACAAAAATTAAAACAGAAATTTTAATATAAATTAAGGCATTTAAGGAATGAGAGTCCAAATTCTAGTACAGTAAAACCTCGATCAACCGAGACTTTCTATTATCCATCACTGCCGCTAAAAAAAAGAAGTTTATAACAATACAGTGGTCGGCCTGGGTCTGTACAAGATTACACCTAATTTACACATCATGAATATCATCCTCATCTCATAGGGTCACGGAATTGCTTATTGTTCTGAATTGAACAGACTGCAGCGTCCACGCATTACGGATTAAAACACAAAAATTTGTTTCGCAAATCAGCTGTTTGACAGTTGATGTACAGAGAAGAAGTTTCATGGTTCATATCTTAGTAAAAGTAGTCGCATTTTATACGAATTTGAATACTAGACAGTGTTTACCGGTGTACTCTGTAAGTTGCAGTTCAAATAATCATACTCTCTCAGGAATAGTCGGCCTGAATCTGTACAAGACTACATTTCATACATACAAGTCATGCATGTCATCCTCATTTTATTAGGTCATGGGGTTGCTTGTTGTTTAGGTCATCAGCCAGCTCACAGAGTGGAAAAGTATGCTTATCAGCATGCCAGGTTCTCTAAAAAAAAAACAACTTGATTTCCACCCTGCAAAATGTGACGTCTTCACATTATTCACCACAGGGTCTGCCTGTATAATGAAATTCATTACTTCCAGAGGAGATTACTCTGACTAGTGTATTTTACACATTTATCTCTTTTGTTCTTAAATACTTTGGTAATTTAATTGGCTCACCATGTGATAAGAAACCGAATTATTTTTTGTAGCCCTGGAACTAAGAGACTGAGTGGAGATAATGTTGAAAGAGTATGCTTATCAGCATGTCAGGCCCTCCGAAAAGCACCCACTTTCCACCCTGCAAATGACACCTTCACTTCATTCACCACAGGGTCTGCCTGTATAGTGAAATTTATTACTCTCAGAGGAAATAACTCTGACTAGTGTCTTTTACACCTCCCCTCTTCTATTCTTAAATAGTTCAGTCATAATTGGCTGACTATGTGATAAGAAAAAGAACTTTTTTTGTAGCCCTGGAACTGTGAGATTGAGTGGAAATAATGTTAAAAGAGTATGCTTATCAGCATGCTAGGCCCTCCGAAAAGCACCCACTTTCCACCCTGCAAATGGCACGTTCACTTCATTCACCACAGGGTCCGCCTGTATAGTGAACTTCATTACTCTCACAGAAGATAACTCTGACTAGTGTCTTTTACACCTCTCCCTCTTCTATTATTACATAGTTCAGTGATAATTGGCTGACTATGTAATAAGAAACAAAACTATTTTTTGTAGCCTTGGAACCAACAGATCGCGTACAATAAATTTAACACTCCACCAGCCCGAGATAGATACATTATTAATTAATTGAAACCATATATAATCGATTTTTTTTTTTTTAAATCGAACCAAATGATATTTTACTAACATGGAATACCCCAAGGTATTATTTATAATGAATACATTTAGGAACAACAATCAAATCGATAAGATTGGTGTAAATCTGAGTATTCCAATACCAACTACAGAATCGTAAAATAATACTCTAAACTAGAAAACCGCACGAAACCTATTTCAGAATATCAAATGCGCCAAGAAAATTAAACCAATCTGACCTAAATGCGAAAATTAAATTACTGTTTCACCACATACTACCATCACCATCAAAATGGTGACGCAATTACGGACCGAATGCGTACGGCAAAGTATCACCACTGCCACCACCAAAATGTGATTAGTTCAATCAACCATCTTTAACTATTCATAGAAGCACATTTAAGACTTCATCTCAACTTCCACGTGGAATTTAATTTCAACAGATTGTCCACGTGTGCGTTTCTGATACTCAATAACGTTAATGTTAAAAATATTTATGATCTAACAACCCTTTATCATATAAAACTGAATTTCATACTTATCAATTATTTTTTAAGTTTTACCAATAAAATTTTAAATTTATAACCTTAAAAATTTGGTGTGAAACACTCACACGACTTTCTCTTGCCAATGCAAATAATAAAAAATATAACGTAACATTCGTAATAAACAGAAACCTAACCTCAAAACACATAACCTTATTTTAATCATGAGTGAAACACGCAAAATGAAAATCAACCGCAGTTTAGCTTAAAAATACAGAAAATCACTCTTTCACGCTTAACTAGGCTCAGTAGAGAAAAATGCTCAAAATATAAGTTGTAGATCTTTTAATTTTCTATATACTTTATTACAATCTTTTGTCGTAAAATGCATACTAAGGCAGAAATCTTAAATAAATGAATAAAAACACAAAAACGCTGATTACCGCTAAACTAAGCGTTCTACAAAAAAATGTTTGAATTAAAAGTAGTAGGATTTTTAATTTCCTACAATTTTTATTATATAAATTTTTGCGCTAAATGCATATTAAAGCCGCAATCTTAAAAAACAATTTTTTTTACGAGAAAACAGCCTTACCAAGAATTTCATCAGATATGGGCGCCTACCCTATCTTGTCAAGAATAAAAAATTTAGTAAATGAGGCGATTTTTAAAAAAATCGTAAGAGCCGTTTTTGAGCAAATCGCAAAAAAGTGAAAAATTACACGAATAAACTACTACTTCCGGTTGACCGATTTTGATGAAAATGTTCGTGTCGTGTCGTAGTGGTATCTAACTTAAGTTTTAAGTTTCAAGTTCGTATAATGTTCCGTTCTTGAAATGTTCTGTTCACACACACGCAGACCAAGCACTGAAAATACGGTTTTTGGTTCAGGGAGTCTGAAAACGTGTAGATCCGGTGAAAACTCGATTTCGAAAAATCGACATGAAAACAATACTTTCCTTTCGATATATTTACATAGGCAAGAGAAAGTAATTAATAAGAACAAAACGAAAGTGTTGTGCAGCAGCAAGAGTGGTTTAGAAGAAATGGGAAATTTAAAATACGGTTTTTGGCTCAGGGAGTCTGAAAACGTGTAGATCCGGTGAAAACTCGATTTCGAAAAATCGACATGAAAACAATACTTTCCTTTCGATATATTTACATAGGCAAGAGAAAGTAATTAATAAGAACAAAACGAAAGTGTTGTGCAGCAGCAAGAGTGGTTTAGAAGAAATGGGAAATTTAAAAGTAGGCAACGAAAACACACAGGAAGTTGGGGAATTCTGTTATATAGGGAGTAAAATAACTAAGGTTAGTAGAAGTACAAGTGATATCAAAAGTAGGATTTGCTCAAGCTAGAAAAGCCTTTGAAATGAAAAACAGCTTACTAACATGAACAAACATTGATTTACAGATTAAGAAAAATTTCTTAACACTATGTTTGGAGTGTAGCAATATACGGGAGTAAAACGTGCGTGACAGGGGCTGTAGAAAAGAAGAGAAGTGACAATTTCGAAATGTGGTGTTAAAGCAAAATGTTAGAGAATAGGTGGGTGGAGAAAATAAGTAATTTAGAGGTTCTTAGACGAGTGGATGAAAAAAGAAGTATATGGAAGCATCTTACCAGAAGAAGGAATTGGCTATTGGGGTATAACTGACGACATCGAGGTATTAGTCTATTAATAATGGAGGGTAATATTAAGGGATTGTAGGAGGCAAAGGTTAGCATATAAAGAAAATTACAAAAGATGTAGGATATTACAAGTATATAGATATGAAACGACAAGCGCAAGATAAAACAGCTTGGAGAACTGCATCAAACCAGTCGAGATACAGATGAAAAAAAGTGCAAAAGAAAGTACCGTATTTTTCGGACGATAAGACGCACCTTTGTTTTTTAAGGCATAAATTATCTAAAAATTATTTTGACTGATTTTAATTAGTTTTTTATAACAGATAAATGTGATGTCTTTTATTGAAAAACAGCAAGTACAGAAGATACAATATAAATAAATATTTCATAGTCATAAATTTACAAAAAAAACATGGATATAGAAACTGTAAGTACGTAAATTACTACTATCGGTTTCATAATCATAGACACCCGAGTTTGAACCCAAAGCATCTAAAAAATTATGAGTCGGATTTCAACATACTTTACATCAAAGTTTAGCTAATTTTATTCTGCGTTTACCTATAATAGTCCTATATTTTTAATGTTTGAAAATTGCCATATCGAGGTTGGAAGACAAAAAGACCCGGTTTTGTTTTGATATCGCAACAAAGTTCATGCGTTTAGAGGCGTGTAACTTGATAAATATTTGACCGAAAAGTATGAAATTTTAACACAACATAGACAATTATATTCTTACAGTGTGTACGAAATTTCAAATTCATACGTCATTTAAATTTCGATTTATTAACAATATTCTGAACCCTTGCTATCTCGGTAACCGCACGATCGTTCAGCTCGGGCAAACTATCGTTTTATTCAGCGTAAAAACTTCGTACAGATATGTTAACATGAAATATCGATTAGCCAATGTTGTGGTAAAATTTTTTGAATTTTGAAAAATAGAAGGGTAATGCGGGGGATGGGTGTTACTATCCATGTTGCTAGTTTGTGTACGTGAAATCCTGTCGGACTGTCTACCTGAATTGACAGACTGCATTGTCAATTCAGGTAGCTGAATTGACAGACTGCATTGTCAATTCAGGTAGACAATCAGATTCAGGCAACATGGTTAGTCTAATAGTAATTGATAATCCAATTTTTCAATTGTGCTTCTAGTTGAGGCCATTTGACAGCATGAGTTCGAAATTTACTAGTATGTTTCTTATTATCTGCCTTGAGTAATAAATCTTCTTGTTTCCGCCATTCCCGAATCATTTTTTCTGCTTAGAAATTTCAATACGATACAGTTTAAAAACTACGGTACATCCTATATCATTGTATGTTTTGTTTTGAAATCCCTAGTTATTGAACGTGTTTGAGTAGAGTAGGGTAGTTTAAAAGCATCCACCCTGAAATGTAGCTAGCGTTCGGACCATAAGACGCATGGTAATTTTTAGGCCATTTTCCTACGGAAAAAAGTGCGTCTTATCGTCCGGAAAATACGGTAAATATTAAATTACTGATTAAACAGAATTCTGAACTTCTAGTTTTCAAGAATACCGCTTTGATATGCCTGCCTGCGAACCGTAAGTAGATAACAGTGTTTCTGTATTAAGCCGTGTAAAGCAGGAAGTGATGAAATATTGCATCTGTATACTTATGTATATATGTATTTACTGCATTATTAATACGGTGTAGTGATTTGGCATATACACGCACCCACACTCTCTCAAATGACCGCAAACTACGACCTTATAAAATTTTCAAGGTAAATTCTGTAAAGCAACGTTACCATTTATAGCGAATCTACTATTCAACCAATTTATGTTGGTATATAAATTTTTTCCTAACCGACGAACAATTTTTTCAATTATTATTTGGCATTTCGAATCTGTAAATAAAATATAATATTGTATCAATTACGCCTGCACTACGTACCGGCTATTTTCCAAATAGAATTTATTTCCTTTAAAAACGTGATATTAAAATTACTTTGTAACCCATAAAAGGCAGGCGGAGTATTAAATTATTTGCACTCGATCTGCTTGTTGTTCCAGGGCTACAAAAAAATTCTGTTTCTTATTACATGGTCAGTTAATTATATGACTGAAACATTTAAGAACAGAAGAGGTAGAGGTGTAAAAGACACTAATAAGAGTTATCTCCTCCGAGAGTAATGATTTTTATTATACAGCCAGACCCTGTAGTGAATGAAGTGAAGGTGTCATTTGCAGGGAGGAAAGTATGGTTGGGTTAAATAAATTACACTCTCTCAGGAATGGTTGACCTGAATCTGTACATACTACAACTCATTTACACGTCATACACACCATCCTCATCTCATTGGGTCATGAGGTTGCTTATTTTTTACTTTCTCTTGCCTATATGAATATATAAGAAGGAAAGTATTGTTCAGCCAACGGCCAGCCAATTAAATGACTAAACCATTCAAGAACAGAAGAGATAGAGGTGCAAAAGACACACATCATTTGGCTGATGACCTAAACAACAATGTGTAATAAAAACAACCACCACTTTATACTAAGTGGAATGGGCTTGTTTTCCTGTTACGAAAAGAGTTTCGAGCGTTCAAACCCGGCAAATGCTTTTGCCAGGGATGGTAAAGTCCTTCAGGAAATAGATGAAAATTATTAAATAACAAAACAAATTTTGAAGACGCTAAACAATAGATCAAGTTAATGGACAATGTCGGATAAATGGTTTAAAAAAGTCAAAAAGGATATAAAGGGGGAGGATAGGATAGCTAAGCAAACACTAGGCTATAAACCGGAGGGAAAGAGAGAACGAGGACGCCCGAGAAAGAGATGGGAATATTTGAGAAGTTCGGAACAGATAGAGATGCCTAATCCTTGAAAGACAGCAGAAAAAGAAGAAAAGTTATTGAAAAACCGGAATAAACCGAACTAAATTCAGACAATTAATTACGGACTTTAAGAGCTTCCATGAAAAGTAAAAACGAAACACTGGATAGACAGGAGAAAGGAGAAAAACCTACAGTACGCAAATGCTGAGAATATGAGCTGCAAAAATTTCCAGAAACATCTTAAGTCACCTGACGTGGTATAAAATTAGCCCTATACGAGAAAAAATGCTGGAAAAATGAAGGATTTTAATTTTTTAAGCATTTTCAAGACAATAGTGGTATTAGTACATTATGTCAAAACTGACACCCCGAACAAAATTCTTATCTACGCCACAGTTAATAACCTGAACGAACAAGAAACCGATCAGTATTTTATAAAACATAATTTTTATAACATTTAAATATTGTACTCGTAAAACTACATTTACGTAGAATAAAGATGAAGTAAAAAGATATAAATAATAAGAGATTAAAAACTAAAAGTGAAAAAAGCAAAAAGTAAGAGGTATAAAAAACAATAGATGTAGCCAACGAAGCAGTAAACAAAGAGAGAATATAAGAACGTTGTTGTTAAAGAAAGAGGAAAAACATTGAATGGAGTGTTGCTAGACTGTACGAAGGAGAGACCGCTTATAATCGAAAGTTCAAGGTCCCCTTATGCAATACGGTTCTTAAATCAGATGGGAGCAAAGATGGAGGGGTTTTTTTATAATAAACGTATACTATCCTCTGTTGTAACTAAACGAATCAACTAGTTGATGATGTTGACTCGTGAACGAATCGTACGAAATGAACTATACACAATAACGCTGTTTATAACTGGCAAACAACTTTTGCCTTCGTCCAGAAGACGAGAGTGGAATATTGTTCAGTCGGCATTATTTCGTCGACTGAATCCAAAGAGCTGGGGGGGGGGCTGTACGAGTAGAGGTTAAATTGTTGGGGAGGAGAAGGCGTGGGGGGAAGGAGAGCCGTAACAAAACAAGAGCAACTGAAATACTTTCTCTTTCCTCCCACAGCTCACTGTTTCTACATACAAAGATGCAGGCGGTAAAGAAAGCCTAGCTCTCAGCATAACTGGTCTCGATTAAAAAAAAAATAAATACCTACTTAATATTTACGCAATCGGTTATTACGTAGGAAAAAGGTCGTACATAAAAAAAAAATCGATATTTATAAAGGTCGAAAGATACATTTACATAATTTGAATCGAGATGATCTATATTTATTACAAAAAAACTGATGTGAACACTCACATGACTTTCTCTTGCCAATGCAAATAATTAACAGTATACTAAATATTAGTAATAAAGCATTAGAAATGAACAAAAAACTAACCTCAAAAAACATTAATGAAATACGCAAAATTAAAATCGACCTCAGTTTGGCTTAAAAATACGGAAAATCACTCTTTCACGCTAAACTAGGCTCTGTATAGAAAAAACTGTTAAAAAAAATTGTAGATCTTTAAATTTCCTACAAATTTTATAATACACACTTTTGTCGTAAAATGCATTCTAAGGCCGAAATCTTAAAGAAATCGATTTTTCACACGTTTTCGTGAGAAAAAAAACAGAAAATCGCTAATTACCGCTAAACTAAGCGTTATACAAAACAATGTTCGAAATAAAAGTTGTAGAATTTTACATTCTCTACAACTTTTATTATATAACGTTTTGCGCTAAAATGCATATTAAAGCCGCAATCTTAAAAAGAAAATGTTTTTACGTGAAAACAGCCTCACCCAGAATTTCAGCACACATGGCGCCTAGCCTATCTTGTAGAGAATAAAGAATTGAGTAAATGAGGCGATTTAAAAAAAAATCGTAGGACCAGTTTTTGAGAAAATCGAAAAAAGTGAAAAATTATACGAATAAACTACTACTTCCGTTGGACCGATTTTGATGAAAATGTTCGTGTCGGGTCCGGTAGTGGTATGTAACTTAAGTTTCAAGTTTCAAGTTCGTACGATGTTCCGTTCTTGAGATATTTTGTACACACACACACCAATCGCTAAAAACATGTTTTTTGGGTTCAGGGGGTCTGAAAACGTGTAGATCCGGTGAAAACTCGACATGAAAACAATACTTTCCTACCTATATATTCATATAGGCAAGAGAAAGTAAAAACACCTACTTAATATTTACGCAATCTGTTATTACGTAGGAAAAATGTCGTACATAAAAAAAAATCGATATTGATAAAGGTCGAAAGAAACATTTACAAAATTTGAATCGAGATGATCTATACTTATTACAAAAAAACTGATGTGAACACTCACATGACTTTCTCTTGCCAATGTAGCTAATGACCAATGTAATCTATATTTAATCGTTGCTAAACAATCTAAAATGAAAAACATAACCTAACTTCAAGCTACAAAGGAACTTTGAAATGAAAAACTACGTACTGACTACAAACATTGATTAACAGATTACGAAAGAAATTTTAAAACACTATTTTTGAAGTGTAGCATTGTACGGGAGCGAAACGTGGGTAATAGGGGCTGTAGAAAGAAAGAGGATAGAAGCTTTTGAAATGGGGCGTTACAGGAAAATGTGAAAGATTAGGTGGCTGCACAAAATAAGTAATTCAGAGGTTCTTAGACGAGTGGATGAAAAAAGAAGGGATAGGCTAGTGGGGCATATCTTAAGACATCCAGGTATTGTTTTATCAATAATGGAGGATACAATTGAGGGAGTGAATTGTAGGGGAAGGCAAGATAAGAATATTTAAGGCAAATAACGAAAGATGTACGGTGTTGCAGCAGGTAAGTAGATATGAAACGACTTGCCAAAGATAAAAGAGCTTGGACAACTGCATCAAACCAGTCGAGAGACTGATGACAAAAATACTAATTTTAATGATAAGTGAATGATGCAAAATGAAAATCGACCTCTGTAGAACTTAAAAATACGGAAAATTTGTGCCTAATTTGACTCTTTAACTATTCTCTGCAGAGAAAAATTCTTAAAATAAAAGTTTTAGGACACGCACACAGACAAATCGTTAAAAACATGTTTTTTTTGGGTCCAGTGAACCTTAAAACGTGTCGATCCGGTAAAAACTCGAAAAATCGACATGAAAACAATACATTCCTTCCCTCTTGTTGGTTAGGTCTTCAGCCGAAAGACTGGTTTGAACCTTTACACAATTAGAGGTTTTACTAAGCAATATGGGGAGTGAGGTGGTTTACCTTTGCCTTCTTCACCGAGTAAAAATACATATTTTCCATTCAGCAAATGACACATTCACTTCATTCACCACAGGGTCTGGCTGTTTAATGAAATTCATTACTCTCAGAGGAGATAAATCTTGACTAGTGTCTTTTACACCTCTAACTCTTCTGTTCTTAAATGATTCAGTCATTTAATTAGCTGACCATGTGATAAGAAACACAACTATTTTTTTGTCACCTGGATCTAAGATTGATGAAGTTAAATGACTAGCTGAAGACCTAACCAACACGAGGAAAGGAAAGTATTGTTTTCATGTCGATTTTTCGAGTTTTTACCGGATTGACACGTTTTAAGGTCCACTGGACCCAAAATCATTAACAGTTAAAATTATCCCCTAACAGTTAACAAATCGTTTGAGAAGTGGTAGTTCGTTTTTTTTACATCAAGCTATTTTTACATAGTATATAATTTTTAAATATAATTCACCGCAAAATTAATATTTTTTTCTAACTTGGTGTCTAACTTTTTCCCTGAAAATAAACATTTTTCTTTCTTAAAGATAAGAATTTCAATTTTTATTGTTACAGAAAGTTATTTTATCATAATGTAACCTACTGAAATAAATAAATGAATACAATTGTACAGCACAATTTTATTTTCGTATGACAACGTATTTTACAAAAAAAAAACTGCGTAAGTTAATATTTTACTCCAGTTTATTTCAGAAACATCGTAAATCTTATTTTTATTTTTTAAAGTGGCTTGTCTTTAAAAAGATAAAAATACATTTTATATTAAAGAGGACAGCCCTTTTGAACAATTTATATTTTTTTAATTGAAATATAATAGATTACGAGTTTTATAATTCTTCCAAAAGTTAGTTTTTTTGACTTATGGGCTTTCTGTAATGACCGATTCATTTGCGGTTTCAAAAAAAAACCAACACGTTAAAGAATAAAAATAAAAAATAAATTTTTCGGATCAGAAATCAAATTTTAAAAAAAATCATAAAAATGTCAAATTTTAATAAAATAATAAGTTACAAATTCGAAAAATACGTAAAAAAGTGTGATCTTTCATTAAAACTTAACTGTTAATGTCTATATCTAATAGAAGCTGAGAAAAATGTACAAACGTTAACATTGTGCAAGATAAAAATACCGACAGCTTTTAATAAAAATACTAATCAATAAAAAAAAGAAAAAGGTTGTATATGTATTATGCGTAACAGAAATCAGTATAGGAAACTGGAAATAGAAATTATCGTGTCTTTTAGCCGTACTAGAGTAAAGGAAATAAATTCCGAACTGATTTATAAAAAAAACTGGTATTTATTAAGTAAAATAATGCACTTAAGTGGACCGTTGGAATTCCTTACATACAAATCGGAAGTGTTATACATAATGCAGTTCGTTTTCAATTCATTATGCAACAAACCGGTGCCGGTGTTGTATTTAGCTGGAAACAGGATTACCAAGTATCAATTTAAAATAACTATTTAATTAATTAATTTAATTGAAATAATCTTGTAAGGAACTATTAGATTACATCAGATGACATTTTTCTATTAATTACCTAGGAATTTATGCTAAATTTTTCAATTTTTAATTACGTTACATCATGGAATACTTTGATAAATTATTTTACTTTTGCTTATCATCCTATGTGATATTGTGCTGATGCGCACTTGTGTTGAGGTGAAGAAAGCAATTGTAAACCACCCTAATTTTTTTTTTTTTTATCGAGTGATGATGCCTACATAAGCCTTGGGCTTGTGCGTAGGTAATGATATGTGGTGATTTACAGATGAAAAATGCTAGAGCTGACCGGGAATCGAACCCGGGACCCCGGCATAGTAGCCAGTTGCGCTGACCACTACACCACGGGCCGGCCAAATTCCTCGTTTAATTTAGTAAAGCCTCTAGATGTACAAAACAGCCTTTCGACTCTTCAACTGAACAACAACGTATTTAAAGGTCATTAAACCCTTAAATGAAAAACAACCTCAGTTCGGCTTAAAAATACGGAAAATCACTTATTCACGTTAAAGAAAACTGTAGAGAAAATGCTCAAACTAAAAGTTGTAGATCTTGTAATTTCCTATAAATTTGATCATATATTTTTTGTCGTAAAATGAATGTTGTTGTTTAGGTCATCAGCCAGAAAGCTGGTTTGAACCTGTAGAGGTTTTACTAAGTAAAATGAGGAGTGAGGTGGTTTACCATTGCCTTCCTCACTGAGTGGAAAAGTATGCTTATCAGCATGCCGGGCCCTCTGAAAAGCACATATTTCCCACTCTGCAAATGACACCTTCACTTCATTCACCACAGGGTCTGGCTGTATAATGAAATTCATTACTTTCACAGGAGATAACTCTGATTAGTGTCTTTTACACCTCAACCTCTTCTGTTCTTAAATGGTCCAGTCATTTAATTGGCTGACCATATGATAAGAAACAGAACTATTTATTTTAGCCCTGCAACGAACAGATTGAGTGTAAATAATTTGACACTCCACCTGTCTGTTATGGGCAGAAAAATGAATACCAAGGCTAAAATCATAAAAAAATCGATTTTTTACACGTGTTTGAGAGAAAAAAAAGCAAAAAATCGGTAATTACCGCTAAACTAAGCGTTATACGAAAAAATATTACAAATAAAAGTCGTAGGATTTTAAATTCCCTACAACTTTTATTATATGCATTTTTTCGCTAAAAAGCACATTTAAGTCGCAGTTTTCAAAAAAACAACCTCATCAAGAATTTCAGCAAACATGGCGCCTGCCCTATCTTGTAGAACATAAAAAATTTAACAAATGAGGCGATTTTTCAAAAAAAACGTAGAAGCCGTTTTTGAGAAAATCGCAAAAAAGTAAAAAATGACACGAATAAACAACTACTTCCGGTTGAACAATTTTGATGAAAATGTTCGTGTCGGGTCCTCTAGTAGTATCTAACTTTTTCTTCTAGTAGTAGGCCTATCTAAGTTTTAAGTTTCAAGTTTGTACAATGTTTCGTTCTTGAGATATTCTGTTCACACACACACGCACGCATGTACGCGCGCGCGTACACACACACACACACACACACACACACACACCAATCGCTAAAAACATGTTTTTTGGGTTCAGGGGGGTCTGAAAACCTGCAGATCCGGTGAAAAATCGATATGATGAAAAATCGATATGAAAACAATACTTTCCTTTCTATATATTCATATAGGCAAGAGAAAGTAAAAAACTACTTAATGATTTATTATTAAATCTTGTAAATAACTGCGGAAAATGGTATAATTATTTTTTTATTTCACTGTGAGTTGATGATTTTTGTTTCCTGGATGATAATGCTATCTGTTTCTTGTAAAACATAATCATTTATGTTTATGTTTTGTTTTAACTTATATAAACACCCGAAGCGTACGAACTTATCTTTAGGATGTCTAAATTTAGATAGGAATTTGAAAAGATAATGTTCCGGAAAAAGTGGGCTGTATAAATATTATTTTACTGTTAACCTATTTTAACATTATATTGCTCGGGTCCCCCGGGTTCGATTCCCCGGCTACGGTTAGGAAACCAAGATGTTGATGCGACTTGATTTTTTTACTTTCTCTTACCCTGTATCAATATGTAGGGAAGGGAACTACGTACATATGGTTTTCATATAAATTTTCAGAAATAGAGTTTTCACCGGATTCAAGCCCCTGAACCCAAAAAAAAACATGTCTTTAGCGATTGGTCCGTTTAAGTTTTTTTGTTTTGTAATCCCTAATTTGTGTACGTTGCAATCTGTTCAATTCAGAACAATAAGCAACTCCATGACCCAATGAGATGAGGATGATGTGTATGACGTGTAAATGAGGTGTAGTCTTGTACAGACTCAGGTCGACCATTCCTGAGAGAGTATGGTTAATTGAACCCCAACCATCAAAGTACACCGGTAACCACTGTCTAGCATTCAAATCCGTATAAAAGTAACTACCTTTACTAGGATTTGAACCAGGAACCTTCGTCTCCGAAAATCAGCTGTTAAACAGCTGATTTTGGCAACGACTTTACCTCTAGACCAACCCGGTGGGTTTAAGTCCGTGTAAGTGAACAAAATTTATGAATTTATCCAATATTTAAGGATAGTAATATATGAGAAATTTTTGTTTTTTAATCCATAACGTGTATACGTTGCAATCTGTTCAATTTAAGACCAATAAGCAATCCCATAACCCACTGAGATGAGGATATGTTGACGTACAAATGAGGTGTAGACCCGTACAGAGTCAGGCCGACCATTCCTGAGAAAGTATGATTAATTGAACCCGAACTATCAAAATACACTGGTAACCACTGTCTAGTATTCAAATCATTATAAAAATAACTACTTTTACTAGGATTTTAACCAGCAACTTTGAAGTATAAACTTAAAACAACAGAAATCATGATATTATGAAACCAATTAAAAGAAAACGAACGAACGCAACTTTCGACGTTAAAGTAATCTCCCAGTTACAAAGTTTTATCAATATTTCCCCTCCGGTTCTAGTTGCAGCCTTCATAAACATGGACACGCAGTTTACCAGCAACATCTATTTATCTTCCTTTATTATTAATTCCGGGAATAATCGATCAGTAATTTTAAAAAAACCCAAGAAAAATTCACTTGGACATCATTTCTGTACCCAAGTTATTATTTTCAAAATTTATAACAACCTATTGGCAACATCTTCACGGGTTGTAAGCAGGAATGTCTTGAATTTTAATCACCTTTATTGTAAAACCTAAGGCTAGAGGTTCGTTCGGGATCTGGGTATAAGAGTAATAAACAAACTTATAAAAATATTTTTTGCCCATAACTGGGGCAGGTGGAATATTAAATAATTTGTACTCGATCTGCTAGTTCCAGGGCTACAAAAGTAGTCAGGTTTCTTATCACATGATCAGCAAGTTATATGATTGAATTATTTAAGAACAGAAGAGGTTGAGGCATAAAAGACACTAGTCACAGTTATCTCCTCTGAGAGTAATGAATTTCATCATACAGCCAGAACCTGTGGTAAAAGAAGTGAAGATGTAATTTTCAGGGTGGAAGAAGATGCTTCTTACAGAATCTGGTCATGCTGATAAGTATACTTTTCCAATGAATGAGGGAGGCGTTGGTAACCCACCTAACAGCAATATTTTATTGACAATAATATTACAATTAAATTACTTAACTTAAATCTATTATAAAATAACATCCTGTCACTCAACGACAAAACAGATTTACCTGTCCACAACCACTTGGTACCACCCGTACACACACGCACTATTTTAAACAGTGCAAAATGAAAAACATAATCTAATTTTAATCATGAGTGACCCATTTAGGGAATATTTGTAATTGCTTCTAAACTAGGCTCTGTAGAGAAAAATCCTTAAAAAAAAGTTAAAAGACACACACACAGACCAAAAACACGGGGTTTTGTGTTCAGGAGGCCTGAAACGTGTAAATAAGGTGAAAACTCGATTTCGAAAACTGGACATGAAAACAATACTTTACTTCTTTACATACATCCATACAGGGCAAGAGAAAGTAAGAAAAAAAATATCCCGGAATTAACTTAAATTTTCAACGTTTGACAATATTATTGAAAGAGATTACAAAGCGTGTAAAAGAGCAGATCTCGTGCTAATATCGCTGTTTCACAATTAAATTTCATTATTTATTTATTTATTTCACCAAGTTTTCTTTCGCGATTAAAAATATTACATAATTTTTGGATAGATCAATTTAAACGAAATAACAACCCATAAAAAAAGATGACACTTGTACGTTGAAGAAAAGAAGATTAATTTAAGAAATAAAAACTAACATGCATGCATGTGTGCGCGCGCGCGTGTGTGTGTGTGTGTGTGTGTGAGATATATATGTACTAAATTACATACACCTTAATTTGTAACAATATTACATGTATCGGCTAGGCTAACGTTGTTTTATTTATTTTTTTTTTACCATGAAGGAATTATGCATCGATGCGCATCTTCCAAACTGTAAGCCTATTTATTTCGTATAGCTATATACGCCTCTGTTAACGTCATCTACACACATCCGGTACCTGGATTTCCTTTTTCGAAATTTCATGGTTATAAATTATGTTCATCTTTGATCGCGTAATAATAACTGACCAATGGTAATCATTGTTACTAATATTACATTTTACTTCTTTCTTACTGTGAACTTTCTCCATACAACAATAAATTATCAAATTTATAACACAAACGCAAAAAACAAACAAACAAACAAATACATGCAGGAAGTTATCTTCCTGGTACGAAAATAACTAGAACTACATACGTTCGGGCCACATTAATTAGAATTTTAAGGAACCGATATTGGTTTCAATTTATAAAATAAAATATATTAGAAAAAATTTCTAAAATCACTATGTTTGGAGAGTAGGATTATACGGGAGTGAAACATGGGCGATAAGGGCTGTTGAAAGGAAGAGAATTTAAGCTTTTGAAATGTGGTATTATAGGAAAATGTAAAAGATTAGGTGAGAGGACAAGATAAGTAATCTAGAGGTTCTTAGGCGAGTGAATGAAAAAAAAAGTATATGGAAGCATCTTACCAAAAGAAGGGATAGGCTAGTGGGGCATATCTTAAGACATCTATCAATAATGGAGGGTAATATTGAGGGAAAGTGAATTGTAGGGGGAGGCAAATGTTAGAGTTTATTAAGCAAATTACAAAAGATGTAGATATGTTTCAGGTATGTAGATATGTTTCAGGTATATAGATATGTTTCAGGTATGTAGATATGTTTCAGGTATGTACTTACAATTGTATGTACTAGCGACCCCCACTCGCTTCGCTTCGCTTCAGAGCAGCTAATGTAGGCCACATTAAATTATTTTAAATCCTCTCTATATACAATATTTGTGGTTTTGTTGCCCTGTGGCAACAAAATAAATTGTCTCTTATAATAAATAAATCTGCACTTCCAGCTCTAGAAAGTCGAACATAAAGTCGTCCATGAGTGAAGGAAGCACTCTTGTCTCAAATCGATGCCCACCGTTTTAAATGTTTGTCCCTGTGATTTAAAAGAATTGAATAGAATGCATAGAAGAATACCCAATGGAAAAGAAAGAGACAGTGTTGGTATGTGGCTGAGATAAGAGACAGTACGTGGGTGCAGTACGCAGAGCAACTGGAAATATATGACTCATTTACTTCCCGTCGAATGAAAACAAATGTATGAAATATAGTACAAAATTAAAAATTTTGAATATTTCCAATATTTTAATGTTTTTGGAGTCGAATGTTCTATGTTTCTATGAAATATAAAAGTTGAATCGTGTTTCTAGCCCAAAAAAATACACCACCCAGAGGACTTAGAAAAAATAAATGTGCTATGCACCCGATGGACTAAAACATGCGACATCGTCACAGTTTAAGTTGCCTGTTGTTGTTTAGGTCATCAGCCAAAAAGCTGGTTTGAACCTGTAGAGGTTTTACTAAGTAAAACGAGGAGTGAGGTGGTTTACCATTGCCTTCCTCACTGAGTGGAAAAGTATGCTTATCAGCATGCCGGGCCCACTGAAAAGCACATATCTTCCACTCTGCAAATAACACCTTCACTTCATTCACCACAGGGTCTGGCTGTATAATGAAATTCATTACTTTCAGAGGAAATAACTCTGATTAGTGTCTTTTACACCTCTACCTCTTCTGTTCTTAAATGATTCAGTCATTTAATTGGCTGACCATGTGATAAGAAACAGAACTATTTATTTTAGCCCTGCAACTAACAGATTGAGTGTAAAAAATTTGACACTCCACCTGTCTGTTATGGGCAGATTAAGTTGCCTAACTCACTTAATTAAAGTTACTTAAACTTTCAAAATAGCCTATATTGATCAGGAAGCCCTAAGCTATGCAACAATGAAAAATTTATTAAAATCAGTAGTTTCTGAGATTACCTCATACAAACAAACTAACAAACAGACGTTTCTTCTTTATTATTATTATTAGTATAGACTACTACTAACAAGTACACTGGGATTGGTACATAATGAAGTGTTATTGAGAAGGCTAGTAGTGGTCCGATTCTGCTCCTCTCTGAGGGAGGCCATCAAGTTATAGACAGACAGTAGTTTGCTCCTACTGTCAACAAACCAAAGCCAGGTACTACAGGGTGCACCCTAGAGTTCGCGACTTTATGGATATCGTATTCTTGTTAAATTAGCTATGTTTTAAATTATAAGTACTTAAAGTACTTAAAACATCAGTCATGATATGATTTAGGCCTAACAATTTCATTTAACCCTTTATAGGTCTTTGGTTTGCCCATAACAGACAGGTGGAGTGTCAAATTATTTACACTCAATCTGTTTGTTGCAGGGCTAAAATAAATAGTTCTGTTTCTTATCACATGGTCAGCCAATGGAATGACTGAATCATTTAAGAGCAGAAGAGGTAGAGGTGTAAAAGACACTAATCAGAGTTATCTTCTCTGAAAGTAATGAATTTCATCATACAGCCAGACCCTGTGGTGAATGAAGTGAAGGTGTCATTTGCAGAGTGGAAAATATGTGCTTTTCAGAGGGCCCGGCATGCTGATAAGCGTACTTATCCACTCAGTGAGGAAGGCAACGGTAAACCACCTCACTCCTTGTTTTACTTAGTAAAACCTCGACAGGTTCAAGCCAGCCTTTTGGCTGATGACCTAAACAACAACAGGTCTTTGGTAAGTATACTTACCACTAACAATAAGATCAATTTTCTTAAGAATAAGCTATTCAGTTGAACCCTATTTATAGGGTTTAAGTTTTATAGTTTATAGTTAAAGGTTTCATAGATGTTCTCTAGTAAGCAGGCTATCCACATTTTGAAATTAGTGCGCAGCGACCATTTGCTTCATGAGTTACACGAATGTGGTAAGGATTCATACCAGCGTACGCAACCGTGTTGTTTTGTTGTTACTTTTGTACAATGCTTAGAAAATTCTAGTTTTTTACGGGAAAGTAAGCATTAATGCTGATATGACGTTGAAATAAGTTATTCTACAATTTTTTTCTGTTATGTAGGACTACAAGTTGTTTTAATAAGCATTCTCACTAATAAACATTATGTGATTCCCATTTCAATAAACGTTCCTTGGTAAGTATACTTACCAGAGCTTAACATGAAAAAAAGAAATATCTTACTGTTCTGGCATTAAAAATATACAAATATACAAAATAATACAAGTCCCTATAAAACAAAATTTAACATTTTACAAGTATATTTTTCCCCGTAGTAAGGTACTGCCCTATAAAGGGTTAAAAGTATTTTGTATGTAAATACTTTTGAAAGTATTTTATTGTTACTTTTTAATCAGCGTGTACATAATTTTATATATAATGCGCATGCTCAGTGACATCATTATTTGTTGATAGTAGGAGCAAACTAAGACTGGTCTTTAGATTAATATTTTGATTGCATTTTGAAAGCGAGTTTGATTGAACGTTTTATATAATAAATGTTTGGAGTTCCTCAGTTCTCAGTACTTGGACTTATCCTGTTTATTGATCTTCCTTATTTCACTGGTTTCACTCGGGAGATGTTGTATAATTAACAAGGGTATTGTGTGGTTTTCTTTTGATACTACGGATTAATTATTGTTCCATCCACAGGGAAAATACTGTCTCTTTCCTTCTCCAATATTGTGAATTATCAAAAGACACCTTGATTTAACCAAATTTACGTGTTCAATTTACGAGAGCTTTTCATAGATTAGTTAGGCCTACAACGGTTTTGTATACGCAACATCCGAATACTGTAAACCCTTTATCGAATTATAGTCAACGAATGGCAAATCAACTACCTTTATAACTTATACCTTTTAATCCTTCAGTAAAATTAATTCACGTTTATATCATATGTAAACTTATAATTAATAATAATAATTGTAATTTTTTATTTCCATTCAATTTCTTCTTGCATAAACAAAATTAGAAAAAAAATTCTGGTGTGAAACACTCACAAAACTTTCTCTTGCCAATGCAAATAATTAACAATAACCCTAACATTAGTAATAAAACATTTTAGAAATAAACAAAAAACTAACTTCAAAAAACATAATCTTATTTTAATCATGAGTGAAAGACGCAAAATGAAAATCAACCCCAGTTTGGCTTAAAAATGCGGAAAATCATTTTTTTCACGCTTAACTAGGCTCTGTAGAGAAAAATGCTCTGAATAAAAGTTGAAGATCTTTTAATTTGCTATAAATTTTATTATACTTTTTTGACGTAAAATGTATAATATGGCTGAAATCTTTGAAAAATCGATTTTTACGCGATTTCGTGAGAGAAAAAAACAGAAAATCGCTAATTACCGCTAAACTAGGCGTTATACAAAAATATGTAAAAAAAATTAAAGTTGTAGGATTTTAAATTTTCGGCAACTTTTATTAAATACATTATTGCGCTAAAATGCATATTAAAGCCGCAATCTTAAAAAAACAATTTGTTCACGAGAAAAAAGCCTTACCAAGAATTTCAGCAGAAATGGCGCTTACCTTATCTTGTTGAGCATAAAAAATGTAGTAAATGAGGCGATTTTTAAAAAAAATCGTAGAAGCCGGTTTTGAGAAAATCGCAAAAAAGTGAAAAATGATACGAGTAGCCTATACTATTACTTCCGGTTGACTGATTTTGATGAAAATGTTCGAGTCGCGTCCGGTTGTAGTATCTAACTTAAGTTTCAAGTTCGTAAGATGTTTCGTTCTTGAGGTATTCTGTACGCACGCGCACGCGCACACACACACACACACACACACAGACACATTGCTAAAAACATATGTTTTGGGTTCAAGGGGTCTGAAAATGTGTATATCTGGTGGAAACTCAATTTCGAAAAATTGACATGAAAACAGTAGACTACTTGCCTTCCTATATATTCATACAGATGAGAGAAAGTAAAAACGTTCACCTTTTATTTTAAACATTTTTCTCTACAGAGCCTATTTTAGCCTGCAATCACTGATTTTCCGAATTTTTTAAGTTCTAAACATGTCCATTTTTATTCTGCGTTATTCAATTATTATTATTATAATTATGTTATGTTTCATTATTTACATTGGCAAGAGATAGTAGTGTGATTGTTTCACACCAGATGTTATATTTTATATAGTTTACTTACGATCGAACGAAGGTTATATTGTTTAGTATTCACATTGAATACCCATAACAGGAATTTGATAATAAAACCCATAACATTGAATGCTCATAGCAGACAGGTGGAGTGTCAAATTATTTACACTCAATCTGTTCGTTGCAGGGCTAAAATAAATAGTTCTGTTTCTTATCACATGTTCAGCCAATTAAATGACTAAATCGTTTAAGAACAGAAAAGGTAGAGGTGTAAAAGACTAATCAGAGTTATCTTCTCTGAAAGTAATGAATTTCATTATACAGACAGACCCTGTGGTGAATGAAGTGAAGGTGTCATTTGCAGAGTGGAAAATATGTGCTTTCAGAGAGCCCGGCATGCTGATAAGCGTACTTTTTCACTCAGTGAGGAAGGCAACGGTAAACCACCTTACTCCTCGTTTTACTTAGTAAAACCTCTGCAGGTTCAAACCAACCTTTCGGCTGATGACCTAACAACAACAATTCACATTGAGAAAATTTAATTGTAATTATATGTTTTTCACACCAGATTTTTAATGTTTTATCTTTCTAATGATTAAAATGTACTTGCATAAAATTGCTGACAAAATCTATGTAATAATAAAGTTGTGCTTCCATTACGTACACCTATTATAAGGTTATTATGAATGCGCAGTAACTTGGATTGAGTTACGTTAGGTTAACTTGAAAAGGGAAAGTTCCGTCGAACGGTCGGTTGTATTGCTTAAGGCTGTGTGTGCGGGTGTACTCGTTGTTTCTGTACATAAGAATGTTGCTTGTGGTTTTATTTTATTTTATTTTTTTATGTTTCGTTTCATTGAATAGTAATAATAATAATAATAATAATAATAATAATAATAATAATAATAATAATAATAATAATAATAATAATAATGTAATTAACGTTTTCAACGTTTTATGTATACCTGTAACGTAATGTTCTCTCTATTGAGTTCATAGGTTAATTTTTGTTGTTGTCAATGTATCAAGTGGTATTTTTTTTATCCCTAGTTATCGGAAGGTAGTTACTTTTACACGGATTTGAATGCTAGACAGTGGTTACCGGTGTACTTTGATGGTTGCGGTTCAATTAACCATACTCTCTCAGGAATGGTCGGCCTGAGTCTGTACAAGACTACACCTCATTTACACGTCATACATATCATCCTCATCTTATTGGGTCATGGGATTGCTTATTGTTCTGAATTGAACAGATTGCAAGGTACACATATAAGAAATTAAAAAAAAAAATTATCGGAACTGAACTCGCTTCGTTTCGTCGACTAAAAATATTGTACCGAAAATAAAAGCGGATCTTCTCTTCGGCTTCGATAGCTATACGGGGTATGGCTATTAAATAACGAGACTGACGTTGTAAAAAATTTAATTTTAATTTTATACATAATCACTTATTGTCACCTTCAATATACACTCCTTCTCTATCCCTACAACGCTCCATACAAATTTTCCATAATTGGAAACAGTGCTGGAAGTCATCTTCTGTCAGCTCCTTCAGGACATGTGCCGCTTTCTATTTTACAGTTTCCACTGACCCAAATCTTGTCCCTTTTAATGCAGATTTCACAATAAAGAACAGGTAGAAGACAAATGGTGCAAGATCTGGTGAATAAGTGGATGTTTTAATACTGAGATGCTGTACTTGGCTAGGAACCTCTTGACAGATAACGCGGAATGAACTGGCGCATTGTCTTGGTGGAGAACCCATGATTTGTTCTTCCACATTTCGGGGCGTTTTTTTTTTTACTCTTTGACGTAGTTTAGAAAGTACCTCAAGGTAGTAATATTGATCAATTGTTTGACCTTCAGGAACCCAGTGAGGTTACACAATCCCAAGGATATAATATGTACTTCTTTCATCCACTCGTCTAAGAAACTATAAATTACTTAGTTTGTCCACCGACCTAATCCTTAACATTTTCCTATAACACCACATAGTAAAAGCTTCTATCCTCTTCCTTTATACAGCCCCTATTACCCACGTTTCACTCCTGTACAATCCTACTCTCCAAACATAGTGATTTAAAAGAAATTTTTTTATAAGAAATGAACAACTTTTTCGTACCCTGATTTATTTGTCATCAGTCTCTCGACTGGTTTGATGCAGTTTTCAAGCTGTTCTATCTTGCGCAAGTCGTTTCATATGTAGACTACATACCTGAAACACCCTACATCTTTTGTAATTTTCTTAATAAACTCTAACATTTGTCTCCCCCTACAATTCACTTTCCCTCAATATTACCCTCCATTATTGATAGATGTCTTAAGATATGCCCCACTAGCCTATCCCTTCTTTTGGTAAGATACTAGTACATACAATTGTAATGAAATGTTACTGAGAAGGCTAGTAGTGGGTTGATTCTACTCCTCTCTGCGGGAGGCCATCAAGTTATAGACAGACTGTAAGAACGGCTGAACTTTATACTAATATTATACAGACAAAGGCTTTTCGGCTGATCACTTAAAAAACGTGCATTCAAAGAAAAGTAGAAAAAAAATCTGGTGTGAAACACTCACACAACTTTCTCTTGCCAATGCAAATAATTAACAATAAACCTAACATTAGTATTAAAACATTAGAAATGAACAAAAAAACTAACCTCAAAAAACATTAGTGAAATACGCAAAATTAAAATCGACCTCAGTTTTGCTTAAAAATACGGAAAATCGCTCATTCACGCTAAACTAGGCACTTTACAAAAAAATGCTTAAAATAAAAGTTGTAGATCTCTTAATTTCCTATAAATTTTATATAATACACTTTTGTCGTAAAATGCATTCTAAGGCCGAAATCTTAAAAAAATAGATTTTTCACACGTTTTCGTGAGAAAAAAACAGAAAATTGCTAATTACCGCTAAACTAAGCGTTATACAAAAAAATGTTTAAAATAAAAGTTGTAGAATTTTACATTCTCTACAACTTTTATTATATAACGTTTTGCGCTAAAATGCATATTAAAGCCGCAATCTTAAAAAGAAAATGTTTTTACGTAAAAACAGCCTCACGCAGAATTTCAGCAAACATGGCGCCTACCCTATCTTGTAGAGAATAAAAAATTGAGTAAACCAGGCGATTTTAAAAAAAATCGTAGGACCAGTTTTTGAGAAAATCGAAAAAAAGTGAAAAATTATACGAATAAACTACTACTTCCGTTTGACCGATTTTGATGAAAATGTTCGTGTCGGGTCCGGTAGTGGTATGTAACTTAAGTTTCAAGTTTCAAGTTCGTACGATGTTCCGTTCTTGAGATATTCTGTTCACACACACACACACACACACACACACACACACACACACACACACACACACACGCACACACACAGACCAATCGCTAAGAACATGTTTTTTGGGTTCAGGGGGTCTGAAAACTTATAGATCCGGTGAAAACTCGATTTCGAAAAATCGACATGAAAACAATACTTTTCTTCCTATATATTCATATAGGCAAGAGAAAGTAAAACTATTGGTTGATTTTTTATCCTGTTATTGACACAAGCCAACAAATTCCATGGTATAAAAAAATCGCATAAATATTTTCCTGAACACTGTAGGTGGCAACCGTTGGCAAATTAGTGTATCCTTCTTTTATCTAGTTTTTTTTTAACAGTTGGACCATTTTATTAAAGAAGTGATTCAGAGATGAAAGGCCGACGAATGGACATTCACAAAAGCAAACTGTACGGTTAAAAGCGCAGGTAAAAGAAGAAGGTTTGATAAAATAGTATATATATGCTATTCATTTTAAACTGCCTATGTTTTTGTTGTAGTCATGTACTAGATAAACCTATAGGTGAAGAAAGAAAGAGAGAGAGACAGAGAGAGACAAAAAACAAGAGAAAAAGTGAAGAACAAAAAGAAGAAAAAAGGTTTGGCCGCCCACTTCCTGTACACAGACAAAGAAAGACATTGTCCTATCAGTTTGTACCTCACGGGCAGTCGCTACCTACCTAAGCGCCTGAAGATTAAAATTTTAACTTTTTTAACGCTTCGTATTATATTATTCACGTTTGTAGTTATTTTTGTTAAGAAATAAAAATGTTTATTAAATAATAATAATAATAATAATAATAATAATAATAACAATAATAAAGCCTTTAGCTCTGTTAATGGTTGACCATTTATATTTTTACATTACAACAAATATAATACAATTATTAAGTTTTCCTTTTACAACCTACGCAAACGTCTGCCAGTATTACAAATCATAAAATTAGATTGCACTATTTTACCAACTGTCATTTACTTCATTGTCAGATGACTTCCTGCTCCGGATTTGGTAATTGTTTTAACTTAAGTATACAAAATAACGAAAAAATGAACAAGTCCACGTGGAAGACTTACCTAAATAACAAAATCTGGTGAGAAACATTTACACGAATTTCTCTTGCCAATGTAAATAATAACCGGTAAAACCTTTTTTTGTTAATCTTTAATGTGAGTACGCTGCGATCTGTTCACTTCAGCACAATAAGCAACCACATGACCTAATGACACGAGGATGATATATAGGGCGATTCACGAAGATATGCAGAAACTTTGGAAGCCCATTGTACATGTAAAAATAATGAAAAAAGTTTATATAAACATGGGTCCGGAAATGCTTCGTTACCGAGTTACGGCTAGCGAAAAATTTCGCCCAGATTTCAGCTCACCAGGTGAAATGAGGTCTTCCTGAAATTCTGGTAAGGTAGATTAAGGGGCGAATTCAAACATTTCTTATGATTTTTGACCTGATAAATTGAATAAAACAGGTCCCAGAACTGTAAGTTAAATAGTTTTTGAGAAAACCAGTGTCAAATGCAAAAAATGGAGTGAAAAGAAACCCCTTTTTTTCATCTTTGTTTTTCCGGTTAATTTTACCGTGTACAGTTATGAATAAAAATTCATTTAATCAAACATCTATTTGCTTTCTGTGTACTTTATTTACACCGGTTTGTTCAAAATAAAATTTTCTACATGTTTTTTCAAAAAATTTAACTGTTTCTTGGTGAAATAACAAAGTTATTCTTGCCCAAAGATGTAAAAATGTGTTTTCACTCCATTTTTTCCATTTGACACTGGTTTTCTTAAAAACTATTTAACTTACAGTTCTGGGACCTGTTTTATTCAATTTATCAGATCAAAAATCATAAGAAATGATTGAATTCGCCCCTTAATCTACCTTACCAGAATTTCAGGAAGACCTCATTTCACCTGATGAGCTGAAATCCGGGCGAAACTTTCGCTAGCCGTAACTCGGAAACGAAGCATTTCCGGACCCATGTTTATACAAACTTTTTTCATTATTTTTACATGTACAATGAGCTCCTAAAGTTTCTGCATATCTTCGTTAATCACCCTATATATGACGTGTAAACCAGGTGTAATCTTGTACAGACCCAGACCGACCATTCCGTAGAGAGTATAACACCGTTAACCACTGTCTAGTATTCAAAATCCGTATAAAAGTAACTACCTTTACTAGGTTTTTAACCAGGAAACTTCGACTCCGAATATCAGCTGACTCGCGGCGACGACTTTACCTCTAGACCGACCCGGTGGGTCGTATTAAACCTAAGTTTAATCATGAGTGAATGATGCAAAATGAAAATCAACTTCAATAGAACTTAAAAAAAATTATACGGAAAATTACTAATTGACGCTAAACCAGGCTCTCTATTCTCTTGTCATAATCTATTTCTCTTGTTCATAACTACATGTATAAAAACATAATGTGAAATATTCACCCGACTTGCTCTAGCCAATGCAAATAAAACTTATTTATACATAATTTAATTTTAATCATGAGTGAATGATGCAAAATATAAATCAACCTCTTTTAAGACTTTAAAAAACGGAAAATCACTAATTGATGCTAAACAAAGCTCTGTACATTAAAATGCTTGAATTAAAAGTCGTACATTTTTCAATTTTCTTAATCTTTAATTATATACACACTTTTGTCGTAAAATGCACACTAAGGATGCAATATTATAAAATTGCATTTTTACCGATTTTGATAGAAAAAAAACAGAAAAACTAATTGATGCTAAATTAATGGTAAAAAAAACACTTTTCTAAATGTAAAAAATATTAAGCTCGTATTAAAATTAAGCAAAATTCAAGGAAATCGTAAAAAAGACCATTTTTTCCTACGAGCGCACAGCACAGCCCTCCAAAAATTTCAGCCGACATATGACGCTTACCCTATTATTTTGTAAAGCACAAAATATTTAGTAAATGGGGCGATTTTAGAAAAAATCGTACACGGAGTTTTTGAGAAAATCACGAAAAAGTGAAAAACCGCACGAATAAACTACTACTTCCGGCTGACAGATTTTAATGAAAATGTTCGTGTCGGGTTCGTTTCAGCTTCACACACACAGACCAATCGTTAATAACATGTTTGTCGTTTCAAGGGGCCAGAAATTCTGTAGATATATCCGGTGGAAACTAAATTTCAAAAAATCTACATAAATCAGTAGATTCAACCCCTGACACCAGTGAATTCCGTTATTATTAGTTCTTATACAATTTCGAGTGTTTTTTCTACTAAAACTCACAACCCACCCTACGAAACAACTGAATTATCAAAATAATGAACATAACTTTGGATGAATAAATTTATAAACTCAGCGCAACATAAATAGTTAAAAAAAAATTGATTTAAATATGTTTCTTAATACTGATACCATTCATAGAATACGACCAATACGGGATGAAGTTAATTAGGACTACGAAGAGTAAATTTTTAAAATAAGATTCTTCATAAACTTACATGAAATTTATATAACAATGAAAAACTACATAAAGTTTTTAGATAACATTCTCATGAACATATTGATGGTCGTATTGTTAAAAAAAAAAAAAAAAATTAACGATAAACATCACAAAAATATTTCAGTGTAACACGTAATACTGGTGCCCGTATTGTTCTAATTACATAAATAGGTCTACTTTGCACACAATAAAAAAAATGTTACACATTTTTAGATAGTTTTGAAATACCTGATATATTTAAACAAAATTCCATAACTTTATAAATTAATAGATAATTATTATTTAACTTACAAACACTGCCAAATTAATCAGTATATAATTAATCCACGGCCGGCCAGTGGTGTAGTGGTCAGCGCAACTGGCTACTATGCCGGGGTCACGGGTTCGATTCCCGGTCAGGTCTGGCATTTTTTTCATCTGTAAATCACCACATATCATTACCTACGCACAAGCCCAAGGCAACCTCAACAGAGAGACACTACTCGTACATTTCACTACTGTGAAGTTTCTACACACATTTTGTAAGCTGTTACTTATTCCGAGAAAATGTTTTCTTCATAAACCTTATAAGAAATAAATATCACCTGTAATAGTGCCTATAGCTTAATTAAATGACTAGAAATGTTTGATTTACTGTAATTACGAATGAATCGCCTTCTTTACGATTACTGTCACCGGCGTTTTCATTATCAGTCTCTCTAGTTTCTACCTAACCGTTTTCTTTTTTTTACCAGGTGTCAACAAAACTGTTAAAGAATAGTTTCTTCACGTCCTTAATTTCCTTCTTTATTTTTCGAATTGTGGAAAGAGAAACATGACAGTAGTTAGCCGCTCGCTCTCGGCTTTTGTTGAGAGGCACGGATTGGCATTTTTGTTTAGCTTCAACTTCATAGCATATTATTATATTGCATATTAGATTTCGTTCAACACTGTGAATATTTCGACCACGTTTTCGAGAAACCGACATATCTGTAACTAACAGTTAACCTACAAAAGGGTTCGCGATATACTATACAGTTTAGCCGTTCTTAGTTTGCTCCTACTGTCAACAAGCAAAAGCCACCTACTACAGGGTGAACGCTAGAGTCTGCGACTTAACGGATGTCGTATTCCTATTAAGTTAACTATTTTTTAAATTATAAGTACTTTAAGTACTAAAAACATCAGTCATTGATATGATGTAGGCCTAACAATTTCATTTAGAAAAATACTTTTAAAAGTATTTTGTATTTTTAATACTTTTGAAAGTATTTTTGTTACTACTTTTTAATCAGCGTGTACATATACGCACTCTGATATGTGTGCTCAGTGACGTCATTATTTGTTTACATTAGGAGCAAACTAAGAGAGGCTGGCTTTATATGCTCTGGGTATAGTATAAATTTTTAAGTTTGTCGTACTGAAACTAAAGCAGTCGGGCATGCGCACTGCTGATTTCCCCCTTTACTTCTCGTTGGAAACAAGAGCAAACTCGTGACTATATTACTCATTTGTTTATAACCAAGAATATGTGTGTAGTAAGTAATACACTAAACAAACTGCTGCAACCACTTTACCACTGTAGAGCAAAGACGTATTACAGAACCTTCTATTCATATTACATATGATATAGTGAGGATCTATCAAGAATAGCAGAGAAATTGAAAGCAAGGAATAATATTATACAAAAGCTCTGTGGAACAACTTGGGGTGCTTCAGCCTCAACTCTTCGCTCAACAGCTCTGAGCCTTGTGTTCTCAGCTGCTGAATACTGTGCACCTGTCTGGCTAAACAGCCCTCACACTCATAGAGTAGACGCCCAACTCAATAATACCATGAGGATGATCACTGGCGCTATCAGATCAACACCTACCGAATGGCTTCCAGTATTGAGCCACATACCACCCCCCAAACCTGCGCCGCAAGAATGCCCTCATTAGAGAGTATGATAAGATTGTCGACAATCAAGACCTGAGAATTCATGAGGATATTGAAAACGCAAATAAAACTCGTCTGCGATCAAGAAAGCCACCTACAAAAACTGCCAAAGAGGAAGCATTTAACATACCCAGTGCATGGCAGCAAGAATGGGCATCAAAGCAGCAAGAACAAATCCCATGGTTTTCACAAAAACCGCCAGGTTTTGGACTACCTCGTAGAAAATGGTCAGCTCTAAATAGAATAAGAATAAAACACGGTAGGTGTGCTGATTTATTGTTTAAATGGGGCAAAATACCATCGCCTTTATGTGAGTGTGGTCAAAGACAAACTATTGATCACATAGTGAAAGAGTGCAGAATAACTGCCTTTAGAGGAGGGACAAGAGCGGATTTCCTGATGGCAACTCCAGAATCAATAGCCTACTTGGACAGACTGGATGTCTGTATATAGACTTAAGCATGTTTTTATAATTACGTACTGTATGTACATATTTAGACAAATAGATTAGACAGAGGGTCATATTTGATCCCAATATATAACAATTATGATGCTGATTTTTTTAAATGTTTGAAAAGCCATACGCTAAATAAATAGTGAGGAAGACAATGGTAAACCACATCACTCGTCGTTTTACTTAGTAAAAACCCCTAGAGATTCAAACCAGCCTTTCGGCTGATCACCTAAACAACACCTTCAAACAAATGAACATCTTCAAAGAACAGGAGCAGCTATTAAAAAAAAAATTAATAAATCACGAATGACTAAGTAAAAGAACTTCTAGAAATGAGTTAAGTAATGAAATCATGAAGTAACAGAAGGGAGAAAGTAACATGGGCGTGTTGAATGCAAGAGAGAAGGATGTCACGACAAATAATACTCTTATAAACATTTTACATAATCTTGCACAATTCTGGTTATAAATTTATGTAGCTAATAATATTATTTATGTCAAAAATGACGATGACGAAGTCGGTGGTACATGCCGAAGCTGCTGACATCATTTCATAAAATTGTAAAAAAAAACCTAATCATTCGACCTTGTCATAAACCTAGTACTGTATTAAAACATAGGCAGCATAAAAGTATATCCAACATTTATTTCATATTTTAATAATACTAATAATAACTGTATAAAAGCATGTTTTATAAATTTACATAATTTTAACATTACTAATAATATTACTTGCATCTTTACTTTTTCTTTGGATTTAATTGAAACAAGGCCAAATCGCGAAACATATGTCTAATAGCGATGGTGAATACCGAATGAAAAATACAAAATTTCTTTACCCGATTAAATATAACAAGAATTTAGATACGTAACTATTTTACAATGTTCATGAATACATTTTCGTCCATAACAGGAAGGTGGAGTGTTAAATTGTTTTCACTCGATCAGCTAGTTCCAGAGCTACAAAAAATTGTTCAGTTTCTCATCACTCTGGATGTATGGTTGTCAGATTTATGGTGCAGCAAAGCCATCAGTCATCGTTTCACGAATACAACGTTTCCAAAGTAAATTCCTTGTCATAGGGGGGGAGGGTTCTGTAGAGGTACCTATACAATATTTTGTTCACACACACACACACACACACACACACAGGGGGGAGGTTGAAGAGACTAATTGTTAAAAACATGTTTTCCAGGTTCAGGAGGGCTGAAAACGTGTATATCCGGTGGAAACTCAAATTCGAAAAATCGACATGAAAACAAAACTTTCTTTCACTATAATTTGCATTAAGGACAAGAGAAAGTAAAAATTAGATATAAGCAAAAAATTACAATGCAGCCATCTTCGTGGCCCAGTGGTTACACTATGCTAAGCAGCAAATCCTCGGCTGAAAAATTATACGCTCAAACCCACATTCCTTAAACCTTTTTATGTCTTTAATTTTTCTACAGTATCAAGAACTATACTATACACTGTAACACAACCACTAGTATTGGTAAAAGTTTTTGTTAGGCATGGGAAGAGATGTGGCATAAATAATAAAAATTGAAGGAAATTAAAAAACCTGAAACATTTATTTCAAGCATTTTTTTCTACAAAGCTTCCTTTACCATCAAACAATGATTTTCTGTACTTGCTCATCAAAATCGGTAAAAAAATGAGACTTTTTAAGAAAATTGATCCGATTATTAGCGAGATGACGAAAAGGAGAATTTCCTACTTTTTTCCAAATTTTAAGAATGCCGAATGATAGAATATTGAAACAACTGATCCTCAGGAACTTGAACAGGAAGATTACGAGAAGATACATCGAAGAGATCAAGAAGAATCTCAACGAAATTGGACTGGGCAACAGAAGACGCGTTTGACAAGGAAAAAATAAATAGTACTCTGAAATCACACAGATTTTATTGGGGAAAAGCAGAAAGACACACAGTGGAGGTTACAGATGAGATACGGAAACAAAGATCGGACCATCTCAAAAAGTACTGAAAGGCTAGACCAATAATACGTTATCTGAAGAACAATAAAAATTGATTGGATTAGTGGTCCAATGTGGCCTCAAAAAAAATTAAAATTATAGATAATTTAAAAACTTACAACTTTTATTTCAAGCATTTTTTTCTACAGAGGTAGATTCATGATTAAAATTAGGTTATGTTTTTAATCATTTTACATTGACAAGAAAAAGTCATTTGAGTTTTTCATCACACCGATGTTTTTTTTTTAAAATAAAAATTAAGCATTAATTCAAAATATTATAAAAAAAATAAAATAAATAATATTACTATTAACTTGAACAAAGAAGGAATAAAAACTTGACAAAACCCTGACCTACGTCAATTTTATTAATAGAATAGGAACATACTAGTTTGGTGTCACAAGGAAAAAAATAATGCAAGCGAAAGAACCGATCTATAAATCCTGTACAGCGTTTAATTCCCAATGTAGAGAAATACAGCGACTGCATGACAATGCCAGTGTTAGTGAAGTCATCAATGAAGATTACACACGCACACACATGCGAAAAAGATACAGAAACCAGTTTAAAAGAATTTAAAAAAAACTGGGTAAGGCCTACTATTGTAGACGTTAAGAACGAACTAGAAAATCCGGTATTTTTTTGAATACATTAACATAAAAAGGACGGATATACCTTTCGATTTTTAATAGACAAGACCAGAAGTCGATTAACATTATTAAAAGAACATTGGCTGAGGTTAAACAGAAAGAAAACTAATTGGTAAGAAAATTTAAAAAAACATTCATAAAAGGAAAGCGATAACCAATAAAAGCCTGTATACACTAACAAAGACGTTTACAAACCAGTTAGGAAAATACAGGCGAAATTTTACGGGGACATCTCAACAGAATGGATGATATAGCAAGGTGATTAAAGGAATATTTACGTATTTAAATGGGATTAAAACAACAAATCTGGTGTGAAACACTCACACAACTTTCTCTTGCCAATGCAAATAATTTACAATATAATTTAACATTAGTAATAAAATATTAGAAATAAACAAAAAACTGACCTCAATAAACATAACCTTATTTTAATCATGAGTGAAACACTCAAAATGAAAATCAACCTCAGTCTGGCTTAAAAATACGGAAAATCACTATTTCACGCTAAACTAGGCTCTGTAGAGAAAAATACGTTAAATAAAAGTTGTAGATCTTTAAATTTCCTATAAATTTGGTTATATACACTTTTGTCGTAAAATGCATACTAAGGCCAAAATCTTTAAAAAATCGATTTTCACACGTTTTCGTGAGAAAAAATCAGAAAATCGCTAATTACTGCTAAACTAAGCGTCATACAAAAAAATGTTTGAAACAGAAGTTGTAGGTTTTTAAATTCTCTACAACTTTTATTATATAAGTTTTTGCGCTAAAATTTATATTAAAGCCGTAATCTTAAAAAAACAACGTTTTTACGTGAAAACAGCCTCACTGAGAATTTCAGCAAACATGGCGCCTACCCCATCTTGTAGAGAATAAAAAATTGAGTAAAATAGGCGATTTTAAAAAAAATCGTAGGACCAGTTTTTGAGAAAATCGCAAAAAACTGCAAAATTATACGAATAAACTACTACTTCCGGTTGACCGATTTTGATGAAAATGTTCGTGTCGCGTCCGGTAGTGGTATGTAACTTAAGTTTCAAGTTCGTACGATGTTCCGTTCTTGAGATATTCTGTTCACACACACACACACACACACACACACACAGACACACAGACCAATCGCTACAAACATGTTTTTTGGGTTCAGGGGGTCTGAAAACGTATAGATCCGGTGAAAACTCGATTTCGAAAAATCGACATGAAAACAATACTTTCCTTCCTATATATTCATATAGGCAAGAGAAAGTAAAAACGCTATCCAGGACAGAGGCACATTATGAAAGACCTAGACGATTTCAAAGTTTTTAACAGCAGAAACACTGATACTGAGAAATCAGCAGCATAAGTGGTCAGACGAAAGAAAGAAGATGATGAGCGAAAGGATAAAAATGTTCTGGGAAGACAGAACATCTTAGAAAAGTTCAACGCGGTCCAAAGAAGGGCATAACGTAAAAAATCTGCTGTGAACCACACATAACTTTCTCTACCAATGAAAATAATCAACAATATAACCTAATATAATAATAATAATAATAATAATAATAATAGTGTTTTTTATTTACCATTTAAATTTACAAACAATAGAAAAGAAACAAAAAATACAAATTAGTACACATAAAATACAGCAAAGAAAACCAAACCATAAATTAATTGAACCAAGAAATACAATATGCTAATTCACCTTCACTTTGTTGCGTTTCTTATTCTAGGCAAAACACTTGCCAGCATGACCTACCCGGTCGTCTGCCCGGCTGGTAGTCCCCTTTACCATTACATTATAAAAAATAAAAAAAAAGAACAAAATATTTACATGCACAAATCTTCTTAAACAATATACACAAAGTTTCATTACTCAAGGAGACAAACAAGTCCAATAGAAATAACTTCAAAAAAAAAAAACAACCTTCGTTGCGCCATTTACTATATTAACGGTACAATACCACAGGACCCAAAACCCAGCGCACCGAGAGAAGAGAATTATCATAGCATCTAGTACCCTTAAACCTTTTAGTACCCTTAAATTTCCTAGTTATTTAAACATTAAATTCCCTTACCAACTGGTACCTATACGAGCCAGCTTCTCTTAGATACTTTACCAGAGTTAACCAATTCTTTCCATTTAAGTACTCAATGGTTTCCTCCTTACTCAATTCTCTCCTCCCGAAACATCTCATCCTGAATTCTGCCAACACCCCACCCTTAGATATAAAATGAATGACATCCTCATCCTCCCGAGCACTGCACAGGGAACACATCCACCTGCCCTCTTCCCTCGCAGGATTATAATTTAGCGACAACATAGAAGCTCTAGCCTTAAAAATTATGCTCATAGAGCCTCTCCCAATATTGTCTTTCATGTACCCTTTTTCACCAAGATCCCATCTCAGGTCAGCATACAATCCGTGAAAACTCGACCTAGCTGCCCTTTCCACCCAAACTTGTTCAGTTACTTCCTTTATTTTCTCTATCAGTGACTGAGTGACATCCGGCCAGTCTCCGATACTGGCAAATTCAAACCTGCCTCCCATTCCATACCTCTCACTCAGATCCAACCATGTCTTAAACCAACCCACCTTTCTATTAATTACTATGCTAGTTAGCTGATGCACTAGTCTTGTCTGTTGCAAGCCTAAAACTCTTAATACGAATTTAAAATGCATCTCCAAAACCTGAATCCTCATCAAGCTTACACCCGTTTCCAGGTACAATATATATCCAGGCGTGGTCCTTGGTAAACCAAATAGTTTTTTCAAGAAGAACGCCTGAAACTGTTCAATGTCCTTCCCTGTTTTCCACCCCCATGCTTCAGCTCCGTATGTTACTATCGTCTTGCAAGCCGCATCAAACACTTTCACCTTAGAGGATATCGGAATATTATCTTTTGACAGAAAAAGCCGCCAAACACTATTAAGGGCAAATTTTGCTACTGATATTTTCTCCCGTATTTGCAAGTTAAAAGACAGCAAGGGGGTAAAAGTCACTCCTAAATATTTGTATTTGTTAACCACCTCAATATGTTTACCCTCATAAAACCATTTTTCATTTCTTCCTAAACCTCCTCCCTTCCTAAAAACCATTACTTTTGATTTGCTTAAGTTAACAACCAGGTTCCATCTTTCACAGTACGCTTGGAATCTATCAATCATTCTTTGTAACTCTCTTGGAACAGAGGCAACTAACACCAGATCATCTGCATACATCAGTACCCTGACATTTATACTACCACACCATACTCCGCCTTCTAACACCTCATGTAAATCATTAATGAACAAGGCAAATAACAGTGGTGACAACACACACCCTTGTCTCACTCCACGATCTGTAATAAACTCCTCTGTGACCCCCTCCTTGGTCCACACACAAGATGCCGTGTTATGGTATAAATTCGCCATGACCGTAAGAAGCTTAGTAGACACACCCATCTCAGATAGTTTATAAAACAAAGCATTCCTATTCACAGCATCAAATGCCGCGCGTAAATCCACAAAAAAACAGTACAATTTTTTCCCACCTCCACCTACTTTTAAAGCGATAATATTTAACAAATTAAAGATGTTATCCAATGTTGAATAACCCTTACGGAACCCCGCCTGATATTCGTTTAATATACCCTTCTTCCTGACCCACATTTCTAATCTACGTAATAAAATTCCTGTAAATACCTTAGACATTACATTTAAAAAGGAAATCCCCCTGTAGTTGACTGGATCACTTAATGACCCCTTTTTGTGGATTGGAAAAATGATTGACTTCCTAAATGATTCTGGTATAACCCCAGATTCAAAAATATTATTAAATAGAGTAGCTAATAGCCGTAAATATTCTTTAGGTGCCTCCTTAAAAAACTCAGCTGGTATCCTATCTAGCCCCGGTGCTTTATTATTCTTCATTTTTCTAATAACACGCTGCACTTCCTCTATCGTAATTACCGCATCCAATCCCTCATCCTCCACCCTCCTTGCTGCATATGATGTCAGCAGCCCTGGTTCCGTTGAATGTAACAATTCTCTGAAGTGTGCCACCCATTTATCTGCACTAATACTACTCTGTGTTAGAAATGGATTCGACTTTAAACCTTTAACCAATTCCCAGAACCCCCTCGAATCACGAACGCTCCTAAACCTCTCTGAAAATTCAGAATAATAGTTAGATTTCTTTTCCTTGCACAATTTCTTATACGTTTTATTAGTTTCTAAGTATTCTAGTCTCCAATGTTCCGTACTAAATTTCCTATAATTATGCAACACTCTGTACACTGTTTTCCTTGCATTCACACATTCCCTGTCAAACCAACGCTGCTTGTGAGTTGTCTTATTCCCCACCCCCAAAACCAGTCCACCCGACGCTGCCTGCAATACTCGTTCTGTTAGGTCACTTACTGCCTGATTTCTGAAAGGCAGCCCTTTTGGGCGCAAATATCCTGCATTCTACATTTAAAACCTAGGTCATCATTTTCTGTCCATCTCAGCTTCGGTAGCAGAGGCAGTACATTGGGAACCGGTCCCCCATCCACATTCTTAAGAGATATTACAACAGGCAAATGATCCGAGAAGCTTTCCAAGCCCACATAAAACTCCTCAATCAGATCAACTAGTTCTAAGGATATTAATGCCAAATCTATTACTGATGAACCCACCCCCCCTATATAAGTATATTCCCCTGACTCATCCCCTTTACATCGTCCATTAACAATAAGTAAATTGAATCTGTCGCAGAGCTCCAAAAGACGTTCACCCTTACTATTTACTACCATATCCTTTGAATGTCTATCCTTTGTAAGTGAATCCCCTAGTACCATTTCTTCCGGGACAGATTGTCTATTACCTATTCTACTATTAAAGTCTCCCAGCGCGATAAAATTTTTATTTTCATTTCCCTGTTCCAAAGTCTCCCATACCTTATTATAATCTTCTTCCCAACTTTCAATATTGCCACTTCCACTTAGATATACCGGAACCAACACAATTTTCTGACCCAATTGCTGTAAAAATAGCACCAATTTATTCCCCATGTTTACATATTTTACCCTCCCCTGTAAATCATCCCTAAATCCCAGCAACATTCCCCCCTTAGCTCTACCATATTTACAATCTCGCACTGCACACTCCCACCTTGTACAATAACCCTGGAAATAATTTTCCCCCCAATCATCTATTTCGTGCCGCTCCATGTGAGTCTCGAAGAGGACAAAAATGTCATGCTCCCTAACAAAATTCAGAAAATCGCTATCATATCTCTTACCCCTGAGTCCTGCAATATTATACCCCAAAATCTTTAGACCACCAACTACGTCCCTACGAGTGCCAGGACGCAGCCCGTGATCCGAAGAACTCCCACCAACCTGGCAGACGATCCCCTCCTAACTTTTTTCCGCAAATATCCTGCCTATAACCTAATATTAGTAATAAAACATTAAAAATAAACAAACAACATCTTTAAAAAAAAAACATCTTATCTCATCTTAACATCTTATCTCAAAAAACATAACCTCATTTTAAACATAATTGAATGATGCAAAATGAAAATCAACCTCAGTTTGGCTTAAAAATACGGCAAATCACTCTTTTACGCTAAACTAGGCTCTGTAGAGAAAAATGCGCTAAATAAAAATTGAAGATCTTTTAATTTCCTATAAATTTGATTATAAACAGTTATGTCGTAAAATAAATACCCTAAAGTTTAAATCTTAAAAAAAACGATTTTTTTATACACATTTTCGTGAAAAAAAATCGCTAATTACCGCTAAACTAAGCGTTATACAAAAAAATGTTTGAAACAAAAGTTGAAGGTTTTTAAATTCTCAACAACTTTATTACATTTTTGCGCTAAAATGCATATTGAAGCCGCAACTTAAAAAAAAAAAAAATTTTACGAGAAAACAGCCTCCCCAAGAATTTCAGCAGACATGGGGTCTAACTTATCTTGTAAAGCATAAAATAGATAGATTAAATAAAATGAACATACCTGTTTCTTAAAATTATGGATTAAGATACTTCTGACTAGTTATTAATAAACGATTATTACCTGCAACAAACAAACAAAAACAATACATTAACACAAATATTTCAATTTTAATATTTTCTTATATTTAATCCTTATGTGTACGCTAGAAAATGCCAAATGCGCTTCTTTGTTTCGTCATTTATACGAATAAAATAACTAAAAATCAAGAAGCTGTAAAACGAGTGGTACCAGACATTTTTGTTTTTTACTTGGGTGAGGTACTTACGCGTGGTGAGGTATGCTGTAAAATCACAGCATAAAGTTAACGAAAAATAAATACGCCTATAGTAAATTCAAATAAATACATAAGAATACAATAAAATGTAATGGCTTAAGGGTAGAAAGTTAAGAATAAATGTTTAACAAAACTAATACATTTACGGTGTAATTCTAGATTTAAAACAAATACAAAACAGTTATATACGAATATGTCTAAATAATCCAGGTAAATGACCTGTAGAAAGAAGTATATTTTAACTGTTGTTGTTTAGGTCATCAGCCGAAAGGCTGGTTTGAACCTGTAGAGGTTTTACTAAGTAAAACGAGGAATGAGGTGGTTTACCATTGCCTTCCTCACTGAGTGGAAAAGTACGCTTATCAGCATGCCGGGCCCTCTGAAAAGCACATATTTTCCACTCTGTAAATGACACCTTCACTTCATTCACCACAGGGTCTGGCTGTATATGAAATTCATTACTTTCAGAGGAGATAACTCTGACTAGTGTCTTTTACACCTCTACCTCTTCTGTTCTTAAATGATTCAGTCATTCAATTGGCTGACCATTTATAATAAGAAACAGAACTATTTATTTTAGCCCTGCACTGAACAGATTGAGTGTAAATAATTTGACACTCCACCTGTCAATTATGGGCAGATATTTTAACTATCAATACATAAACAAACGCTGTATAAAATTTTGTCACGTAACCACAGAAAGAAAACATCTTATACAAATTGTAAAATTCAAATATACTAATAAAGATTATAAAAAAATTACTTTGCCAAAGTTGATTCTTGTTTAGGTCATCAACAGATGTGGTGCTACCCTACCTTGTAGAGAATAAAAAATATGGTGTGAAACACTCGCACGACTTTCTCTTGCCAATGCAAATAATGAACAATATAACCTAACATTAGGAATAAACCAAAAACTAACTACCAAAAATACATCCTTATTTTAATCACGAGTGAATGATGCAAAATTCAAACCAATCTTAGTTTGGCTTAATACGGAAAATCACTCTTTGACGCTAAATTAGATCTGTAGAGAAAAAGTTTGAAAAAAAGTAATAGATCATTTAAATTCCAATAAATTTGATCAAATACACTTTTGTCGTGAAGTGCATACACTAAGGCTCAAGTCGTTAAAAAAAATCGATTTTTTACACGTTTTCGTGAGAAAACAAACCAGAAAATCGCTAATTACTGCTAAACTACGCGTTATAGAAAAAAATGTTTAAAATAAAAGTTGTAGGATTTTAAATTTTCTACAACTTTTATTGTATACATTTTTGCGCTGAAATGCATATTAAAGCAGCAATCTTAAAATAAACAATTTTTTTACGTGAAAACAGCCTCTCCAAGAATTTCAGCATACATGACGCCTACCCTCCTATCTTGTAGAGCATAAAAAATTCAGTAAACCAGGCGATTTTGAAAAAAAATCGTAGGATCCGTTTTTGAGAAAATCGCAAAAAAGTGAAAAAAATTACACTAAAAACTACTACTTCCGGTTGACCGATTTTGATGAAAATGTTCGTGTCACGCGGTGATGGTATGTAACTTAAGTTTCAAGGTCGTACAATGTTCCGTTCTTGAGATATTCTGTTCACACACACACACACACACACACACACACCGATCGCTAAAAACATGTTTTTTGGATTCAGGGGGTCTGAAAACGTGTAGATTCGATGTAAACTTGATTTCGAAAAATCGACATGAAAACAATACTTTCCTTCCTATATATATACATATAGGCAAGAGAAAGTAATAGTAAAATGTATATAACCTGAGAACTGAACATTTGGGATCCGAAATTTACTACTTTATTGTTCAGTGAAACGATCACATAGGAAATAGGAAATCTAAAATAGATAAGATTCTATAAAGTACATACGTGTATAAAGAAAAGAAACGTTAAAAAAAGTCAATCAAGTCACTAACTTGATTTACGACGGACGAATAATACTTAAAGAGATGATGAAAGAAACAATAATATATGTAGGATAAATAAAACACAAAAAAGATACGTGAGGAAATAAGAGAAACTGAAATTGAAAGGAAACCCATAAACGAGGGAGAAAAACTAATAAAAAAGGTAAATTTTGACATTTTATTACCGCCAGGTGATAGGAAAGTATTGTGAATAAATACGGTTTAGTATAATACGGTACCAGGAGAAGACAGACGGGTGAATTTACCTGTGGATGGAGGGAAAATCGGTCCGGTAACAACACAGCGGTATGATAATTGTTGATTATTACAATCCATCCCTATTTGACATTGTGACAAATCCTTTGTTCCCGAACCTGGTGAATCATGACCTTACAACAAGTCATCATTTAGGTCAGGTAATACCTGGCAGGAATTATATACATAATAAAAAAAATGAAATAAGTAAATAAACGAAGAGTGTAATAAAACATGGAGGTAAAAAATGAAATAGAGTAACATATACGAACAAATAACAAAATCAAGACAAGCAGCGAATTGGACATAATGTTTTTAAAAGTAACGACAACAGAAATGGGGTTGCGTACAAAACCCGTACCATGCCTACCTACACCAGGTACGAACTCATTATACAAAAGAAGCCACCAACCGAGCAAAAAAAAAAATCTACCAGAAATTCTTGTATCAATGGATATAATTACAACATAGGTGTTGAAAAAATATGGAATAATTGAGTTCAGAACTACTGGGTATATTATTTGTAAAACTGTTTCGATGTCAAACTATGGTAAAGAACGACCGGTCTGTTCGTAACTTGATGGCCTCCGGCAGAGAGGAGCAATAATATTACAAGGATTGTAAAACAGTTTCAGAAAATATTTCTAATTTTTTACTTTCTCTTACCTATATAATATATAAGAAGGAATATATTGTTTTCATGTCGATTTTTCGAAATTGAGTTTTCACAGGATATCCCTTTTTTGATCCCCTGAACTCAAAAAATAGTTTTTAGCGATTGATGTATGTGTGAGTGAACAAAATATCTCAATAACGGAACATTGTACGAACTTGAAACTTAAGTTAGGTACTACTACTATAACGGACCCGACACAAAAATTTTCATCAAAAAATCGGTCAACCGAACGTAGTAGTTTATTCGTGTCATTTTTCACTTTTTTGCGAGTTTCTAAAAAACGGCTCTTACGATTTTTTGTAAAAACGCCTCATTTACTACATTTTTTATGCTCTACAAGATAGGATAGGCGCCATGTCTGCTGAAATTCTTGGTGAGGCTTTTATCTCGTAAAAAATTCTTTTTTTTAATATATGCATTTTAGTGAGGTTTTTTACACATATAGCCAGAATGAATGACACCAAACTGACAAAAAGAATATTAAACATAATTTCCACTTCAAAGTTGGGCACCTCTTGGTATAAAGAAACTATGGAAGACCTGCAAAACTTATGCATCACAATGGAAGACATTCACGACTGCAAAATTTGTAGAGAAAAAATCAGAAACCAGGAAATTCAGTTCAGATCATAAGCCAAAAGAAGTGGACGAAAATGGACAGACGAAGAGAAGAAGGTGCAAAGCGAGAGGATGAAAGGTTTTTGGGAAGCTAAAAGGAGGAAAAGAGCCACCACCAAGAGCTAGATTTTTGTGTTTTTAGCGCTCTCCTTAAGGGGAATATACGCAAATAATAATAATAATAATAATAATAATAATATGCATTTTAGCGCAAAAAGTATCTAGTAAAAGTTGTACAGAATTTAAAATTCTACAACTTTTATTTCACACATTGTTTTGTCTAATGTTTAGTTTAGCGGTTTTGTTTAATTAGCGATTTTTTGTTTTTTTTCTCACGAAAACGTGTGAAAAATCGATTTTTTTAAAGATTTTAGCCTTAGTATGCATTTTTTTCTACAGAGCCTAGTTTAGCGTGAAAGAGTGATTTTCTGTATTTTTAAGTCAAACTAAGGTTGATTTTCATTTTGCGTCTTTCACTCATGATTAAAATAGATTATGTTTTTTGAGGTTAGGTTTTATTTGTTTATTTCTAATGTTAAGTTATATTGTTATTATTTGCATTGGCAAGAGACAGTCGTGTGAGTGTTCCACACCATTTTTTTTTAATGTAGGATAGGTTTTTTTAATAAAATTTAATGAAATGGGAGGTGGGTAATGAAAACGACAGATGCATTTAAAAAATACTGGTGTGAGTTGAACACAGAGCGTTCGTTCAACAGACTCTTTTGGAACACAAACACACGAAGAGTGATCAGAGACTACGATCAAGTTGTTGGTCATTCAGTACACACACAATGGGTGCTCCCTGCCTAAAACACTAAAACACAGCGTGCGTACGGCTTTCTACTGCATCATATCCACCCACCCATGTGTCCATCCAGCGGGCAACCGGGAACACCACATGTTTGTTTGCTTTGATAAACCTCCCAATGACAACACAATATTGCATTTGTATGCGTGCCTGTCACAACCTTAACATCCTCTCTCTCTACTATAATTTTAACCTTCCCGCCTTCCTTAAAGCCATGTGGCTGCGCAACGGGTGTGTAATAATCAAACTTCACGCGCGCGCGATACTTGAGTATGTTAATTCACGTAGGTGCGTTCATTATTTCACCCCGATCGGTTTCCAGTTCTCACTCTTGTTATTGTAGTACTACATTAATGTACACGCGCTAAGAACATGTTAGTCATGTCTCCTATTAACAGGGTGTTGCTATATAATGTTACTTAAACACTTCTCTGTTAAATATTGATTTAATAACTATTGTTGCACATTAATTTATACTCCTGTAGTTGTTGTTGTTTAGGTCATCAGCCAAAAGGCTGGTTTGAACCTGTAGAGGTTTTACTAAGTAAAATGAAGAGTGAGGTGGTTTACCATTGCCTTCCTCACTGAGTGGAAAAGTACGCTTATCAGCATGCCGGGCTCTCCGAAAAGCACATATTTTCCACTCTGCAAATGACACCTTCACTTCATTCACCACAGGGTCTGGCTGTATAATAAAATTCATTACTTTCAGAGGAGATAACTCTGATTAGTGTCTTTTACACCTCTACCTCTTCTGTTCTTAAATGATTCAGTCATTTAATTGGCTGACCATGTGATAAGAAACAGAACTATTTATTTTAGCCCTGCAACGAACAGATTGAGTGTAAATAATTTGACACTCTACCTGTCTGTTATGAAATCTTGTAGATGAAATATTATTAAAATATCTGGGTGAAAAATTTACACGACTTTCTCTTGCCAATTAAAATAATGACCAATATAACCTAACATTAGAAATAAAAAACACACTAAACTCAATAAACATCACCTAATTTTAATCACGAGTGAAAGACGTTAAGTGAAAATCAACCACAGTTTGGCGTAAAAATACGGAAAATCACTCTTTCACGCTAAACTAGGCTTTGTAGAGAAAAATGCTCTAAATAAACCGTCACCGTCGCCCCCTTTGATTAGGTACTTGGCTGCCGGCTTTTAAAGCTTCCGAGGTAGCGATATAGGTGACCGCCAAAAGTTCCGAGAGGGGTGGTATTTGTCATCAAGGGCAAGACCAACAACCACCCTCTACCACAGCGCTCTCGGCAACTATATAAAGAGCACTTCACTAAGCCGAGAGGTTTCAATTCCGATCCAGACAGCAGACAAGACGTCAACCAACAAACGGCTACCGGACTCCAACGAAGGCTTATCAACGACTACGCAAGGGAGAAGATGATAATATTCCGCTCGCCGACCCATCGACCGGAACGTCATTGCCCGCTGACGCGAGCGATGCCCACAGCGGTCCCTCGACCAAGCCTTACGCCCACCGGACCCGACGAAGCAGTCATCGACGCACTACTGCGAAGGAAGAAGATGATGATATCTCCGCTGGACGACGACACGACGTGTCGCCCAGCTCCTCGACCGCCACGACGACTACGACCGACGCTTCCCTTCAAGACGACCACCGCATAAACGGCACTTTTCAGGGCCACCAAAAATTAAAGGGTTTTAACTCGCCACTTAATGTCGCCAATAACGTGACAATAACTTCATTTTAATCGTGAGTGTGTCACCGGATGTCCACATTAAGTGGCGAGTTAAAACCTTTAATTTTTGGTGGCCCTAAAAAGGGCCGTTTAAGCGGTGATCGTCTTGATGGGAAGCGTCGGTCATAGTCGTCGTGGCGGTCGAGGAGCTGGGCGTCGTCCAGCGGAGCAACCAATCGACCAATTTTAATGAAAACTTTAGAGTAGTTAACCTTCATAAGGATCCATAGTTTCTATTAATAATTGTGTTAGAACGTTTTCTAAAATATTTTGCAGCTATAAATTTCAAAATTTAATAGGTCTGAAAGGTGAGTCGAAAATAATTTTTTATCTTTGTTAAAAATCAAAATATTATAAAATTATTACACTCAAAATGTATATTTATAAAAGTATAATATTGTAAAAAAAAAATGCCCAACGTTCTAAGCAGTACAACCTGAGAAAATTATCCTTAAGTAAGTATGGTGAAGTATAAGACTCCTCTGTTCCTTTAAGGCCGCAATCTTAAAAAAAAAAAAAATTTTTTTCTACGATAGCACAGCCTCCCCAAGAATTTCAGCAGACATGGCCCCTACCCTATTTTGTAGAGTATAAAAAATATAATAAATAAGGAGATTAAATAAAAAACCGAATAAGTGCACGATGGAGAACTACTTAATATAAATCATCAAAAGGACATAAAAACGTATTCCTCTTAAAAAAAGAAAAGAATGCGGTTTGTTGTACAAAAATGTACATTTATTAAAAAGCATTTATAAATCCATCGTCTTCCCTTCTGCTTATTGATTTATTGTTTATTACATAACTAAATTTATTGGCAAAACTGTTCGATACTTATTGGTCGAATCATTAGTTAGATATTAGTATTCCAGAAAGTCACTTCCGTGTTTGCGGCTTGTTTATCCGATTCGCTAACAGCCATAATTATGAAGATTATTCGATTAATTATTCAAGGTTATTATTATAATAATTATTAATAGCGTTACTAATAATGTAAATTCAAATTATTTTTATATTACGTAGTATTGTTTTAAACGTTCTAGCGACTTTAATTTATGAGGTAACAACAGCGTGTCAGATTAGCGTGACCAAATCGCATTCGTGTGTCACTTAGTTTTGACTGTTGTCAAGAATTTCTGGCACTGTCATAAATGTCAGCCAGTAAAATTCGTTTAACATCTGGGTAAATCTACCACCTACTAATATCTCTTTATAATAAATCAAATCCATATTAATGGAATTTGCCTATAACAAGGAGGTGCAGTATTAAATTATTTGCACTCGATCTGCTAGTTCTAGGGCTACAAAAAAATACACTGATTCTTATCTCATCATAAGACAATTGTATAACAGAAGCATTTAAGAACAGAAAAGGTAGAAGTGTAGAAGACACTAGTCAAGAGTTATCTCCTCTGAAAGTAATGAATTTTATTACACAGCCAGACCCTGTGCTGAATGAAGTGAAGGTGTCTTTGTAAGGTGAAAACTAGGTGAGGAAGGCAATTGTAAACCACTTCACTCTTCGTTTTACTTAGTAACGCATGCAAGAGGTTCAAATCATTCTTTCGGGTGATGACCTAAACAACAATATTAAAAAAAAACATTTTTTTACGAGAACCCAACTCCCAAAGTGTTTCAGCAGACATAACGTTTTATCTGTCTTGTAAAGCATAAAAGATGTAATAAAAAAAATGATAAATAAAAAAAATGATGTGAATTAAAAAAAACCTAAACACATTTTTGAGAAAATCCAAAGAAATGAAAAATGCACGAATGAACTACTATTCCGAATGACCGATTTCTGATGAAAATATTCGTGTTTGGTCTCCTTATACGTTTAAATTTTGTACGCTATTCCGTTTTTAAGATTATTTTGTTCACACACGCGCGCAGACTCATCATTAAGTTTTTCTTGTTTTTTGGTTCAGATGATCTGAAAACGTGTATTTCCGGTAAAAACTTCTTTTTTTTTCATATATAACTTTTTATTTAATGCATAATCTGTTATAAACAATAAATGCAATTTATCAATTAGACACAACTCATGAAAAAATTACAACCCACTGGTGTAATTAACAAATTATAACATGAAAACATTTCATACTGTTCTTAATTAATATTTACAATCAAAATTTTATAGTGATTTTTAAATAAATAAACAAAAACAAAAAATATATAAATAAAATAAAAACCAAAACCTCCTTTAAAACGAAAAAACAAATAAGAAGTAATAAATAATAAGCACATGATTCCGAATATAATTATGTACACCTAACTTTTCTGAAAATAATTCGAAACGTTCATTCAGTAATTTACAACATTCACACTTAAACACTTGTAAAAACTTGACACGAAAACAATATTTTATACCTATATGTTATTATAGGACAAGCAAAAGCAAAAGTAAACAAATAAGAAAAAAATCGAAATGTATAAAACTCAAAAATGCTGCATAACGATTTTAAAAAATCTGGTGTGAAACACTCACACAACTTTCTCTTGCCAATGCAAATAATTAACAATAAACCTAACATTAGTATTAAAACATTAGAAATGAACAAAAACTAACATCAAAAACATAACCTTATTTTAATCATGAGTGAATGACGCAAAATGACAATCGAACTCAGTTTGGCTTAAAAATACGGAAAATCACGCTTTCACGCTAAACTAGGCTCTGTAGAGAAAAATGCTCTACACAAAAGTTGTAGATCTTTTAATTTTCTATAAATTTAATTATATACACTTTTGTCGTAAAATGCATACTAAGACCGAAATGTTAAAAAAATCGATTTTTCTCACGTTTTCGTGAGAAAAAAAAACAGAAAATCGCAAATTACCGCTAAACTAAGCGTTATACAAAAAAATGTTTGAAACAGAAGTTGTAGATTTTTTAATTCTCTACAACTTTTATTATATAAGTTTTTGCGCTAAAATTTATATTAAAGCCGTAATCTTAAAAAAACAACGTTTTTACGTGAAAACAGCCTCACCGAGAATTTCAGCAAACATGGCGCCTACCCTATTTTGTAGAGAATAAAAAATTGAGTAAAATAGGCGATTTTAAAAAAAATCGTAGGACCAGTTTTTGAGAAAATCGCAAAAAACTGAAAAATTATACGAATAAACTACTACTTCCGGTTGACCGATTTTGATGAAAATGTTCGTGTCGCGTCCGGTAGTGGTATGTAACTTAAGTTTCAAGTTTCAAGTTCGTACGATGTTCCGTTCTTGAGATATTCTGTTCACACACAGACACACAGACACACACACACAGACCAATCGCTAAAAACATGTTTTTTGGGTTCAGGGGGTCTGAAAACGTATAGATCCGGTGAAAACTCGATTTCAAAAAATCGACATGAAAACAATACTTTCCTTCCTATATATTCATATAGGCAAGAGAAAGTAAAAATCGAAATGTATAAAACTCAAAAATGCTGCATAACGATTTTAAAAAATTACAAAAAAAAATAATGGAAAAGTTACGACTAATATCGGTTACAGCTGGATTCAGATGGGTGGTTATGAAGCACGGAAGCAGATGTATTAATTCAGTATTCGGTCACCGGATGTTGAGTGAACACAGCTGAAGGGCACCTTTTGAGAAACAGACAGACATACAGAAAGGACCGAACGTCCGCCGTCTCCTAGATTAGTGTGCTTTTGTTTAGGGAACTATACTGACTGTCAAAACGTACAAAACAAAAACCAAGTTAAAATTGCACCATTTTACAGTTGCCTTATTAATTAATTGCATTCAAAGAGATTAGCAGACGACTTTAATATTAAACTTTCATCACAATTGGTGCGCATATTTTGGAAATATAGAATGAATCTCCTAATAAAATTTTAAAGATTTCCTCTCGTACAATAAAAGGAATATTTCCTCCGTAAAAATAAAAAATACAGCTGCAATTCACGGTAAAAACTTTATTAACCCTTAAGTAACAAAGTCCGGAAAACAGGACGTCTATATAGTTTACTTAGTGACAATATCCGGTTTACCGGACGTCCGTAAGTTAAGGTGAGATGGAAGGATGGTTTTAACTCAAAATTTCGATTTTTGGTTTTTTATGTTTTTAAGTTTAGGCCTAGATCTACCAAAAAAATAAAACGTTAAATTACGTCAAAAATATATTTTTTTATGAAAAAATTAAGTTTTTATTAAGTTAACACAGAAAAATTAACATGTTACCAAGAACGAATATTTTTCACAATATTATACTGCTCGTTTTAGTGCAAAGAGAATTTTAGTTTTTAAAATATCTGCACCACTGTTTTTTGTATTCTCAGCTGTTGGTTCAGCTTTCTAAACAAAACTGTTGATGGGAAATTTACTTGTTTGTGTACATTTTGTTTTTGGTTTGCGTTTTCCCGTAAATTTAAATTTTTAACACTAGGTACATTTTTCACAGAAACCAATAAACCTACCAGGCTGAAATTTTTACCAGTTAATTATCTTGTATATCCAAATATACCGACATCTTTATGACTTCCTCAGGTGCTCCAAAAATTAGTAATACGCAAAAAACGTAGAAAACAATTTGTAAAAATTTTAATGTTATTCGTAGGTCTAATATTTAAAAAAAATCTGGTGTGAAACACTCACACAACTTTCTCTTGCCAATGCAAATAATTAATAATAAACCTAATATTATTAATAAAATATTAGAAATAAACAAAACAATAACCTCAAAAACATAACCTTATTTTAATCATGAGTGAATGACGCAAAATGAAAATCGAACTCAATTTGGCATAAAAAACGAAAAATCACACTTTCACGCAAAACTACGCTCTGTAGAGAAAAATGCTTTAGATAAAAGTTGTAGATCTTTTAATTTTCTATAAATTTAATTCTATACACTTTTGTCGTAAAATGTATACTAAGGCCGAAATCTTAAAAAAATCGATTTTTCACACGTTTTCGTGAGAAAAAATCAGAAAATTGCAAATTACCGCTAAACTAAGCGTTATACAAAAAAATGTTTGAAATAAAAGTTATAGGATTTTAAATTCTCTACAACTTTTATTATATAAATTTTTGCGCTAAATTGCATATTAAAGCCGTAATCTTAAAAAAAACTATGTTTTTACGTCAAAACAGCCTCACCCAGAATTTCAGCCAACATGGCGCCTACCCTATCTTGTAGAGAATAAAAAATTGAGTAAATGAGGCGATTTTAAAAAAAATCGTAGGACCAGTTTTTGAGAAAATCGCAAAAAAGTGAAAAATTACACGAATAAACTACTACTTCCGGTTGACCGATTTTGATGAAAATGTTCGTGTCGGGTCCGGTAGTGATATGTAACTTAAGTTTCAAGTTTCAAGTTCGTACGATGTTCCGTTCTTGAGATATTCTGTTCACACACACACACACACACAGACCAATCGCTAAAAACATGTTTTTTGGGTTCAGGGGGTCTGAAAACGTATAGATCCGGTGAAAACTCGACATGAAAACAATACTTTCCTTCCTATATATTCATATAGGCAAGAGAAAGTAAAAAATGTATGGTCCAAAGATTAAATTGAAAAAGTCAGTAGCTCGAGAAGAAATTCGACAGCTATTGGTGTGTAAAGCTTTATTTCCCTATCTTTTACCAATCCTATGAAAAATGTACCTAAAAATAGCAAATTTAACAATTTTAATTGTAATTTTCCCAAGTAAAACGAGGATTGTAGTGGTTTACAATTCCCTCTGAAAAGCACATATTTTCCACTCTGCAAATGACACCTTCACTTCCTTCACTATAGGGTCTGGCTTTATAATGAAATTCATTACTTTCAGAGGAGATAACTCTGATTAGTGTATTTTACACCTCTACCTCTTCTGTTCTTAAATGATTCGTCATTTAATTAGCTGACCATATGATAAGAAACAGAACTATTTATTTTAGTTTAGCAACGAACAGATTGAGAGTAAATAATTCGACTCTCCACCTGTCTGTTATGGGCAGAGATTTAACATAACAGCGAAAACAATATAATTTACATTTCAACAAATATTTATATCGTACATGAATCGCGAACGAATCAATACTTACAGACAATTTACAGTTAATGAAATATTTTCATTAAATACTGAACGTGGATGAATCATCATTTGATCAAACACGCGAGCGAAATCAACTGAAATACAGTGCAAACTTCATTGAAACTGTAATCAGCTTAATAAATATTATTATATAAGCTTCGTCCAGCAATAGGTAACGCACAAATGCGTACAATCCGTCTATCAGACCGTCCGTCCGTCGGGTTTATATAGAAATTTGTAATTAAGTAGTTAACTAAATTTACATTTAACCATTTGAACTGTGTAACGTAACTAACGATAAACAATGGGATGGTTTAAAGAGAGAAAGGGAGAAAGAGAGAGATGGGGAGAGATGGAGGGGGAGGAGATGAGCAAGGATAGAAGGGATATTCTATAGTACGGTATTGGGGAGGGGGATAGAGGGATTTGGAATTACAGAAGAGAGGCTTTTGTTACTGCGATGTAATTGTGATTGATGTAGATGAAGCCATGTCAGTACCAACAACAATGTGGAAGAGTAAACCGACCAGATCAGAAACCGACAAAGACGGAGAGAATATGAAGACAAAGAGAAACTAATAAGAATGACGTAAGAAGGAGAGGGAAGTAGGTTTGGAAACGGCGAAGGAAACACACAGAGGAATCTGATGGGATGAACAACCGAGCTATTTATCATCGTAGCGTATAGTTCATTCCTTTAAAAACAACAAAAATATCAAGAAAATTACCATGTCTATTTTTTGTTTTGTAAAACGGAAATCTGATGTGAAACACTTCCACGAATTTCACTTGCCAATGTAAAATGAAAAACCAACCTAATTTTAATCATTTTTCCGTCCAATTACAACTTCTGACAGTCCACTGATGTCAGAGCAACGAGGATTGCTCTACGAATTTTTAAAATTTCTTTTTAGATTCCATCAAAATTTTCCCGTTCAATAACAATATTTAACATTCCACTAATAATGTCCGTGACGAGGCACAGCGGAACACGAGTCCAACGAGAATTGCTGTAAGAATTTTTCAAATTTCTCTTTAGATTTCGTCAAAATTTTCCCGTTAAATAATATTTTTTGATATTCTACTTCTGTCCGTGACGAGGCACAACGAACAACGAAGTGTAACGAGTTTGCTGTCAAAATTTTTTAATTTCTTTTTAGATTCCGTCAAAATTTTCCCTTACAATAACAATTTTCCATATTCCACTGTTGTTAGTGACGAGCCACAGCGAAGCACGAGTGCAACAAGTATTGCCGTACGACATTCATTGCTGTCAGAATTTTTACAAATTTCTTTTTAGATTCCGTCAAAATGTTCCCGTGCGATAACATTTTTTTGGCATTCCATTGGTTTCAGTGACATGGTACAACGAAGCACCAGCGCAACGAGTATTGCTGTCAGAATTGTTTAAATTTAATTTTAGATTCCGTTAAAATTTTCCCGTCCACTAACAATTTTTGATAGCAAATAATCATGTTCCTTATCATATCGTCATCCAACTACATGATTGAAGCATTTAAGAAGAGGTTATTGTTGTTGTTTAGGTCAACAGCTGAATGACTGGTTTGAACCTCTAGAGGTTTTACTAAGTAAAAACGAGGAGCGATATGGTTTACTATTGCCTTCCTCACCAAGTTGAACGAGTATGATTATCAGCATGCCACACCCTCCGAAAAACACCCACTTTCCATCCTGCAAATGACACTTTCACTTCATTCACCACAAGGTCTATCTGTATAGTGAAATTCATTACTCTCAGAGGAGATAACTCTGACTAGTATCTTTTACACCTGTACCTCTTCTGTTCTTAAATAACATTAATTTAATTAGCTGACCATGTTATATAAGAAAAAGAACTATTTTTTCAGCCCTGCAAAAAACAGATTGAGTGCAAATAATTAAACACTCCACTGGTCTGTTATGGTCAGATTATATAATTGTTGTTTAGGTCATCAGCCAAAAGGCTGGTTTGAACCTGTGGAGGTTTTATACTAAGTAAAACGGGGAATGAGCTGGTTTACCATTGGCTTCCTCACTGAGTGGAAAAATATGCTTATTAGCATGCCGGGCCCTCTGAAAAGCACACATTTTCCACTCTGCAAATGACACTTTTACTTCATTCACCACAGGGTCTGGCTGTATAATGAAATTCATTACTTTCAGAGGAGATAACTCTGACGAGCATTTTTTACACCTGTACCTCTTCTGTTCTTAAAAAAATATTCATTAAATTAGCTGACCATGAGATATAAGAAACAGAACTATTTTTTAGCCCTGCAACAAACAGATTGAGTGCAAATAATTTAATACTTCACCTGTCTGTTATAGTCAGATTATATAATTGTTGTTTAGGTCATCAGCCAAAAGGCTGGTTTGAACCTGTAGAGAATTTACTAAGTAAAACGAGGAGTGAAGTGGTTTACCATTGCCTTCCTTACTGAGTGGAAAAGTACGCTTATCAGCATGCCCCGGGCCCTCTAAAAAGCACATATTTTCCACTCTGTAAATGACACTTTCACTTCATTCACCACAGGGTCTGGCTGTATAATGAAATTCATTACTTTCAGAGGAGATAACTCTGATTAGTATCTTTTACACCTCTACCTCTTCTGTTCTTAAATAACATTCATTTAATTAGCTGACCATGTGATATAAGAAACAGAACTATTTTTTAGACCTGCAACAAACAGATTGAGTGCAAATAATTTAACACTCCACCTATCTGTTATGGGCAGATTATATAATTATGGATCATATATTATTACTAGCCTGGAATAATTTATTATTAAAATAATTAAAAAGGCTATTGCACCCGATCGCTCGAAACGTTATGTTGGAATTAACGCGACGACGTAAGGTTTTTTTAAGCTCTTTTAAGTTGTTGAGCGCTTTTACATACTTGAATACCCACACTACTACTTTTCTTTTTAGAGTTTGTTAATAGAATCATAGACACAAACGTCGTATTCATAAACATACACATACACACGCGCACGCGCGCGTACAACACACACATACCGACTGTGAATGAGATGGAAAGAATGTTTATATCTTCTGGTAAACATAACTTTTAAAAAGTTATTTCTGGAATGGTAGTCTCATCGTTTCCATCGGTTTTATGTTGTATTTCTCCTCTTTAAACTTAGTTTTAATACGTTTAACTTCTTTGACTTGACTGCTCTTCTGTACACCTCTTGAAGATTGTTGGAAATTCATCTGTTTTAATTATTATACCAATCGTTTTATTTACTCAGAGTTTATAATTTGTTATCAATATTTACTTTATCTTGCCTATATGAATATATATAGCAAGGAAAGTAATGTTTTAATGTCGATTTGTCGAAATCAAGTTTTCACCGGATCTACACGTTTTCAGACACCCTAAAACCCAAAAAAACATGTTTTTAGCGATTGGTCTCTCTTTCTCTCTCTCTCTCTCTGTGTGTGTGTGTGTGTGTGTGTGTGTGTGTGCGCGCGCGCGCGTGTGTGTACAGAATATCTCAAGAACGGAACATCGTACGAACTTAAAACTTGAAACGTAAATTAGATATTACAACTGGACCCGACACGAACATTTTCATCAAAATTGATCAACCGGAAATAGTAGTTTATTCATGTCATTTATTACTTTTTTGTTCTACAAGATAGGGTAGGCACCATATCTGCTGAAATTCTTGGGAAGGCTGTTTCCTAGTAAAGAAATTGTTTTTTTAAGATTGCGGTTTTAATATGCAATTTAGCGCAAAAATGTATGCACTGACAGTTGTAAAGTTGTAGAGAATTTAAAATCCTACAACTTTTATTTTAAACATTCAAATTTTTTGAAAATTTCAGCCTTAGTGTGCATTTTACGATAAAAGTGTATATTGAAATTAATAGATCTAAAACTTTTATTTAGAACATTTTTCTCTACAGAGCCGTGTTTAGCGTAAAGAGTGATTTCCCGTATTTTTAAGCCCAACTGAGGTTGATTTTCATTTTGCGTTTTTCACTCATGATTAAAATTAGGTTATGTTTATTGAGGGTAGTTTTTTTGTTTATTTCTAATGTTAGTTTATATTGCTAATTATTTTCATGGGCACGAAAAAAGTTGTGTGAGTGTTACACACCAGATTTTTTAATAGTTCAGTTTCTTTTGTCCTCGGTCAAATAAAATCTGTGAAACAGTTTAATAGGCCTATTCCCTTTTTTTGACGCTGACAACGTGTTGAAGGCTTCCATGATGAGTAAAAACAGAACGGATGAACCGATGAAAGGAGAAAAGCATACAGTGAACGAATTCTGAGAATGTGGGCTCCTAAAAAGAACTTTCCAGAATCGTCTGATGTGAAACACTCACACGACTTTCTCTTGCCAGTGCAAATAATTAACAATAAACCTAACATTCGTAATAAAACATTAGAAATAAAAAAAAACTAACCTCAAAAACATAACCTTATTTTAATCATGAGTGAAAGACGCAAAATGAAAATCAACCTCAGTTTGGCCTAAAAATACGGAAAATCAATCTTTCACGCTCAACTAGGCTCTGTGGAGAAAAATGCTTTAAATAAAAGTTGTAGGTCTTTTAATTTCCTATAAATTTTATTATATACACTTTTGTCGTAAAATGCATTCTAAGGCCGAAATCTTTAAAAAATCGATTTTTCACAAGTTTTCGCGAGAAAAAAAACAAAAAATTGCTAATTACCGCTAAACTAAGCGTTATACAAAAAAATGTTTGAAATAAAAATTGTAGAATTTTACATTCTCTACAACTTTTATTATATAAAGTTTTGCGCTAAAATGCATATTAAAGCTGTAATCTTAAAAAAACAACGTTTTTACGTGAAAACAGCCTCACCCAGAATTTCAGCAAACATGACGCCTACCCTATCTTGTAGAGAATAAAAAATTGAGTAAACCAGGCGATTTTAAAAAAAATCGTACGACCAGTTTTTGAGAAAATCGCAAAAAAGTGAAAAATTATACGAATAAACTACTACTTCCGGTTGACCGATTTTGATGAAAATGTTCGTGTCGGGTCCGGTAGTGGTATGTAACTTAAGTTTCAAGTTCGTACGATGTTCCGTTCTTGAGATATTCTGTTCACACACACACACACACACACACACTCACTCACACCAATCGCTGAAAACATGTTTTTTGGGGATCAGGGGGTCTGAAAACGTATAGATCCGGTGAAAACTCGATTTCGAAAAATCGACATGAAAACAATACTTTCCTTCCTATATATTCATATAGGCAAGAGAAAGTAAAAATTTGGGATGAAAATACGATCTCGTTCTGATTAATACTAAGAAAGCGAAGAAGTAAAACTACTAGACTACAATGTACAATTATGTAAACGTTATTGTTTATTGTCAATTGTTGGACCAAATTCGGTCTTATGAGTTGTAATTAAACATCTGTATTATAATCTTAAGTACCTTGAATTTATAGTTAATTTATGATTCAAGAGTAATTACCGGTACAGTAGGTGTGTATTGTAGCAGTACATACATACACCCAGGCGCTGTATTGGTTTCTGTCCCCAGTGATTCGATGACGTAAATAGTTACAGTTCTACACTGTAAATTAATTCCCGATTAATCCATCCATGCATGTATTGTTCTCTAGGTCAAAATAGCCAAATTTCATTTTGAATTAGCTGTTCCACTGGTGCTTCATTGTACCTCATCACTGACATCAGTGGAATGTCAAAAATTGTTAATGGATGGGAATATTTTAACGAAATCTAAAAAGAAATTTAAAAATTCTGACAGCAATACTCGTTGCACTCGTGCTTTGTTGTACCTCGTTACTGACATCAGTGGAATGTCAAAAAATGTTATTAAACGGGAAAATTTTGACGGAATCTAAAAAGAAATTTAAAAAAATTCTGACAGCAATGAATATTCTACAGCAATTTTTGTTGCACTCGTGTTTCGCTGTGCCTCGTCAGGAGTGACATCAGTGGAATGTCAAAAAACATTACTTAAACGGGAAAATTTTGAAAATAATTTAATTTTACATTAATATCTGATTTGATTAATCAGCTGTTTTAAAAATGTCAGCAGGTAAACTGATTACTAAAATTGTCTTTTACACCTCTATCTCTGCTGTTCTTAAATGATTCAATTATTTAATTCGCTGACCATGTGATAAGAAACAGAACTATTTTTTTACCCCTGCAAATAATTTAACACTCCACCAGTATGTTATAGGCAGATTATATAATTTTAAAATTTACACGGATAAACTACTACTTCCGGTTGACCGATTTCGATGAAAATGTTCGTATCGGGTCCTCCAGAAGTATCTAACTTAACTTTCACGTTTCAACTACGTACGATGTTCCGTTCTTGAGATATTTTGTTCATAAACACATACCAATTTCTGAAAAAATGTTTTTTTGGATTCAGGAGATCTGAAAACGTGTAAATCCGGTGAAAACTCAATTTCTAAAATTAGACATGAAAACAATACTTTCCTAAATATATATTCACATAGGCAAGAGAGAGTAAAAAAACAAAAACAAAATAAAGATGCTGATGATACACCAAGAAACGTTGAAAAAACCAAATGCTTATCAACCAGAATTAGTTTTAATTGCAGGAGATATCTATGTCACCTTCATTTTGCAAGAGAACGTACACACATAGCTAACGACCTTAGGAATGACAATGGCATGAAATTCCTTTGTGAAAACTAATTCTATAAGTGATATTGAACTAGTATACAATAAAAACACAACAAAGAAAGGCAAAGAACTTCGATTTCCTCTACAAAACATTTTACCGATATGATAACTTAATAATAATTTTATTATACATATTAATGAGACTAAAATATGCTATATTACAGAGTGATTATTTAGTCCTGTTACCCAATTGTTAATGTCTGATAATTATTTTCTACGAGAGGGAAATTTCGTTTTTTGAACGAAGTTGGTAGCCCTACTCAACCGGTATAGATAAACGGCAGTGTAAGTTGATTCTTTTTGAACTGTGTAAAATTGTGTGCCGTTTCCGGCCTATGAACAGCATGTCTTTTAATCTAGAACAACAGGTTTCATTCTTGAAAAATTTTTGCAACGAAATCGTACCCGAGTTTAAAGATCATTTCAAATTAAATTTGTTGGTGTTCCTCCACCAGAAAAAATGTCAATTTCTAGGCTAACAAATCGATTTCGAGAGACAGGTTGTGTTTCCGATAAAAAAAACGTAGTGGTCAACCAACTCTCTTGACTGATGATGTTTTAGAGAATGTGAAAACAAGATTGCTCAATTCTTCACGGAAAAGTTTACGAAAACTTTCCTCGAAGTAGGTTTCTCATATTCGAATGTTCCAAAACCTTCTAAAAATTTGAAATTTTATCCGTATCGGGTACGATTAGCCAAGAGCTTCAGCCTCCAGATTTTAAACACGGTGTTTATTTTTATTCTTCTTCTTGTAGTTGCATTCTTCTAACGAAGATTAGCAATCATCATGGCTATCTGCACCTTGGAGACGGCTGCTCTAAATAGTTCACTTGTATTATTTTTATTAAGTTTATTAAATTTATAAATTAAATTATTGTAAACACAATGTTAATTAAAAATTGACATTTTTTCTGGTGGAGGAACACCAATAAATTTTACACTCGCGTACGAATTCGTTGTAAAATATTGTACAAGAATGATAACCCGTTGTTCTAGAGTAAAAAACATTCTGTTCGTAACACGACCGGAAACGGCACAAAATTTTACACAGCTCAAGGAAGGTAAGGCTGGTCCAAGAGAATCAGAGAAATTTTTAGAAAGATCCTCCGCAAAAAATTGGGTTCAAAGATAATAGACGAACAATATTGCGTTACAAGGTGTAGAAGACTGTACAAGGTTTTACGGTCATTTGTATAGAATGGATTCAAAACAAAATTTTCAGACACTAAGCAGTAAACCTAAGGTATCGGATAAATGGTTCAAAGGAATCAAAAAGTATATTGAAAAAACAGAATAAACCGAGAAAACTTAATGAACCGAACCAAATTCAGCCAACAATTACTGATTTCAAAGGTTTCCATAAAGAACAAAAACAGAACACCGGGTGGTCGGAAGAAAGGAGAAAAGCCTAAAGTGAAAAATTCCGAAAATGTGGGCTATAGAATGACCTTCCAGAAACATCTAAATTTACCTCATGTGGTCTAAAATTGGTCCTTAACGAAAAAAAAATAATAAGACTAAAATATTTCGAAAAATAAAACATTAAAAAAAACTTAAAATCCCTTCCATGAGACTAGCGTGTCATGACTGGTGACTTTTAAAAAACTTACTCTTGACTTATGGCAAAAACCATTAGTAATTTATGCATCAACTCTTCAAGACATATCGAATAACACTAGTTTTGTTTCTTAACTCCAAATCTGATTTCTTGACTTCCGGTTTTGAGGAACTTCCGGTCGAAATCGGAACTTCAACCTAATTAGGCCCTCTAACTTATATATATACTAGCATAGATTACGATGCGAAAACCGTTTGTTGCTAACTCTTGTAGTTTCTCACATCTAGGTGTGACGGACGGACAAAACCAAGTTATTTATTTATTTATTTAATTTAATTGTTTGCAACAGGCCGAACACGGCCCAATTACAGAAACAATATTTCATTACAGAGCAAAAGACAATACAAAAGTAAAAGGCAAAGAAAAGGAGAAAAATACAATCAAAAATAGTCAATAATGCAAACAGAATTAAATATAACTAAAACAGTATTATACACTACGATTTAACAAATAATTTACTGATTAACAATCATGATAGATGTCAAAAAAAAACAAATTTAACACACATATAATGTGGAATTGCTTGGAAACTTACATCTTGAAAGACTTAAGAATGGCTGACCTATACGATGCTCGGCTCTGGCAAAATGGATCTATTGCCACAATTCTGTCCATGATATTATAATTGACTATCATGCAGTTAACCGGCGAATAAGCTGCATAATTAGTGGAAGAAGATCTCTGATAAAACATATTTTTTGAACGGTTACAAAAACTTGGGACGCGAAATAGTATAGTATAGTATAGATGACAAAATTTAAAAAGTTACCACCAGAAATATTAAATGAAGCGTTAAAATAATATACTGAATACGTTTATAAAATTTATTAGTGTTATGAAATTAAGTAATAATATATAGAAGTAACTTAGGAGTATGAAGTAAGTCAAACTTAGCAAAGTAGGCTGAACTACATGCATGTACACGTAGAAAACAAGACGGGACTTAATAACTTGCGTCGGAACAGATGCGTGTGCATGTTGCAACTTTATAATTTATTCAAGTGATATAGGTAACGGAGAATAAAGTTTAGCCCACAAACGAAACAAACAGCCTGAGCGCGTGCTATTTGTTTGTGTGTGCTTAAAATTTAAATAAATGTATACAGTACTTATTTTATACCGGTACTTAAAAACGTTTATTAACGTCTGTTTTACAAGAATAATAATCAGTCTCTGTAGAAAAAATTCTAAAAATAAAAGTTAAAGGTATTTTTTTAAAAAAAAATTTCTTTTACATTTTTAACGTTTTTGTCGTAACATACACACTAAAACGACAATTTTAAAATATTCATTTTTTACCAAATTTGATAAGCAAAATATTAAAAAACACTAATTCCCGCTAAACTTAGCGTTGTAGAAAAAATATGTTTGAAATAACAGAATAGGATTTTTTTTAAATTTCCTACAACTTTTAATAATATCGCCTTTTGCCCTAAATACATATTAAGACCACAAACTTTATTTTAGCTTTTATTTGTTATCGGGAACTGTGCTTTATTGACAACCACCCAATTTGATCGCTGTTTTTCGTTGTATTTTTTGACGTGATTCTGCATGAATTGTTGAACAGCGGCCTCCAATGGAGTTTGTTCAAGAATGGATGTCAATTGGTCACCATACAAAGTCGCTTGCCTAAATAGTGTTACTTAACAAATAATAGCGACTTTCAACCAGTTGACTGACTGGGCTGACCCGAAGACCACAAACTTAAAAAAAAATTTCACGAGACCCCGAAAAATAACTTCGGAAAACATGGCGCAACCTTATCTTGTAAAACAAAAAAATTATGGTATGACGCGATTTTTTTAAAAAAAATGTAAGAGCCCTTTTTGAGAAATTAACAAAAAACCAAATATCGCACGAATAATATATTACTTCCGGTTGACTGATTTTGATTAAAATGTTCTTGTCGGGTCCATTCTTATGGTACTTAACTTAAATTCAAAATTTCGACTTCGTACGCACTCCGTTCTTATAATAGTTTGTTTACATAGTTATACAGAAAAATCGCTAAAAAAAATTTTTTTTGTTCAGGGACTTAAAAACGAGTATTTCCAATGCAAACTCATGAATTACTGTGTAACTCACAGTAACTCTGAACGCTTCAATACTGGAGTTTTTCAAGTCGTTATCGAAATCAAGTTTTCCAAATCAGAGATCCATCCAATGCTTACAACATAACTTCTGTCTACATTATCCGAAGTCTATGAACAAATGTTTTCTACCATGAAAGTTAGGAAAAGTAATATCAGAAACAGATTGCAGATCACTAATCAGGTGACTCCAGTTACAACAAAATTTTTACACTAATTAGGAACAGAGGTACAGTTCCATTTATCTCAATCATTAAAAATATGTTAAAATTCAATAAGAAATTTTTATAAAAAAAATTGCCTATAACAGGCAGTTGGAGTGTTAAATTATTTCCACTTGATCTGCTAGTTCCACGGTTACAAAAAATATTTCTGTTTCTTATCACATGATTTTTTTTTTTTATTCCTAATTTGTGTACGTTGCAATCTGTTCAATTCAGAACAATAAGCAACCCCATGACCCAATGAGATGAGGATGATGTGTATGACGTGTGAATGAGGTGTAGTCTTGTACAGACTCAGGCCGACCATTCCTGAGAGAGTATGGTTAATTAAACCCCAACCATCAAAGTACACCGGTAACCACTGTCTAGTATTGAAATCCGTATAAAAGTAACTACCTTTACTAGGATTTGAACCAGGAACCTTCATCTCCGAAAATCAGCTGTTAAACAGCTGATTTTGGCGACGACTTTACCTCTAGACCAACCCGGTGGGTTTATCACATGATTAGCCAAAATTATTTTAAAAACAGAAGAGGTAAATGAGTAAAAGGTACTAGTTAAGAGTTATCTCCTTGAGAAAAATGGATTTTATTATACAGCCAGACCCTGTAGTGAATGAAGTGAAGGTTTCATTTGTAGGGTAAAAAGTATATGCTATTCAAAAGGCCTGGTATGCTGATAAGCATATATTTCTACGCAGTGAGGAAGACAAATGTTAACCACCTCATTTCTTGTTCTATTTCGTAAGTAAAGGCCTGTGACGCAAACAACAATACTGTGTTTAAAACCTGTGTGTCTGTACGCATGTCAAAATTGTCTTAAAATTACCAGAAAGGCTAGTCTAAGAGAAGTAAACTGCCCATAACAGACAGGTGGAGTGTCAAATTATTTACACTCAATCTGTTCGTTGCAGGGCTAAAATAAATAGTTCTGTTTCTTATCACATGGTCAGCCAATTAAATGACTGAATCATTTAAGAACAGAAGAGGTAGAGGTGTAAAAGATACTAATCAGAGTTATCTCCTCTGAAAGTAATGAATTTCACTATACAGCCAGACCCTGTGGTGAATGAAGTGAAGGTGTCATTTGCAGAGTGGAAAATTTGTGCTTTTCAGAGGGCCCGGCATGCTGATAAGCATACTTTTCCATTCAGTGAGGAAGGCAATGGTAAACCACCTCACTCCTCGATTTACTTAGTAAAACCTCTACAGGTTCAAACCAGCCTACAGGCTGATGACCTAAACAACAACAAGAGAAGTAAAGAAATTTCAGAAAAATATCCTCCGCAAGATAATGGGTCCGATGGTACAAAATAGGTTATGAGAACGAGAAGAACTGTATAAGGGAAATGAACGATTCGAAAAAGAAGATTGAAATTTTACGGACACCAGTAGCTATAGGAAGGATGACAAAAGGTTCACAAAACATCTTTTTTGCCAACTTCCAAAGCAGTCTTTCGGATGATGATCTAAACACCAATATAAAAATAAAAATTCATTTCGAAAAATCGATTCTTCTTTTTCCTTCAAGGGTTAGGCATTTCTGCTAGACCCGGCACCAATTTTTTCTTCGGCCTGCCAATATCTCTACTTCCCACCGATTTGTATATACCAGCTAAATTAGGCAAGCGGCTGTCTGGCATACTATTTAAATGGTCGTCGAATTGGGCACGATACAATTTTATTTTATCGTTGAGTGGAAAAATTCCCAATTCTTGCCTTTCGGATTTATGATCCAATCTAATCTTGTGCAACCCTTGACAAAGTACGTTAAAAAATCTATATAAAAACAATAAATTATTTCCCAATACTTTCATATTGAGCAAGATAAAGTAAAGAAAATAAAAATTCAAGAACGAACCTAACCTAGGTTAACCGAAAATTTTACAACCGATTACGAAACAAAACTAAAAAAATCCTGAATAAAAATATTAAAACCAAAATAGGTCATGTAGCACGTTACATGCAACAACGACTGTACTTAAACTGATTTTTCAGAGAGTTTGTATGAAAGTCATGTGTTAGATTCGCGTGATGGATAACGTTATTACATTGCACGGCGGTCATGTAAAAGCGTTCTCTAATTGTTCAGACCACAATAATATTTACCTTCGCTTTTATGCACTGTAATTTTGTAATACCTAATCTAACTATGTATTTAATGCAGTGCGATTGCAGTGTAGAGAGACGCAGTACTGTAGTAATTTCGTTACGAAACGAGAACAGATTGTGGTTATACGTTGCAGTAGAGTGTTAGCCGCTAAGTCTGACCTACATCAATAAATAATTAAGTTAATCTACTATACCCGTATTATCGAACGGTCATGAAGAACAGGAACAACTTTAAACTAGTACAGTATAATCGCGGTAATTCGAACCCCCGATACACCGAACCTCCAGTTATCCGAACGATCACTTATTATCATGTTTCTAATTTATATTTTTTAACCATTTAGAATTTTCTTTTTAAAAAAGTTTAATAAATGGAGTGCGGGACACTGAAAAGAAAAACATTGAAAAAACAGCAGGGAACCTAAAGCCCAGCGAAAATAGTACAGTATAGTCGCGTTAATTCGAACCCCCGTTACACCGAAACCTCCAGCAATCCGAACGATCACTTATATTGTTTCTAACTATCTTTTAACAATTTAGAAATTTTTAAAAAAATTTCTAATAAATGGAAGAGGGCCACTAAAAAAACAACATAGAAAGCAGCAGGTAAACCTGATGCCGAGCGAAATATTACAATATGGTCGCGGTAATCCGAACCCCACCGTACACCGAAACCTCCAGTAATCCGAAAGATTACTTATTATCGCGTTTTTAATTATTTTTTTACCATTTAGAAAAATTCTTTAAAACCGTCTAATAAATGGAGTGCGGGCGACTGAAAAGAAAAACATTGAAAAAACAGCAGGTGAAACCTGATGCCCAGCGAAAATAGTACAGTATAGTCGCGTTAATTCGAACCCCCGGTACACCGAAACCTCCAGTAATCCGAACGATCACTAATATTGTTTCTAATTATCTTTTAACAATTTAGAATTTTTTTTTAAAAACTTCTAATAATGGAAGAGGGGCCACTGAAAAAAAAACATAGAAAGCAGCAGGTAAACCTGATGCCGAGCGAAAATAGTAGGGCCTACAGTACGGTCGCAGTAATCCGAACCCCCTGTACACTGAAAACTCCAGTAATCCGAAAGATTACTTATCGTGTTTTTAATTATTTTTTTTACCACTTAGAAAATTTCTTTATAACCGTCTAATAAATGGAGTGCAGGCTACTGAAAAGAAAAACATTGAAAACAGTAGGTAAACCTGATGCCGAGCGAAAATAGTTAGGTACGGTCGCGGTAATCCGAACCTCCAGTTATCCGAACATTATCATGTTTCTAATTTATATTTTTTCACCATTTAGAAATATTCTTTAAAAACGTCTAATAAATGGAAGCGAGGCCACTGAAAAGAAAAACATTGAAAGCAGCAGGTAAACCTGTTGCCGAGCGAAAACAGTACAGTATGATCACGGTAACCGAACTCCCGGTACACCGAAACCTCAAGTAATCCGAACGATCACTTATGTCTCTAATTTTTTTTAACAATTTAGAAATTTCTTTTTAAAAACTTATAATAAATGGAAGGCGGGCCGCTGAAAAAAAAAACAGTGAACGCAGTAGGTAATACCGATGCCGAGCGGGCTTTAAACTCATGGTTTTTCCAAAACAGTAACGCAATCTACAGTCAGTGGAGACATTCTCATCCAAAGCGAAGTTTTTCTACAAGGAAATTATCGGGAATGACGACTTTCAAACCAGTATAGGCTGGCTGGACAAATTCAAATAACGATACGGTATTAGACTGTTAACTGTTACCGGTGAAAAAATTTTTAGTGATATCGAAGATTATATGGACTTCAAAACAAAATTCTAGGATGACGTAGAAAAACGGGGTTTAACAGCAGATCAAGTATACAATGGAGATGAGTCGGCATTGAACTGGAAAATGTTGCCAGGACCTTAGTTCATAAAAAGGAAAAGACTACCGATAAATTCAAAATGGAAAAATAAACGTATAAAATTTTTCCCATGGAGTAACAGAACTGGGAATCACAAGTTATCATTGTTTGTTTCAAAATTACAAGAAAATAATAGTACTGTAACAGATTTCAAATAAAGGTGTCATTTACAATTTTGTGTTCTCGTTTTTAATAATTCTACCGTGCTATGCCACAAAACGCTTTAAAGTATATACACAGGAGCGTCGATTATTCGAACGTCAGTCATCCGAACCACCATCAATGGAAAACAATACATATTTGCTCCCGTAGAGACCTTTTCTGGCCTAAAAACTGGAATGCTATGGTGCGAAAAACAGCCTGAATTAAATGCTGCTGAAGCATTATTGTTGTTGTTTAGGTCAACTGCCGAAAGGCTGGTTTGAACCACTGGAGGCTTTACTAAGTGAAATGAGGTGTAAGGTGGTTTACTAGTGCCTTCCTGAGTGAGTTGAAAACTATGCTTTTCAGCTAGGGTCTCTGAAAAGCATCTACTTTCCACCTTGCAAATGACACCTTCACTTCATTCACTACAGGGTCTGGCTATATAATGAAATTCATTACTTTCAGAAGAGATAATTATGGATAGTGTCTTTTACACTTCTACCTCTTCTATTCGTAAATAGTTCAGTCATATAATTGGCTGAACATGTGATAAGAAACAAAACTATTTTTTTGTAGCCCTGGAATTAGCAGATCGAGTGCAAAAAATTTAACACTCCACCAGCCCGTTATGGGCATAATTGTGTAGATTACGAATCCGAAAAGCGTTTGTTGATATCTCTTGTAGTTTCTGATATCTTGGTGTGACGGACGGACGAAGACATGAGAAAATTATAAATGACAATTTAAAAAAAATAACGTAAATATAATGTTGTAATATATAGGGCAACAGCGCATGCGCGAAAATATGCTAGATATATTAAAGATGCCCTAGTTGACATCTATTGTAGTTTCTGTTATCTTGGTGTGACGGACGGACGGAGTCAAGAGAAAATTATAAAAGACAATTTAAAAAAATTAAGTAAATATTGGTAACAGCGCATGCGCGAATGTTGAGTCAGATGTATTGGAGATGCCTCTAATATAAACTTGACTTTAGTGTGCAGTATTACATAATTGTTCGACTTGTAAAGTAGACCAGACTAGACTAGTCCGTACTGATTACCACTACTAATAGACGTGGTACTGGATAATAAAAGTGACTTAACTTATGTACCAGTAAAACTTTCACTATCAAGAACGGATCATTATTATAGTACAACTATTAAGTTCAATTTAATGGCGTACGAATAATACTAATAACAATAAAATATTATCAGCTATCTTTGTTTAGAAGACCGTCTTGATTTAATCGTCCTATTTTCAGCATTACTAATTCGCTCCTTCGAATATCTTGTAATCAGTTCACTGTTATTAATGGTAAATACCCAGGAAATAATTACTACAACAACATTCTCTCTGTAATGCTTGTAAGATTGTACATACAAGCTTACTGATGTTAATACAATCTTCACTGCCTAATTTATCTTGGTTAATGACTCACAGCGTGTGTTCATTATTGTCATTACTACTGGATTATTGTCTTGCTATACAAGTGAATCACACTCATCATTTTTCATCTTTACTTTAGTTCTTTACCCAATGAGAAACCCTTTGATCATATTTATACTCCATTTTTTTTTGCGTCCAGGAGACTCCAGGAGGAGTATACATGTCAGTTAATACACATGAAATACATATAAGAATCACACAATGTATCCAGAACTATCAAGAAAGAAATTCTTGTACGCTATAAAAACTTTCACCGATCAAGTAATTTTTCAGATTTTTTTTAAAGAATGCAAATTATCAGAACATTTTAAAAATGGGGTAATTTATTCATGAATTTTCTCCCTGCATAAGTACGTTTTTGTTCAAACAATTTTGTGGATTGATTAGCCACATAATAATCATGTCTGTTTCTTGTGTTATGATTGTGGACATTGAAATTCTGCATAAAATTATTTTGCCTAACATACATAATCACCTCAAAAATGTAGAGAGAGGGAACTGTAAGCAATTTAAGCTCCTTAAATAGTGGCCTGCATGAGGTTAGTTAAATATCATCTGGTTGCATGGGTTAGTTCCCACCATACACCTAATAGCTTTCTTTTGAATTTTAAAAACCTTATTCATACAACCGATGCTAGAATTACCCCATACTAAGATACCATAACAGATGTGAGACAGAATGAGGCCATGATAAGCTGCCATTAGTAATTTTTTATCATTTAATCAGGTAATTTGTTTAAGTGCAAATACCCCAGATGATATTTTACAACAAACATAATTGGTATAGAAGCCCCAAGACAAAAATCTATCTAGAGATACTCCTACGGTTGACTTATATTAGTTACAGGGCTACCAAAAATAGTTCTGTTTATTACCACATGGTTATCCAATTATATGACTGAACTATTAAAGAACAGAAGAGGTAGCGGTGTAAAAGACACTAATCAGATTTATCTCCTTTGAGAGTAATGAATCATTATACAGCACGACCCTGTTGTGAATAAAACGAAGGTGTTCATTTGCAAGGTGAAAAATATGTGCCTCAGCAGCCTTACATGCTGATAAGCCAACTTTTCAACTCAGTGAGGAAGGCAAATGTAAACCACCACTCTACTCGTTTTACTTGGAGAAGTGGATGTCTTTATACAAAATAATATCCTAGATCATGAGCATACAGTAAAGTTTCTAGGAGTGTCACTAGATAGGACTACCTTTACTCCTAATTTCATTACTCCCACTTTATAGTGCGATTAAATTAAACCGATCAAATTTGTGATAAAATATCATCTGGAGTATTTGCAGTAAAACAAATTGCCAGATTGAATGATAAAAAAAATTGCTAATAGCAGCTCATCATGGTTTTATTTTATCTCATATCAGGCATTTGGGGTTAATTCATCACAGTGTAACATGGAAAGAGTTTTTAAAATACAGAAAAACGCTGTCAGGTGTATGATGGTAGTCAACCACCTTACCTCATGGAGATCACTATTTAAAGAGCTGCAATTGCTCACAGTTCCTTCTTAGTACATTTTTGAAGTGATAATGTACGTAAAGCAAAATACCTTTTTACAGAATTTAGATGTTCACAACCACTACACAAGAAACAGAATCGATTATTATGTTGCTAATCACAACACTAAACTGTTTGAACAACAACCAACTTATGCAGGTAGAAAATACATCAATAAATTGGCAAAAGGTTTAAAAAGTTGTGACAATTTAAATCATTTTTAAAAAAAGCTAAAACTATACTTTATTGATGAAACATTAAACAGTGTACACGAATTCCTTTCTAAATAGTTTTTGGTTGAAAAGTAATTAACTTCTAATTAAACAAATATTGTGTACTATTTGATACAAAAGGGGTTCATGACAAGCCTACTGAGTTAAGCAGCAGCGGAAACAAATTATTGGTAAATGATGAATTTATCATTGTGTTTAAGGGGTTCATGACAAGCCTACTGAAGTAAGCAGTAGCAGAAACAAATTTTTGGTGGTAAGTGATGAATTTATCATTGTGATTAACTTTTTTTTATCAGTTTTATCTTGACATGTTCTATACTTCCTTTTGGAGTCTCCTGTAAGAAAAAAAACGTAGTAAAGCCTCTAGAGGTTAAAACCAGCTTTTCGGCTGATGACCTAAACAAGTCAAAAATATTTCCCATATATATTAATTACATCATACAAAACGTTCGAAGAGGTATTTCAGATTTATTTATCAAATTTACTTTTACATCGACTTAATGTTTTTATAATTTGAAATTAAGTACAAGGTATTCAGGGTGGAGGAGCGACATAGGCTTAAAATTTAATAAAACAAGCTAAGAAAACATTTAAGAGAGTAAGTAATTCAATTCTGTTTATACGTAGAGTACACCACGGTAATATGACGAAACTTCCTCAAAACCAAAATGTAATATATTGGAAAGACAAGTGTGTGAGAGCGTGAGTGTGCAAATGCGTGCGCGAGTGACACAAACTCCATAGTTACAACAAGAGGGCGAGCTGTTGGTGGTGGTGGTGGTGTGGTGCGGTTGTTGGTATAGAAAAGTGGTTCAACATATTGCATTCCGGTAGCTTTATTTGGTTTAACCGTACCGCCCTCCCCAAAACAGACTCAAACTACCTACCTTCAGGAAGAAAAACCCCTCCTATCTTCAAGTGTACAACCTTTAAACAAGAGAATCTTACCTTGTCTATCATTTACTTTATGTAGGAAGAATGTCGAGAAAACAGCAAAAAAAAAAATACACAATTCAGATGTTCAACCTTTCAAATATTTCACTCTCTTTGTCAACAAAGTGTCAAAGTATATATTCCTTCTCATTTTACCATACCATATCAATACAAAAACTTTACTTTTTACGCAAATTTTGAATTCTTACATATAAGATTAAAAGAAAAAGTTTATGTTACAAAATTTTAAAATAAAAAAATTCAGATATTAATAAAAAAACAAATTAGAAAGAAAATTAAACATAATTTCCACTTCAAAGTTGGGCACCTCTTGGTACAAAAAAAACTATGGAAGACCTGCAAGAATTATGCATCACAATGGAGACATGCACGACCGCAAAATTTGTAGAAAAAGAATCAGAAACCAGGAAATTCAGTACAGATCGCAAGCCAAAAGAAGTGGGCGAAAATGGACAGACGAAGAGAAAAAGGCACAATGTGAGAGAGAGGATGAAAGGTTTTTGGAAACCTAAAACGAGGAAAAGAGCCACCACCAAGAGCTAGATTTTTGTGTTTTTAGCGCTCTCCTTAAGGGGAATATACGCAAATAATCATAATAATAAAAATCTGGTGTGAAACACTCACACAACTTTCTCTTGCCAATGCAAATAATTAACAATAAACCTAACATTAGTATTAAAACATTAAAAATGAACAAAAACTAACCTCAAAAACAAAACCTTATTTTAATCATGAGTGAATGACGCAAAATGACAATCGAACTCAGTTTGGCTTAAAAATACGGAAAATCACGCTTTCACGCTAAACTAGGCTCTGTAGAGAAAAATGCTCTGAACAAAAGTTGTAGATCTTTTAATTTTCTATAAATTTAATTATATACACTTTTGTCGTAAAATACCATACTAAGACCGAAATGTTAAAAAAAATCGATTTTTCTCACGTTTTCGTGAGAAAAAAAACAGAAAATCGCAAATTACCGCTAAACTAAGCGTTATACAAAAAAATGTTTGAAACAGAAGTTGTAGGTTTTTAAATTCTCTACAACTTTTATTATATAAGTTTTTGCGCTAAAATTTATATTAAAGCCGTAATCTTAAAAAAACAACGTTTTTACGTGAAAACAGCCTCACCGAGAATTTCAGCAAACATGGCGCCTACCCTATCTTGTAGAGAATAAAAAATTGAGTAAAATAGGCGATTTAAAAAAAAATCGTAGGACCAGTTTTTGAGAAAATCGCAAAAAACTGAAAAATTTTACGAATAAACTACTACTTCCGGTTGACCGATTTTGATGAAAATGTTCGTGTCGCGTCCGGTAGTGGTATGTAACTTAAGTTTCAAGTTTCAAGTTCGTACGATGTTCCGTTCTTGAGATATTCTGTTCACACACAGACACACACACACACACAGACACACACACACACACACACACAGACCAATCGCTAAAAACATGTTTTTTGGGTTCAGGGGGTCTGAAAACGTATAGATCCGGTGAAAACTCGATTTCGAAAAATCGACATGAAAACCATACTTTCCTTCCTATATATTCATATAGGCAAGAGAAAGTAATAAACAAATCTAATCCGAAACACTCTCACTTGATTTTCTCAGAATTAAATGCTCTACAAATTAATGTTTAAAGATCCAATTTACGAAATTGTTGTAAAAAAACCGGGTTTTATTCCCGAATTTCTTGTATTTAACCCCAAATTCCTCAAAAAACTACTAAAGGTAACCTACAGTTCGGAAACCTATTTTTTTATTAGCTTTTTCAGGTAACAATACATGCCTATTGTTTAGATCAGGAGCCGAAATGTTGGTTTGAACCTCAAGAGGCTTCACTAAGTAAAACTAAGAGCGAGGTATGTTACCATTGCCTTCCTCACCGAGTATAAAAGTTTGCTTATCAGCATACCAGGCCCTTTGAAAAGCATTTACTTTCCACCCTGCAAATGACACCTTCATTTCATTCATTACAGGGTAAGTATGTATAATGAAATTCGTTACTCTCAGAGGAGATAACAACTCAGACTAGTGTCTTTTACACCTCTACCTCTTCTGTTCTTAAATGGTCCAGTTACATAATTGGCTGATTATGTAATAAGAAATAGAACTATTTTTTGTAGCTCGGGACCAGCAGATCGAGTGCAAATTTTAACACTGTACCTATCTGTTATGAACAATTAAAATACATAAGAAACCATAAATTTTGCCACTTAATTTCCAAAAGTTTACTTTCTTTCACTTACTTTCCCGAAGTTCATTAAAGCTTTATTTGACTTTTTACCAAGGAATCATGCTGAAATAACTCGCTAACGAAGCGTTTTCGAACCTACATTTATATAACATATTTTTAAATATTTCAACTAGTAGAATACGCTGCAGAATTGCGGGGGGGGGGACCTCACGAATTACCATGTATATAAATATTTTATATAACTGAGCCATAAAACATTATTTTGATAACATTTCTACATTGCATCTTTCTATATAACTATCCATTCCGTTCATAGACAATGCTGCAATCGTATTAATTTAAATACAAAAGAAGAGACAGGACTATTTTATACAACTATAGTGTTCCGTGTTGCTATTTGAGTCCCCAGTTAAGGGGGTAGTCAACCCAAAAAATGAAAATGAACACTTCTGGCTATAATTTATCATTATTTATTTTAAATGAAAGAGTAATTTAATAGTAATGATCTATCATTTGAACCAAGCCAAAAAATTAATTACAGCCTCTAATATAAGACTGAGGTTGGAAAAGCGGGCTTTTACGAGGAATTAAATATCTCAGGAACCAAGAAAGATATCAACATGATTCTTATGCTACAAAATACAGAAAATTGCTGTCTATTATCTGTTGTGTGCACTTGTATGTATTTTTTTTATAAGAAATTTATTGAAGAAAAACTAGATTTTCAAAAACATTTATTTTATGTATTCACAGATTATTTTTTAACTAAATTTCTATTAAGGCTTTTGTAATAATCATTCCACAGATAATAGAGCAAGAAATTATGAACATTTGAAAAAAAACATCATCCAAGTATCTTCAATACAAAGCAAAATATTTAATTCCCAAGAATGTAGAATCATGCAAAAACCACACTTCCGGAAAACTTAAAAGTTGAAGGAATAATTTCACTCGCCTTGCCAGTGAGCTTTATTTTAAACAGATGTTTTATAACTTTCTATCAGCGTACAAACAAAGTAAACAAATGTTGTGCTTCAGAAAATTTTAAACTTCAAATATATGCAAAAAACAATCGAAATTTAAAAAAATCATCTTTTTGAGTTGACTACCCCCTTAATAGCAAAGAAACTAATTTTAAAAGTTTTGTGACGGAGTTTTGGGTCTATCAGTTTTGGTCTATTTAGTTCAAAGGACCGGTAGGGATTATTTGAATAATTTAGCTTAATGTTAAAATTTTTGTTTTTTTGTTTTTCATACGTAGGAAACCTCCTCGTTATCCATCAGACCAACTTTTTGCAGAAAATTCAAGTGATGAATGTCAGGCAACTGTTTGTAAGAGAGATCTTAAGAAAACTGCGTAAGAGTAAATCGAACATCCAAAATAGATCTACTTGGGAAAAAAACACCTACTTCTTCCAGATACAGCGAGAAGTGCGTTGTATGAACGACACCTCACTCAATTGGCCCCCCCCCCAAATTTTATAACCTGCTATCTAAACACATAACTGATTTGTTATTTTTTTGTTCAACGTCCGACTGTTCAGCAATTACTGATAATGCAGACGGTAATGGATGAAATTAATTTTTGCAACGTACAAACATATGCCGTGCCTGAATGGGATTGGAACCCAAGACCGCATGATGAGAGGCGAGCACGTTACTAACTACGCCAATGCGGCCGGTCATATAACTGAAAAAAATTAAATTAAATTTAAGAATGAACTGCAGAAATGGATAATTAATGTCGGAAGGGACAACATGGAAGTGACGCTAGGTAACACACGAAGTTAACTTGTGAACTCACTTGTACCATATTTTTTGTGGTAATAGTGTAGAAAATTAGTAAATAGGAATGGATATGTGCACTAAATTTATATAAAATATTGTCTGTTTAGATCATCAGCCGAAAGGCTGGTTTGAACCTGTAGAGGATTTACTAAGTGAAACGAGGAGTGAGGTGGTTTACAATTGCCTTCTTCACCGAGTGGAAAAGTACGCTTATCAGCATTGCCGGGCCCTCTGAAAAGTACATATTTTCCACTCTGCAAATGACACCTTCACTTCATTCACCACAGGGTCTGGCTGTATAATGAAATTCATTACTTTCGAAAGAGATAGCTCTGATTAGTGTCTTTTACACCACTACCTCTTCTGTTCATAAATGATTCAGTCATTTAATTGGCTGACCATGTGACAAGAAACAGAACTATTTATTTTAGCCTTTAACGAACAGATTGAGTGTAAACAATTTGACACTCTATCTGGCTGTTATGGGCAGCTATAAAATGTTACGATTTTAAATTACATTTTTTTTTCTTTTTTGGAAATAAACTATTATCTTATTATTATAATAACAGTAAACGTAGAAAATCAATAAAAATTAATATCAAACACCACCGACAAATGATACATAACTAAATTGACACCGGAAAATTTTTTTTAAGATGAATCAATAAATACCTAATGAGAATATTATTTAAATTTTATAAATCTCGAATAACAACACAATGATGACGATAAAATTTTAACAGCGAATATATAAAATTCTTAAAAAGAATTTACAAGTAACAACCACTTAGGCCTTAACAGAAAAAACTAGACCTTGGACATTGAACCTTCCTGCTTATGCAGTGCACACTGTATCTAAATATACGTATAAAATATATAACCAAGGCCAAAACCAGAACAGAAAACTATCTTACTGCTTCGTTTACCAACTATGTATGTATACATTATAATACAATGTAATTTATGTACAATATAAACAACAGACTACAACATAAATGTATAAAACATAAAAAAAAATTTCATGTGAAACAATCACACAACTTTCTCCTGCCAATGCAAATAATGAACAATACAACCTATCATTAGAAATAAACAAAAAACTCACCTCAATACACATAACCTAATTTGAATCGTGAGTGAAAGACGCAAAATGAAAATCAACCTCAGTTTGGCTTAAAAATACCAATAATCACTCTTTCACGCTAAACTGAGCTCTGTAGAAAAATAAAATATGTAAGTAGAGAAATGTACCTACAATACAATTTTTTTTTTTTTTTTTTGTTTAACGTCCGACTGTTCTGCAATTACTGCTAATGCAGACGGTGATGGATGAAATGATTTTTTGTAACGTATGAAAATATGCCGTGCCTGAATGAGATTCGAACCCAAGACCGCATGATGAGAGGCGAGCACGTTACCAACTAACAAACAACAGACTACAACAAAAAATGTATAAAACATAAAAAAAATCTGATGTGAAACACTGACACAACTTTCTCCTGCCAATGCAAATAATGCCGATGCAACCTAACATTAGAAATAAACAAAAAAACTAACCTCAATACACAAAACCTAATTTTAATCATGAGTGAAAGACGCGTCATACAAAATAATGTTTGAAATAAAAGTTGTGAGGTTTTAAATTCTCTACAACTTACATTATTACATTTTTTCGCTAAAATGCATATTTAAGTCGCAATCTTAAAAAAAAACAATTTTTTTACGTGAAAATAGCCTTTTCAAGAGTTTCAGCAGACATGGCGCCTACCCTATCATGCAAAGCATAAAAAATGTAGTAAATGAGGCCATTTTTAAAAAAATCGTAAAAGCCGTTATTGAGAAAATCGCAAAAACGTAAAAAATGATACGAATAAACTTCTACTTCTGGTTGACCGATTTTGATGAAAATATTCGTGTCGGGTCCTAACTTAAGTGTCAAGTTTCAACTTAGTACGATGTTTCATTCTTGAGGTACTTCGTTTACACAAAGACCAATCGCTAAAAATATGTTTTTGTTCAAGGGGTCTGAAAACTTTTAAATCCGGTGAAAACGCGATTTCGAAAAACATGACTTTCGAAAGACATGAATACAATACTTTCATTCCTATAGTCTATAATCAAACATATAAGCAAGAGAAAGTAAAAATGAGTCTTGGAGAAACAGAAATATTTAGGTTATAAAACTGAATTAGTGTAAAAACTATCACCGAAATTTTTCGTGTAGTGGGGTCAGCGCTTTTGACTTCTGTTCTATTTGTTCAAACTTCTTAGCATTTCTTGATAACTTATTTCCATCTACATTCCTTTACCATCACAATTTAGAAAGGGGTAACAGTGGACCATAGAAACAAAAAAATATATAAAATAAACCGTAACTTCAATGATTAATTCAAATAAAAATTTTCTGTAAACTAAAATTATAAAGATACGGAAAAAATTATATAAATTTAAATCTACTTACGTGAACGAAAACACTTGTAAAGTTTAAAAATACTATTCATTAACCAGATGAAGAAACGCTAACATACCTGTAACAAAAAAAAAAAAAAATTAAAATTGTATGACAAAAATAATTTAAATTAAATTAACTACGAAATTATTTTTAAAAAAATTTCGAAGGAGAGCAAATACGAGGAAATAACATTTTACCTAATTATAATAAAATATTAATAGAAATATTACTTTTTTTCGTAAAATCAGAAAATTATTTTTGTTTTAAATTAGTTATATATTTTAAATTTTCATAGTTGTCGGATCCTCCCGAACGGAATGGAACCCGGGACCTTTTGCTTTTTAGACTAGCGCACAAGTCACTAACCCACAGAGCCAATTAGAAAATGATTTTTAAAAACATTTTGAAGGAGAGTAAATACGAGGAAATAACATTTTACCTATTTATAATAAAATATTAATAGATATATTACTCTTTTCGTAAAATCAGAAAATTATTTTTGTTTTAAGTTAGTTATATTTAAATTCTCATATTTGACAGACCCTTCTCGGGAATAGAACCCGGGACGTTTCGCTTTGTAGGCTAGCGCACAAGTCACTAACTCACAGAAAGCCAATTAGAAAATTATTTAAAAAAAATTGATATACATACTTAAAAATTAAATTAAACACCAACACAATGAAGTTAACACAAATGAATTAAATTCTGAGAACTAAATCTATTATATACGTACATTTGCGTACAACTAAATGAATGAAATTTTGATTCATGATCTGACATATTTATTAAGTATGTCGATAACAGTTATAATTTGCAACATATCAATGAAGTTTAGCATAAACTGCGTATCAAATAAATACCTATGTCATCAGTAAAAAAATTTGAAACGCAAAAAAAATTCATGTCATGTGCATTTGTACATTATAGGCTAACAAAAAAAATTTCGGTGTAAAATATTTACACGACTTTATCTTGTCAACGTAAATAATGAACATTACAACCTAATTTAATCATGAGTAAATTACGCGCGCGCACACATACACACACATAAAGAGAGATGGGAGGGATAAATCGCTGAAAATGTGTGTTGTTTTTGTTCAAGGGATCTGGAAACATGTATTTCTGGTATAAACTAAATTTCTAAAAATCGGCATGAAAACAATACTTTCCTTCTCAGTAATATATTCATATAAAGAAAGAGAAAGTGAAAAATAAACACACAAACACCACCTAAATTCATTCAGCATTTTAAGAGGAATGGTCAGAGATTCTTAACTTAAAGAAATACTGTGATTTATTTCGTTCGCTTCCTTTTAACTTTTTTTTTATTTATATATTTATTTTTTTACGCCCATAACAGGCAGGTGGAGTGTTAAATTATTTACACTCAATCTGTTCGTTGCAAAGCTATTAGTTCTGTTTCTTATCAACTGGCCAGCCAATTAAATGACTGATTAATTAAGAACAGAAGAGGTAGAGGTGTAAAATACACTAATCAGAGTTATCTCCTCTGAAAGTAATGAAAATCGTTATACAGCCAGACCCTGTGGTGAATGAAGTGAAGGTATCATTTGCAAAGTGCAGAGTAGATCCTATTCGGAGGGCCTGGCATGGTGATAAATATGGCTACTTTTGTAATCAGTGAGGAAGGCAATTGTAAACCACCTCACTCCTCGTTCTACTTAGTAAAACCTCTACAGGTTCAAACCAGCCTTGCGGCTGTTGACCTAAATAACATTTATTTTTTAAAGTCGCATCAACAGCTGGGTCATTAGAAACTAACAGTGGGTTATGGAACGTTGAATTGTGACTTGTTATAATTTCCAGACCCTAGCCGGGAATCGAACCCGAGACCTCCACGTGGTAGGCCAGCGCGCTACCACTGCGCTACGGAGGCGGTCTACTTTTAATTTTATTTCGTATAAATCTTTCAAGTAAATTATTTTACTTGGGAATATGAATACTATTATTTATATTTTTAAACAAAATTACCCCAAAAATTCAATTTACCAATAAAACAAAACATTATGAAAATAATTACATAAATATTAACCACCGATTTTTTTTTAAATAAAAACTTTTTACATGAAAACAAAACTGAAAATAAACCGACAATTTGCGCCGAACAATAGCTAATTACATTGTCACTGAACCATAAAGTTAGTTAGCAAATCACAAAATTCTTACATAAATAAAAATTAGCAAAACTTAAAAAAAATATATATATTTATACGCAGAAAAACCGCTGAAAAGTTCACTGCCTTTCCGAATAAATTTCAATAAAAAAAGGTTAACTACCTTCTGAGATTCAAGGTTGACTGTTGACTCTATCACTGTTAAAGTGAACGCAAACCGAGAAAGGTCAACGTTGTAATTCACATAACACGTCTACACGATCCTTTCTTTATAGACACACGTAATAAAAAATTAATATTTTTAAACAAACATTAAAATTATCATTACTAATTGTTTTAAATGATTACTTATAAAATAACAAAGGAAAACCAATTGAAAAATAATAAAAATCGAATGTTAAACACTCACACGACTTTCTCTTACCAATGTAAATAATGAACAATATAATCTATGTTTCATCACGAGTAAATGACGCAAAACTAAGCTCCGTAAAAAAAATATTAAAAAAATTAAAATTGATTTATTACTTTACAGTAATTTTAATTATAATATAATTTTATCGTAAATGCAACCTAAAACTGTAATTAAAAAAAAAATCTGGTGTGAATATCACTCAAAAACTTTCTCTTGCCAATGCAAATAATTAACAATATACTCTAACATAGTAATAAAACATTAGAAATAAACAAAAAACTAACCTCAACAAGCATAACTTAATTTAAATCGATAAGTGAAAGACACAAAATGAAAAACAACCTCAGGTTTGGCTTAAAAAAACGGTAAATCACTCTTTCACGCTAAACTAGGCTCTCTCTACAGAGCCTAGTACAAGCCTAGAGACCACTGATTAAAGTAAAAGTTGTAGATCTTTTAATTTCCTATAAATTTAATTACATACAGTTTTGTTGTAAAATGCATACTAAGGCTGAAATCTTTAAAAAAATCGATTTTTTTACACGATTTCGAGAGAAAAAAACAGAAAATCGCTAATTATCGATAACTAAGCGTTATAAAAATAAAAGTTGTAGGATTTCAAATTCTCTACAACTTTTATTATACACATTTTTGCGCTAAAATGCATATATTAAAGCCACAATTTTAAAAAAACATTTTTTTACGTGAAAACAGCAGTCTCTAAGAATCTTAGCAGACATGGCGCCTATCCTATCTCGTAAAGCATAAAAAATTTAGTATATGAGATTTTTTTAAAAAATCGTACGAGCCGTTTCTGAGAAAATCGCAAAAAAGTGAAAAATGACACGAATAAACAACTCCTTCCGGTTGGCCGATTTTGATGAAAATGTTCGTGTCGGATAGGTCCCGACACGAAACAAAAATTATTATTAAAAATTAATTCATTAATTATTAATTAATTAATTATTAAAAATTATTATTGGTATGTGTTTTTTATTGATGGGCTTATTTAACTTAAATTTCAAGTTCGTACAATGTTCCGTTCTTGAGATATTCTGTTAACACACACACGCACGCGCGCGCGCACACACACACACACACTTCATACACAGACCAATCGCTAAAAAAATGGTTTTTGGGTCAGGGATATGAAAACGTGTAGATCCGATGAAAACTCAATTTCGAAAAATCGACATGAAAACTATACTTTCCTTTCAATATATTCATATAGGCAAGATATCTTGCAACAAATAAAATATTAAGGACCGCTTTTGAGAAATTGACTTCAAAGTTAACCGATTTTGATGAAAATATTCCTGTCAGGTCCCCTTTTGTCATATCTAACTTAAGTTGTAAGTTTTAACTTCATAAAAAACTCCGTTCTTGACATACTTTGTTGACACAACATAGACGAAACGTTAAAAAATATGTTTCTTGAGTTCAGGGGGCCAGCTAAAACGTGTACTTCCGGTGAAAACATCATTTTTAAAAATCCATATGAAACAATACTTTCTTTCACTATATCATATAGGACAAGAGAAAGTAAAAAGTGGGACAGACATGAAGTACAATGCGTATGAAAAAAACGTGAAATATAAAGATTTAGATATAAAGGCAAAAAATTGTCAACTTTATTGTCATGAGAAAAAGAAGAAGGCGATTTCTTTTTCAACTTATTTCTTTTCAACTTTGTATGACTTACCAATACTACATTTTCTTTAATTCGATACACGATGCCGGTTGTTATCAACCATATTTTGTTTGCTTTTCAAAGCATCACCCCTAATTTTATTTCTATTCCAAATAGTATCCTTAATTTTCCTACGTCGTTATACGAACCATTTAAAAGGGTCCTTTCTTGGAAAATAAATTCTATAGTATACAAAACAGTAGCACAAACTGGCTTTCTTAAACGAGTAGAAAAATTTATATATATAAAATTCGATGTGTGTTGGTGTGTGTGTGTTCCCCTTTATCTCCTAAATTACTGACCAATTTAATGCAGCTTTTTATGTTGTAACTATGATTCAGGTGCAAGTTTTAGGCTATTGAAACCCTTAAAAACTTAGCCCTAAAGGGTTGAAAATAATGTTTATGACCTAAATTAAGGCTTTTTATGAGATTAAGATAATCTGGTGCTTCCAAACCAGCTAATGCGATTCAAATAGATTTGTCAAAAATAAAGTCATATGATTTAGCAAATAGCGACGTGGTGCTAAGGATCAGCTGGTTTTTTTTTTTTTGTTTAACGTCCGACTGTTCTGCAATTACTGCTAATGCAGACGGTGAATGATGAAATGGTTTTTTGTAACGTATGAAAAAATGCCGTGCCTGAATGGGATTCGAACCCAAGACCGCATGATGAGAGACGAGCACGTTACCAACTTCGCCAATGCGGCCGGCTGGTGACAACATCACAAGATAACTTTATTGTGTTTTATTATGTAGATACAATTTTGTATTGTTGAGTATTTTATAAAAGCCTTACTATTAATAATTGAATTTTGACTAATTATAAATGTAAAATATTTTTTTTAAATTATACAATCAAACTGCACTAATTTTATATCTAAAGAAAATACAAACAGTAAAAAAAAAATCTGATGTGAATCACTCACACAACATTCTCTTGCCAATACAAATAATGAACAAAATAATCTAACAGAAATAAACGAAAAACTAACCTCAATAAACATAACCTAATTATATTAATCATCATTTCTTTATAAAAATATACAAATAAACAATTCTAATTTATTTTACGTAATATAAAAAATAATTAATCTAATAGATTGTAAACTTAGACAAAACACACAAATATGATGATGTAATTACAATATTACGATATAAATTTCTCACGACTGACCGACAATGTTTTAAAGGTCTAGTTTAACACAATTTACTAGGCACTTAAAGAATGAATTAAGTCTTTTTATACTGTACATAATACGATGAGTACCCACATTATAGGGTCTTAATAAAATGAAATCTACTCTATAGAACTATATAAACCATAGGGTGCCTAAAAAAAGTTAAAACTATTTTTTCTTACGCCTAACAGACAGGTGGAGTGTTAAACTTGCACTCAATCTGTTAGTTCAAGAGCTACAAAAAATAGTTCTTTTTCTTATCACATAATCAGCCAATTATATGGCTGGATCATTTAAGAACACAAGAGGTAGAGAGGTGTAAAAACACAAGTCAAGAGTTATCTCCTCTGAGGAAATGAATTTAATTATACACAGCAGAATAAATAAGGTGAAGGAGTCACTCGTAAATGTTTTTTAGAGGAAAGAAGCATGCTGGCATACTGATGAACATATACTTTTCCACTCACTGAAGAAAGCATTGGTAAACTACCTCACTCCTTACTAACTGAAGTTTAAGTTTCAAGTTCATACGATGTTCCGTTCTTGAGATATTCTGTTCGCACGCACGCGCACACACAGACCAATCGCAAGAAATATGTTTTTTGGGTTCAGGGGGTCTGAAAACGTGTAGATCCGGTGAAAAATCGATTTCAAAAAATCGACATGAAAACAATACTTTTCTTCCTATATATTTATACAGGCAAGAGAAAGTAAAAATCTTAACTTCTTTTTATGAAGGGTATTACATTTCGAACACCCTGTATTAAGCTTTCATTGTGTTCATAAATAAATTGGTACTGTATTCTATTCCACGAGACATCAAGCTGGTTTTTTTTATAACGTATTTAATATAACTTAATGTCAGTTTTGTGGACAGAAAAACGTGGTATCATTTCAACAATAATATTCTGTGGAGTAATGAATGAACACCATGAGAGTAATGAAAAAAAATAATAATTTTTGCTGTGAAACAATCACACGACTTTATCTTGCTAAGGTAACGAATAAACAACAATACAAACTAGTTTAATCATCAGTAAACAATATAAAATGAAAAGAAAAAAGCTTAATTTTAATCATGATTGAAAGATGCAAAATGAAAGCCAACCTCTATTCGACGTGAAAATACGGAAAATCACTGACGCTAAACGAAGTAGTTGAAATCTCTGTAGAAGAAAATGTTTGAAATAAAAGTTGTAGATTATTTTTACTTTCTCTTTGCTAAAGGAATATATAGGAAGGAAAGAATTGTTTTCATGTCGATTTTTCGAAATCGAGTTTTTACCGGATCTACTCGTTTTCAGACTCCCTGAACCCAAAAAAAAAATATTTTTAGCGATTGGTGTGTGTGTGTGTGCGCGCGCGCGCGCGAAAAGAATATCTCAAAAACGGAGTATCGTACGAACTTGAAACTTAAGTTAGATACCACTAGTAGTGTGTTGTTGTTGTTTAGGTCATCAGCCAAAAGGCTGGTTTGAACCTGTAGAGGTTTTACTAAGTACATCCAGGAGTAAGGTGGTTTACCATTGCCTTCCTCACTGAGTGGAAAAGTATGGTTATCAGCATGCCGGGCCCTCTGAAAAGCACATATTTTCCACTCTGCAAATGACACTTTCACTTCATTCACCACAGGGTCTGGCTGTATAATGAAATCCATTACTTTCAGAGGGGATAACTCTGATTAGTGTCTTTTACACCTCTACCTCTTCTGTTTTTAACTGATTCAGTCATTTAATTGGCTGACCATGTGATATGAAACAGAACTATTTATTTTAGCCCTGCAACGAACAGATTGAGTGTAAATAATTTTATACTCCACCTGTCTGTTATGGGAAAACTAGTAGTGTATGAAACACTAAAAAAAAAAATTAAAAAAAAAATATCGTGGGAGCCGTTTTTTTTTGAAAAAATCGCACAAATAAACTACTACTTTAGGTTCATCGATTTTAATGAAAATGTTTATGTCGGGTACTTAGCTGGTACTTAAATTATAATTTTTGACTTTTAATTTCGTACAATTCTCTGTTCATAAGATATTTGTTTTCACACACACGCACACCAATCGTTAAAAACATGTTTTTGGGGTCATTAAGCCTGAAAATGTATATACCGGATGAGCATAAAGTCTTACCCTGATTATAAAATTTTATTACAGAATAATCGTTTGACGTAATAATTTAAATCTGGCGCTGTTACATAGGTTATTGTTAGTAGATTTTGTGACCAATAGATGGCGCTAGTGCTCCTCAACAATGGCATGGTCTGTTAGTTCACGTTAGTTGCTGGCGAAATGGCGTTGAAGCAGAAGAAAGCACAATGTGTGCTTTGGTTTCACGAAACGAAATCGCCCATCAGTGTTCAGCGTAATTTTCGGGCTTTTTATGGACGCAGCCCTCCTGATGTTAAATCAATAAAGCGATGGTATGAAAGGTTTAAAAGAAACAGGCAGCGTTGAAGATCTTCCTAGAAGTGGCAGGCCTAGTGTGAGTGAAGCAACTGTTGATCTTGTTCGGGAATCGTTTCAACGGAGTCCGTCTAAATCAACTCGTCAAGCATCCCGTGAACTTCAAATACCGCAAGCAAGTGTGGTGAAAATTCTTCATAAAAGGCTTAGGTTGCATGCTTATAAAGTGCAAATCGTGCAGGCCTTGCAACCGAATAATTTGCTGAGACGTACAGAATTCGCAACTGAGATTCTCAACAGGATTGACGGCGCTAACGATTACTTAAATCGCATATGCTTTACCTATGAATCCACCTTTCATGTCAGTGGAATGGTAAATAGGCATAATGTCCGTATATGGGGATCAGAGAATCCACATGCTACTGTACAGTTACAGCGAGACAGCAAAAATGTGAATGTTTGGTGCGGCCTCATGCATAATAAGGTTTTCGGGCCGTTTCCGTTCACGGAAAACACCATTAACGCTAACATTTGCTTAGATGTTTTGCAACAGTTCATTGCACCACAGTTAGAAGAATATCAACCATGGATAATTTTCCAGCAAGATGGGGCACCGACCCACTGGGCTTTGATAGTGCGTAATTTCCTGGATGAAACATTTCCGGATCGGTGGATTGGAAGGGATGGTCCAACACCCTGGCCACCCCGCTCTCCAGACATAACTCCCCTTGACTTTTTTTTCTGGGGCTATATCAAGGATAGAGTCTTCGCCACACCAGTTGCTGACGTTGACGAACTGAAGGCTAGGATACAAGCTGCTGTGGGTACTGTGACAGAACACATGTTACAAAACACCTGACGGGAACTGGAATACCGCTTCGACATTCTCCGAGCTACCAAGGGGGTACACGTTGAAGTTTACTAATGTAAGTAATCTTAAAAAAAACTATTAACACTAACCTATGTAACAGCATCAAATTTAAATAATTATGTCAAACAGTTATTCAGCAATAAATTTTTATAATCAGGGCAAGACTTTATGCTCACCCGGTACATCCGTTAAAAACTCGATTTCAAAAAATTGACAAACAACAATACTTTCGTTCCCTATAAATTCATATAGATCAAGAGAAAAGTAAAAATCTGTTATTACCAACCACTAAAATTAATTCCTGAATTTCCTGCTTAAATGAACAGGCGTAAGGGTAATTTTAACCCTTAAAACATTTTAAAAAACAAAACTACGAATAATATGAGTCACCATAACTTTTTAACAGTACAAGAAATTGAATCAAACAATAAAATTCATTATATATTCTTTAAATACATAATACAAAATAATTTTTATGAAACGCGTAAAATTTAAAACAAAAATTAAATTCTGGGAACACTGGAAATTCTGTAGAGACATAACAGTTCAATGGCTCTGTCATCATATTTGCCAAGTGCACATAACATGTAACAACCAAGACTAAACAATATTAATAATGATATAAACAGATTGTCATTTGTCCGTCTACAACACGTCATAACATATTAATGAGCTCACAGAGCGACTTTTTAAGTAGCTTAAAAATTTATTTTTAAATTTAATTCCATAATACATATTCCTTTACTGCCCATAACAGACAGGTGGAGTGTCAAATTATTTACACTCAATTTGTTCGTTGCAGGGCTAAAATAAATAGTTCTGGTCCTTATCACATGGTCAGCCAATTAAATGACCGAATCATTTAAGAACAGAAGAGGTAGAGGTGTAAAAGACACTAATCAGAGTTATCTCCTCAGAAAGTAATGAATTTCATTGTACAGCCAGGAAGACAATGGTAAACCACCTCACTCCTCGTTTTACTTAGTAAAACCTTTAGAGGTTCAAACCAGCCTTTCGGCTGTTGACCTAAACAACAACATATTTCTTTAGTTATTTTTAAGCATAGGCTACACTACTGCATTTGAAAAAAGAAGAGTTAGAAGTGTAAAATACACTAATCAGTTATCTCTTCTAAAAATAATGAATTTCATTATACAGCCAGACCCGGTGGTAAATGAAGTGAAGGTGTCATTTGCAGGGTGGAAAGTAGATGCTTTTCAGAACGCCTGGTACGCTGATAATCATACTTTTTAACTCAGTGAGGAAGCATTAATAAACCACCTCACTCCTCGTTTTACTTAGTAAAAGCTTCTAGAGGTTGACCTAAACAACATTGGCGTAGTTGGTAACATGCTCGCCTCTCATAATGTAGTCTTGGGTTCGAATCCCACTCAGGCATGGCATATTTTCATACGTTACAAAAATAATTTCATCCTTCACACCATTAGCAGTAATTGCACAACAGTCGGACGTTAAACCAAAAAAAATGACCTAAACAATAAAAAATACTTTCTTAACTCAACTAAAAAGAAGATATGGTCATTTACAACCAAATAAATAATCAATTTCTTACTAGCAGTTGTATTAAAACACTATTTGCCGATATGTAGAGTACCTAGCTGTAATTGAATAATCTACCTTTAACTGGTTTTTAACTGTAACCAAAAATGGTTTATATAGTAACTCACTTATCAATCAGTTTGCTACTGAACTGTCCGAACATAGAATCGGGTACTTTATGTACCAGCGAATACAGTTGGATCCCTCTAATCTCTATTTTGGAGGTTCCGGATGCTTCTTATAACGATACCACAGATGAAAACTATTTTACGTAAATAAGTTTTACATTTATTTATCTATATAACCCACCTAATGGTCTAGAGGTAAAGTCGTCGCCAAAATCAGCTGTTTAACAGCTGATTTTCGGAGACGAAGGTTCCTGGTTCAAATCCTAGTAAAGGTAGTTACTTTTATACGGATTTGAAAGCTAGACAGTGGTTACCGGTGTACTTTGATGGTTGGGGTTCAATTAACCATACTCTCTCAGGAATGGTCGGCCTGAGTCTGTACAAGACTACACCTCATTTACACGTCATACATACCATCCTCATCTCATTGGGTCATGGGGTTGCTTATTGTTCTCAATTGAACAGATTGCAACGTACACAAATTAGGGTTAAAAAATAATTATCTATATAAAACTATTACCAACAGTAAACTAAAAACAAAATAAAGTATTAATAAATAATACATCCGTTACGTTGGTAAACTTGGAAATAAAGAAGATAGATCATTTACCCGACTATAATTTCATCCGTAAATAAACGCGTCGACATTTTCCAAACGCCCTTAAGGCAATAACCGAGAATTTAAACGAGAACACGCACAAATGTAAAGCAAAACAAACACAAAACGTTGACCTACTATTTTAATAAAATGGAGCACATACAAACGCGCAAGAACAAACGATTCAAACAACAATAATAAGAGATAAAAGAACATCGTTATTTTATTAACGACAAAAAAACAATAATTTCCAGCTAAATTTATTTTAATAAAATTTTATTATTAAAAGAATTTGCATGATTCTTACTCATGAGACGACGCGTCTCATAACTGGTGGCAATTTTTTACTTTCTTTTGCCTATATGAATATATAGGAAGGAAAGTATTATTTTCATGTCGATTTTTCGAATTTTCACCGGATCTACACGTTTTCAGACCCCCTGAACCCAAAAAACATGTTTTTAGCGATTGGTCTGTGTGTGTATGTGTATGTGTACAGAATATCTCAAGAACGGAACATCTTACGAACTTGAAACTTAAGTTACATATCACTACCAAACCCGACACGAACATTTTCATCAAAATCGGTCTATCGGAAATAATAGTTTATTCGTGTCATTTTTCCCTTTTTGGCGATTTTCTCAAAACCTGGCCCTACGAGTTTTCTTTTTAAATCGCCTGGTTTACTAAATTTTTTATGCTCTACAAGATAGGGTAGGCGCCATGTTTGCTGAAATGCTTGGTGAGGCCGTTTTCACGTAAAAGAATTGTTTCTTTAAGATTGCGGCTTTAATATGCATTTTAGCGCAAACATTTATATAATGATAACTGTAAAGAATTTTAAATCTTACAACTTTTACCTCATCAGTGTTTTTTTGTATAACGCTTAGTTTAGCGGTAATTAGCAATTTTCTGTTTTTTCTCTTGAAAACTTGTGAAAAATCGATTTTTTAAAGATTTTGGCCTTACTATGCATTTTACGACAAAAGTGTATATAGGCCTAATCAAATTTATAGGAAAATAAAAGATCTACAACTTTTAATTAGAGCATTTTTCTCTACAAGAATCTAGGTTAGCGTCAGAGTGATTTTCCGTATTTTTAAGCCAAACTGAGGTCGATTTTCACTTTACGCGTCTTTCACTCATGATTAAAATAAGGTTATATTTTTTGAGGTTAGATTTTTGTTTATTTCTAATGTTTTATTACTAATATTAGGTTATATTGGTCATTATTTGCATTGGCAAGAGAAAGTTGTGATAGTGGTTCACACCAGATTGTTTAAATTATAAGAGGTTAAGCCCACTTAGCTTTCGTAAGAAAGAAAAAGGCTTACTTTTAAACCTTGGAAAAAACCTTAGCGATTTCTGTTTCTACTCTTTAAAGGGGTCGAATGAGACTATTTTGTTTCAAAATTCCGATTTCATTTCTTTACTTCCGGTTTCCAGCCACTTCCTGTCGAAACCGTAACTTTAATACTTACAAAACCGGGAATAGAAGAGTTTGCACAATCACAGAACTTTATCATTCTATAACAAGGATAGACAAAACGAAAATGTTGTGCAGCAGCAAGAGTGGTTTAGAAGAGATGGGAAATTTGAAAATAGGCAACGAAAACATACAGGAAGTTGGGGAATTCTGCTATCTAGGGAGTAAAACAACAAAGGATGGTAGAAGCACAAGTGATATCAAAAGTAGAATTGCTCAAGCTTGAAAAGCCTTTGAAATGAAAAACAGCTTATTGACTACAAACATTGATTTACAGATTAGGAAAAATTTCTTAAAACATCATGTTTGGAGTGTAGAATTATACGGAAGTGAAACGTGGGTGATAGGGGTTGTAGAAAAGAAGAGGATGGAAGCTTTTGAAATGTGGTGTTACAGGAAAATGTTAAAGATTAGGTGGATGGACAAAATAAGTAATTTAGAGGTTCTTAGGCGAGTGGATGAAAAAAGTATATGGAAGCATCTTACCAGAAGAAGGGATAGGCTAGTGGGACATATCTTAAGACATCCAGGTATTGGGCTATCAATAATTGTAGGGGGAGGCAAAGGTTAGAATATATAAAGCAAATTACAAAAGATGTAGGGTGTTACAGGTATGTAGATATGAAACGACTTGCGCAAGATAGAACAGGTTGGAGAACTGCATTAAACCAGCCGAGATACTGATGACAAAAAATATATAAATATAATAGGAACATCGATTCAACAGAACACCCATATTACATTCGACTTAATAAATTAAAAAATCAATTGAAACCATTAAATTTAATTACAATTTTAATTAATATTTATGATTATAAGTTAAATTGTAAGGAGATGCGACGGGAGAACGGAGTCTAAAGTCAATTAAACTGATTAAGTAATTGAATCTACCCCTACTTTAAATTAATTAAATTCAGTATTGGAACGAAAACAGCGCACACACAAAAAAAACCCAACAACAGATCAATTAATTTGTATCTAAACCAACGTAGATTATGTAATTTGTTTCCATTGTTCGTTATAAATTTGGATGAAATTAATTACTAAGTATTGTTAAGCAAACACTGTTGAATTTTTTTTCGTACGGGGTTAGTAAATTGAGAATTGTTTTCAACTGTGTTGAAATTTTGCAAAATGTTACTTTGGTCTCGGACTTGATGATTCAGTATTTTAGAATTTATATGCATTCACTAAGTTTTTACGATGACTTTTCAGAATTTTCAATATCAAATTAAACAAATAAATGATGAGAATCCACGTTGAATTTCCAGCGGATACAACTTTTTATTCTATGCCATGGATTTCCCGGTTCAATTCCCGGTTAGATCTGCCATTTCACATCAATAATAATAAAAAAATTTCTTTCATGAGATAACATGTCTTCTGGCTGTTGGCAATTTAAAAAATATGGTGTGAAACACTCACACGACTTTCTCTTGCCAGTGCAAATAATTAACAATAAACCTAACATTAGTAATAAAACATAAGAAATAAATAAAAAACTAACCTCAATAAACATAACCTAATTTTAATCATGAGTGAAAGACGCAAAATGAAAATCAACCTCAGTTTGGCTTAGAAATACGGAAAATCACTCTTTCTCTCTAAACTAGGCTCTGTAGAGAAACATGCTCTAAATAAAAGTTGTAGATCTTTTAATTTTCTATAAATTTAATTATATACACTTTTGTCGTAAAATGCAGACTAAGGCCGAAATCTTGAAAAAATCAATTTTTTACACATTTTCGTGAGAAAAAAACAGAAACTCGCAAATTACCGCTAAACTAAGCGTTATACAAAAAAATGTTTGAAATAAAAGTTGTAGGATTTTAAATTCTCTACAATTTTTATTATATAACGTTTTGCGCTAAAATGCATATTAAAGCCGTAATCTTAAAAAAACAACGTTTTTACGAGAAAACACCCTCACCAAGAATTACAGCACACATGACACCTGCCCTATCTTGTAGAGAATAAAAAATTGAAAAAAAACCGCGATTTTTAAAAAAATCGTAGGACCAGTTTTTGAGAAAATCGCAAAAAGTGAAAAATTATACGAATAAACTACTACTTCCGGTTGACCAATTTTAATGAAAATGTTCGTGTCGGGTCCGGTAGTGGTATGTAACTTAAGTTTCAAGTTTCAAGTTCGTACGATGTTCCATTCTTGAGATATTCTGTTCACACACCACACGCGCGCGCGCACACACACACAGACCAATCGCTAAAAACATGTTTTTTGGGTTCAGGGGGTCTGAAAACGTATAGGTCCGGTGAAAACTCCATTTCGAAAAATCGACATGAAAACAATACTTTCCTTCCTATATATTCATATAGGCAAGAGAAAGTAAAAAGGTTTACCTTTTTATAAACTGTACCTTTTTTTAAGTTTACATTTTTTGACTTAATGGCAAAAACCAATAGTTAATTCCGTATCAACTTTTTAAGAGAAATCACATGACACTATTTTTATTTTGAAATTCCGATTTTCATTTCTTGACATCCAATTTTGGGTCACTTCCGGTCAAAAACGGAACTTCAAACCCTGATTTTTTTTAAAAAATTTAAATGATTTTTTTTAAAAAATGGCTTCAATTACTAAATTTTATGCTCTACAAGATAGGGTAGGCGCCATCTCTGCTAAAATTCATGGAGAGGCTGTTTTCTCGTAAAAAAATTATTTTTTATAACAGCCTCCCCAAGAATTTCAGCAGACATTGGGCCTATCCCATCTCGTAGAGCATATAAATTTAGTAAATGAGGTGATTTTTTAAAATATCGTAGGAGTTGTTTTTATGAAAATCGCAAAACAGTGAAAAATGACACGAATAAACTACTACTTCCGATCGACCGATTTTGATGAAAATTTTCGCGCCGGGTCCGGTGGTAGTAGTATCTAACTTAAGTTTAAAGTTTCAAGTTCGTACGATGTTCCACTCATGAGATATTTCGGTCGCACACACGCACGCGCGCGCACCAATCGCTAAAAACATGATCTTTGGATTCAGGAGGTCTGAAAACGTGTTTATCTTGTGAAAACTCAATTTAGAAAAATTGACATGAAAACAATACTTTCCTTCCTACATTCACATAGGCAAAAGAAAGTGAAAATATTGGGAAAAAATTTTAGTTAATTTTGTTTTAATCCCTTATGTGTGTACGTTACGTTGCAATCTGTTTAATAATTCATAACAATAAGCAACCCCATGACCCAATGAGATGAGGATGATGTGTATGACGAGTAAATGAGGTATAGTCTTGTACAGACTCAGGTCGACCATTCCTGAGAGAATATGTTTAACTGAATCCCAACCATCAAAGTACACCGGTAACCACCGTCTAGTATTCAAATCCGTACAAAAGTAACTACCTTTACTGGGATTTGAACCAGGAATCTTCCACTCCGAAAATCAGCTGTTAAACAGCTGATTTTGGCGACTACTTTACCTCTAGACCAACCCGGTGGGTTAAAATAAAAATTTGGTGACTTGAAATGGGTTCTCGTTTTGTAGTGGGTAAAATTAAAAATTTAAAAACAATGCGAAACGAATCAAAACGGAGGTTGCAAGTGAGTAAATAAATTTCAGTAAGGATTATGTAACAGATAAAAAAAATATTACAGTAATTATGTAGCATGTCTCTCCAACGAGTACGTTAAGTAGAGAAAAAGAAAAAACAACAGAGAACACGTTTTGACTTGACGCTACCTTTAAACTGAAACTCTACCAGTGCTTCCCACCCCTTCTTACCGTTTTACCCACTCCTATTTACCCTCCTTGTTCACCCACCACCTACCTCGTTACATCCACTTCATAAAGAACAGCATCACTCTCTCTCTCTCTCTCTTCTCTCGGTACGAACCAACCAAACGAACACTCTCCGAGAGAATCTTTTATGCATACATTGCTATACAACTCAAACTTAAGCACGGATTTCCTCAGATGAAGGGACACATCCTGTGAGTTTAAGTACTATACTACGGGGTAGGTAATTCTACCTCATCCGAACACAAAGGTACTTTTAACTTCTTATGACACACACACCAGTAAAAAATACAGCTACAAAAGAAACACATACATACAAAAACACATGTACAAAGAGACAACACATTCAATTCCTAATTTTCCCCATTCACCTAATCTACGGATAACAAGTCATTGAAACAACAACCGAAAAACGTTCTTTTTAAAAATTATACGCCCTCAAAAATATTCGTTTATACACAATAAAAATGCCTGCAACAAACGATTGGTGTGTTAAATTAAACTTAAAGGAGTTTTGGAAAAATTAAACTGCAGTATCCTAATAGGGAATATTTCAAAAGAACCTTTGACTGTATGGCTCCGAAAATACGAGAAAATACTCCGAAAAATACCTCGTATATACGAGGTATGCCTATTAAATAACGAGACTGACGTTGTAAAAAATTTAATTTTAATTTCATACAAAATCACTCATTGTCACCTTCAATATACACTCCTTCTCTATCCCTACAACGCTCCATGCGAATTTTCCATTGTTGGAAACAGTGCTGGAAGTCATCTTCTGTCAGCTCCTTCAGGACACGTGCCGCTCAAAAATGTTTGAAATGAAGCTCGCAAAAATTTTTGTACCGACACTTTGTACGCGATTTAAATTGACCTAAATTTTTTGAAAACGATAATAACATGTGATGAAACGTGGTTTTTTACTTATGATCCGAAAACGAAGCGCTAATCCATGCACTGGAAGAGCCGAACTTCACCGAGAGCCAAAAAAAGCTCGAATGAGTAAGTCAAAATTTAAAGCAATGATGATTGTTTTTTTTTTTTTTTATATCTAAGGGATTGTGTACCTTCACTGGATTCCTGAAGGTCAAACAATTAATCAATATTACTACCTTGAGATACTTTCTAAACTATATCAAAGAGTAAGGAAAAAACGCCCCGAAATGTGGAAGGATAAATCATGGGTTCTCCACCAAGACAATGCGCCAGCTTATTCCGCGTTATCTGTCAAGAGGTTCCTAGCCAAGTAGAGCATCTCAGTGTTACAACATCCACCTTATTCACCAGATCTTGCACCATGTGACTTCTACCTGTTCCCTAAGGTGAAATCTGCATTAAACGGGACAAGATTTGAGTCTGTGGAAGCTGTAAAAGAGAAAGCGGCACGTGTCCTGAAGGAGCTGACAGACGATAACTTCCAGTCTGGCCGTATAATGAAATTCATTATTTTCAAAAGAGATAACTCTGACTAATATATTTTATAACTCTACCTCTTCTGTTGATAAATGCTTAAGTCATATAATTGGCAGACCATACGATAAGGTACAGAACTTTTTTGCAGCCCTGGAACTAGCAGATGGAGTGCAAAAAATTTGACACTCCACCTGCCTGTTATGGTCATATTTAAGATTTTTTTTGTTTTATTTTACGTCTGAGCTGTTTTGCAAATTCTGATAATGCAGACGGTATTTTTAATATTGCGGCCTAGATATATCTATGTATTAAAGCAAAACCACAGTAGTTCAAACTTAAGCTTCAACATTTTTTTCTACAGACTTTATTAGTGTCAATTAGTGATTTTCCGTATTCTTAAGCCAACAGAAAACCGCGCGATTCTTTCACATCAGATTTTTTATTATTAAATACATTTTTTCAGATGTTCGGAACAGGTTATAAAGACCCGATTATTTCGGATTCACGGGGTTATTGGGTAACACTAAATTTCAGATTAATAATTTTCACCATGTGAAAAAACAAAGAAATTATTTAAATATTATAGAAATTACAAAACAAAAAAAACTTCAAAAGAAGAATATTATATCGGAATGTAAAATAAAAAAAGGATACTCCCACATACTTTTTTTATTTTAACAGATAATGATCGGACGGTATGTAAGTAAAAAAAATTCTAGAGGATATATGGTGTGATATTTATAAAAATGGGTGCAGGTTCTTTTAAGTTTAGCTTTAAGGCAAGAGTAGAGGAGAGAGGTTGGTTTATTTTTTATAAATAGTAATAGAAAAATACGAGAGGGGAAGGAATTAGTGGCGCGGACAAATAGACGGTTCACTAAGTGGTAGCAACAACAGATATCTCGGTATATACAGTACTGTATATATATATTATACAGCATCAGTGGATTGGAATGGTTTGATGACCTTGAGGTTGAAAACATCCAAGGTCAACTCACCGAACCAAATCATGATCGTGACGCGCCGTCGGTGACTGCCCTCATCTTCACTATTTCATCCACACACACTCATCCTTTGTCTCTTGTAACCAGCTGACCTCCGCACGCTTTGCTTCACCCTCCCCCAACCTCATTATCCTCATCATCATCATCATCCACCACCACCTCCCATCCTCACATTATCATCGTCCGGCCGACCAGGTAACAATAACAACAAATAAAATGAGTAAAAACCCAAGACCAAGTCACAAGGGATGAATGATCTCACAGCAACAAAGAGACTTCGACGATGGTTTTCTCAAAGAATTCCACGACGAGTACGGACAGGTATTATTATATGCAGATAAAACACGATAGATCGTTCAACTAACTGAACAACCAAACCAACCGCCTTCAAATAAATGATTTGATCTTGTTGCGAAATTACCGAAGAATCCTTGAAAGATGTTCATGCCCTCTTACATTTCCAACGAAAAATAAAACAACTTAACGATTTAATAATATTAACCTCGATAAAAAATTATAAATTCCATAAACCGAGGATCGCTACAATGACGTAACCGTACACAACACGTTCCGCTGGATAATTAGATGTATCATGAAATCAGTCAAGAACCATCAAGATCCATGATATGATTATACACCTTTCTTGTTCCACTTGAAAGTCACACCAGATATAACCTTTGAATTATACACAAAAGATAAAACTGTGAAACGGTATCAAGATTTCACAAGGTTCTGTTGATCCCCATCAACTTGTACAACAATGAAACATAGACGTTAATTCTCATAAAGTTGACACACCAATTCTTGAGCTCGTGATGAACGAGATGAATGAAAGTGAGAGAGTGAATTTTGGTCAGTGACAGCGAGAAGGGAAATAGGCTACGGTTCTCTTCCATGCCCCGGTGACAGTGTGTAAATTTTTTAACGCGACATTTCCCTTGTCCCTTATAGTATTATATAAACAGTTTCGAGGGAGGTGGAGGGTTCTTTGCTGATGTCAGATCAAGTGGCCAGGCGGCGGGTTTTTGGTTGATAGGCGGTTGCGGATTCCTTGGGGCTGGACGAAGGCGCCTCGATTGAGTCTAACACTACTTCCCCCCCATCGTGAGGAGTGAACATGAGTTTTTCTCGCCGCCTCGGATAAAAAAAAGTTAATTGAGATACACAAACAAAAAATACAGAACGTTGATATCAAATTGTTCAGATCAAGTCTAGCAGGATGCGACAATTTAGACAGGTGAAGTAATGTGGACAATAAGAGGTAAAATGAATTTTCAGACATTAGATGATAAGAGTTCGAAATAAATATTATATTGTTGCCTACAGCGTATGACTGAAGAGAATTCCCTGCCTGGCCTTTACGTTTGTTTTAAATCACATTGTTACCCACATTAATGCTAATGAGACGGTGAAACGGTCAAGAAATACCAGACCTAACCGGCATAAAAGCTGACCACAAAAATTTGTCGAACGAATTTTGAGACGAACAATAAAAACATTACGGGACAAATTTCAAAAGGATATCATGGCTAAACTCACAAAGTAAACTTTTTATAATTCAACATAGAAATGTTGTACTAGATCAAAAAATGTGTCCTTTCAAACGGAAATAATATCTTCATGACTATAAACGTACCCAGTGGTTTGATCTAAAGGTAAAGTCGTTGCCGCTAGTCAGCTGATTTTCGGACGAAGGTTCCTAGTTCAAATTCAAGCAAATGCAGTTAGTTACTTTTATAATGATTTGAATACTAGACAGTACCGGTGTACTTTGATAGTTGGAGTTCAATTAACCATACTCTCTAAGGAATAGTAGGCCTGGATCTGTAAAAAAAACTACACCTCATTTACACATCATACACTCATCTCATTGGGTTACTTATTGTTCTGAATTAAACAGAGTTCAACGTACACACAATATTAATAACAGAAAACCAAATTTTTTTACAACTAAAATTCAAATTTGGGCACAAAAAATATGACCATAATGTTTACTAAACGTAAAAAAAAATCAGAAAATACATCCGACATAAAGTTACTCGATTTTACGCGTGGGACTTTTTTCTATTGATTGAAATTAATCTTATTTACCTTATTCAATAGTTACTTATAAAGATAAATAATCATTACTTTACAAATTTGTAAAAATAAAGTGATAAAATATTTTTAAAACGATGTTATTTTTAATAAACATAAAAATGAAATCAATAAATTACATTTTGAAGGTAAACCACAACTTCGTATTTAGTAAACGCATTAACGACAATACTGAATACACTAAAGAAAGATTCTAATTCATTTTTATTTTTAATGAAAATATGACACAACCGCCCACTTTAAATTCACTCAAAATATACTTATGAGGCGTAAAATGTCATACTAATACAAAACCAAATCTTAATTTAAAAAAACTTGGTTTGAAACACTCACACGACTTTTACTTGCCATTTTAAATAATGAACAATATAACCTAACATTAGTAAGCAATGCAAAATAAAAATTGGCCGCTTCCGTGACGTACTGAATAGCGCGGTAGCCTACTAAGCGTAGGTCCCAGCTTCGATTCCCGGCTAGGGTTTGGAAATTATGACGTGCCAAAACCCATCATTACAGATCTTTAACCCACCGTAGTCGTTAATGATCAAGCTGTTGATGCGACTTTAAATAACCAGAAAAAAATTGAAAAACATAACTTACTTTTACTCATGAAAGAGAGAATACGAAATGTCACTCTTTCCCGCTAAACTAGGCTCTGTAGAAAGAAAAATGCTTAAAATAAAATTTATAGGATTCATAATTTCTAATAAAGTATATTAAAAAAGCGATATCTGTGGTACTATTTATAGAAGTGAGGGTTCTGAGTTCGGTGAAGGGCTGTACCTGGAAGGAGAGGCAAAAGGTAAAATATCATCTGGGGTATTTGCATTAAAACAAATTGCCAGATTGATAAATAAAAAATCTGGTGTGAAACACTCACACAACTTTCTCTTGCCAATGCAAATAATTAATAATAAACCTAACATTATTAATAAAACATTAGAAATAAACAAAAAACTAACCTCAAAAACATAACCTTATTTTAATCATGAGTGGAAGACGCAAAATGAAAATCGAACTCAATTTGGCTTAAAAAAAACGGAAAATCACACTTTCACGCTAAACTAGGCTCTGTAGAGAAAAATTCTCTAAACAAAAGTTGTAGATCTTTTAATTTTCTATAACTTTTATATATACACTTTTGTCGTAAAATGCATACTAAGACCGAAATGTTAAAAAAATCGATTTTTCTCACGTTTTCGTGAGAAAAAAAACAGAAAATCGCAAATTACCGCTAAACTAAGCGTTATACAAAAAAATGTTTGAAACAGAAGTTGTAGGTTTTTAAATTCTCTACAACTTTTATTATATAAGTTTTTGCGCTAAAATTTATATTAAAGCCGTAATCTTAAAAAAACAACGTTTTTACGTGAAAACAGCCTCACCGAGAATTTCAGCAGACATGGCGCCTACCCTATCTTGTAGAGAATCAAAAATTGAGTAAAATAGGCGATTTTAAAAAAAATCGTAGGACCAGTTTTTGAGAAAATCGCAAAAAACTGAAAAATTATACGAATAAACTAAGTTACTACTACTTCCGGTTGACCGATTTTGATGAAAATGTTCGTGTCGCGTCCGGTAGTGGTATGTAACTTAAGTTTCAAGTTTCAAGTTCGTACGATGTTCCGTTCTTGAGATATTCTGTTCACACACAGACACACACACAGACACACACACACACACAGACACACACACACACACACACAGACACAGACACACACACAGACCAATCGCTAAAAACATGTTTTTTGGGTTCAGGGGGTCTGAAAACGTATAGATCCGGTGAAAACTCGATTTCGAAAAATTGACATGAAAACAATACTTTCCTTCCTATATATTCATATAGGCAAGAGAAAGTAAAAAATTGCTAATAGTAGCTTATCATGGTTTAATTTTATCTCATATCAGGTGCGCCATATTAGTATGGGGTAATTCATCACAGTGTAACATGGAAAGAGTTTTTAAAATACAGAAAAAAGCTGTCAGGTGTATGATGGTAGTCAACCACCTTATTTCATGCAGATCACTATTTAAAGAGCTGCAATTGCTCACAGTTCCTTCTTTGTACATTTTTGAAGTGATAATGTACGTAAAGCAAAATACCTTTTTACAGAATTTAGATGTTCACAACCACTACACAAGAAACAGAATCGATTATTATGTTGCTAAGCACAACACTAAATTGTTTGAACAAAACCAACTTATGCAGGTAGAAAATACATCAATAAATTGGCACAAGGTTTAAAAAGTTGTGACAATTAAAGTCATTTTTTAAAAAAAAGCTAAAACAATACTTGATTGATGAAACATTTTATAGTGTGCACGAATTCCTTGATAAATAGTTTTTGGTTGAAAAGTAATTAACTTCTAATTTTAAAAAAATCTGCCCATAACAGACAGGTGGAGTGTCAAATTATTTACACTCAATCTGTTAGTTGCAAGGCTAAAATAAATAGTTCTGTTTCTTATCATATGGTCAGCCAATTAAATGACTGAATCATTTAAGAAAAGAAGAGGTAGAGGTGTAAAAGACACTAATTAGAGTTATCTCCTCTGAAAGTAATGAATTTCATTGTACAGCCAGACCCTGTGGTGAATGAAGTGAAGGTGTCATTTACAGAGTGGAAAATATGTGCTTTTCAGAGGGCCCGGCATGCTGATAAGCGTACTTTTCCACTCAGTGAGGAAGGCAATGGTAAACCACCTCACTCCTCGTTTTACTTAGTAAAACCTCTAGAGGTTCAAACCAGCCTTTCGGCTGTTGACCTAAACAACAACAATTAAACAGATATTGTGTACTATTTGATACAAAGAGGTTCATGACAAGCCTACTGAGTTAAGCAGTAGCGGTAACAAATTATTGGTAAGTAATGAATTTATTAGTGTGTTTAACTTTTTAATTATGTGAGCTATTTGATACAAAGGGGTTCATGACAAACCTACTGAATTAAGCAATACCAGGAACAAATTTTTGAAGGTAAATGAGGAATGTATCATTGTCATTGACTTTTTGTTTATCATTTTTATCTTGACATGTCCTATACTCCCTTTTGGAGTCTCCTGGGTGCAAAAAAAAAGGCTAAGGAATGCGGATAAACGTGATGACATGGGTATTATAAGCCTAGACGAGAAAATGAAAATTTATAAGAGATCCTGGTGCAACCATTTGGAACGGATCAGTGAGAATCGCTTGCCCCGGTTAGCCCGTAAGTGTTGGATGCCAAAGAATGAGATGGTTTCCGGTACAGACCAAGCTGCCTGATCCATGAAGTGAACCAGTAGAAGACGATTAAAACAAATAAAATTTGGTAAAAGACTCACGTCAACCAATACAATACATTCCACAGAATTCCTTCTAAATAATCCGTTTGTGAACATAAAATACAGGGTGATTCACGAAGATATGCAGAAACTTCGGGAGCCCATTGTACATGTAAAAATAATGAAACAAGTTTAAATAAACATGGGTCCGGAAATACTTCGTTACCGAGTTATGGCTGGTGAAAGATTTCCCCCGGATTTCAGCTCACCAGGTGAAATGAGGTCTACCTGAAATTCTGGTAAGGTAGATTAAGGAGCGAATTCAATAATTTCTTATGGTTTTTGACCTGATAAATTGAATAAAACAGGTCCCAGAACTTTAAGTTAAATAAATTTTGAGAAAAACAGTGTCAAATGCAAAAAAATAAAGTGAAAAAAACACATTTTTTCATCTTTGTTTTTCCGGTTAATTTTACTTTGTACTGTTATGAATAAAAATTCATTTAATCAAACATCTATTCGCTTTCTGTGTACTTTATTTACACCTGTTTGTTCAGAATAAAATTTTCTACATGTTTTATTCAAAAATTTTAATTGTTTCTTGGTGAAATAACAAAGTTATTCTTACCCAAAGATGTAAAAATGTGTTTTCACTCCATTTTTTGCATTTGACACTGGTTTTCTTAAAAACTATTTAACTTACAGTTCTGGTTCTGTTTTATTCAATTTATCAGGTCAAAAATCATAAGAAATGATTGAATTCGCCCCTTAATCTACCTTACCAGAATTTCAGGAAGACCTCATTTCACCTGATGAGCTGAAATCCGGGCGAAACTTTCGCTAGCCGTAACTCGGAAACGAATCATTTCCGGACCCATGTTTATATAAACTTTTTTCATTATTTTTACATGTACAATGAGCTCCAAAAGTTTCTGCATATCTTCGTGAATCACCCTGTATCACTCTCACGCCCCCTGACGAGATATAATAGTAAACTACTAAAAAATAAATTTATTAGAACGAAATAGACAACAAAATTTTGAACCGAACAACAAAACATATAGAAATCCTGAATTACTTATCTTCAGATAATATTCCTAACAATAAATTACAATAGAAAAGAAACCACACGAAAAATTATATCAAGGGAAAAAACCAACGAAAAATAATGGTCCTAGAATGACTCCTTAAAAGACCCCGATGATCTGGGTCGGAAATCCACCACCATTCGTTCGTTGTAAAAAAAACCTTAAAGCAACATGACATGACACAACAAAAATCACAACTATATAATCAACGTTTCCGAATAGAAAATACCAAACGAATACATAATAAATTAATAAATATATTATAACAAAGAGACGAATGGATTGTATTTTACGATGCAAACAAAACAAAGAGAATCAAAAATTTATTGTTAACATTCATTTCTATTGATATTAAACATCATACAGAGGAAATAATAACTTCTTTGTAGAACTAGCGAAACAATCTACTGGACAAGACAATATACAGATTGTCTCAGAAAATGTATACACATTTTGGACGGATGTATTAATTTGAAGAAAAAACCTATCGCTTGAAAACCTCCATCAGCTAATCATTAAAAACACCTGTTTTTAAACAATGCAACTCAATGTCATTATTTCTCTCATTTAGTATGAGATATATAGCTTAAGTTCAATTGTCTTTTGATCAACATAAATGGGGTTTCAAAGTGTTGCTGGAAGTCTGAGAATGTTCAAGAGATTCAAAGACGATGGAAAATAGAAATTTGAACCCTACTAAGGTAGTAACCTTCAAGAATAACCATTGCTCAGATTCGTGACAAGTTTGAAACACAAGGGCCAGTGAGAAATGTGAACTAGGAACGGTCTGGATGAAGTACAACCTCCACACGTAATTAAAATTTCAAAATGGTTATGCAGACACAATCCCCAAAAAAAGTTTGTAAGTCTGTTTTACCACATTATGGTAGATGTATTGCTGTTAAGGGTAATAATTTTGAACATTTATGTGTTTATGTTTTGCCACTAACAGACAAGTGGAGTGTTCAATTATTTACACTCGATCTACTAGTTCCAACGTTACAAAAAACACATCTGTTTCTTATAAAATGATACAATTATAATACAACTACAGCATTTAATAACAGTAAAGGTAGAGGTGTAAAATACACTAGTCACAATTATCTCCTCTGAGAGTAATGAATTTCATTACACAACCAGACCCTGTGGTGAATGAAGTGAAGGTGTCATTTTCAGGGTGGAATATAGATGCTTTTTGGAGGGCCCGGTACGCTGATAAGCATTTGTTTCCATTCAGTGAAGAAAACAGGGTAAACCACCTCACTTCTCGTTTTACTTAGTAAAGCCTTTAGAGGTTCAAACTAGTCTTTCGACTAATAACCTAAACAACAACAAATTTATGTTGCTTAGGTCAATAGCCAAAAGACTGGTTTGAACCTCTAGCTAGAGGTTTCACTAAGTAAAACGAGGAGTTAGGTGGTTTACCATTGCCTTCCTCACGGAATGGAAACAAATACTTATCAGCATGCCAGGCAATCCGAAAAGCATCTACTTTCCACCCCGCAAATGATACCTTCACTTCATTCACCACAGTGTCTGGCTGTATAATGAAATTCATTACTTTTAGAGGAGATAACTCTGACTAGTATCTTTTACACCTCTACCTCTTCTATTTTTAAAGATTTCAGTCATATAATAAGCTGACCACGTGATAAGAAATAGAACTATTTGTAGCCCTGGTACTAGCAGATAGAGTGCAAATAATTTAACACTCCACCTGCCTGTTATGGGCAATTAAAATAAATAAATAAATCCATTCAATATGAGTAAACATTATTTTGAGACACTCGGTATGTAATATATAATGATAAAGAAAAGTAGGGGCGTGCGACCTGACTTGGGGTCAAGATCAGACCGAAGAAAATAAGGAGTTCAAGAGTAATAATAGTAATAGAATTTAAGAGCGGATAGTTAAAATAATAAGAGAAGATACCGGTAAAGAAGGACGAAGATAGTTATAAAAAAAAGCAGCAGATAAAAACAAAATAAAGAATAGTAACAAGAAGAGTAAAGTGCTTTAGCACAAAGAGAATCTCGAATCATCACGTGGTCGCCTTGAGAGTCCCGAGTGGTGTTCTGGTGGCGGTCTCCGGAGTTCTCTCCCACACGAGAGGGCATTGGACGTACGCGGTGCGACTGGCCGGCTACAGCAGACATGGACGACGGGGCTGGGGATATTTCATCTGCTCGGTTTTATACACGATACCTCTTTGCTCTTTCATCTTGTTCTTCATCTTCACGGAAAACAACAACAAGAATAATAATAATACGAAACGAAACAGGCCTATGGTTTATATATACAGTATATAATACAGCAGAACGTTGTCAAGGTGGACTCCAGCAATGAGGCAATGTTCTCGTGTAGGCGAACCAATGTTTTTAAAACCTTATTTTCACTATAATTTCTTTGTTTCTCGTATTTATTTACTCACACACACCCACAAAATCTCTCACAAACATACCATTTATAACAAATAATTTTCAAATCCCAATTAAAAAATTATTATTCCTGTATCATTTATGAGTAAATTACCTTTTTTAATTGCACCAATTTTCTTCCATTTTGAGAAACAATGAAATTACTAGGGGTAAAAAAATTACATAGAACAAGGCTTTAAGTGTTAACGGAAATAATGAGGTTATTATAATATTTAGGATGGCATCATAGATTATTTACATAAATAAAAAAAATCTGATGTGAGCATTCACACGATTTTATCTTGACAATGTAAATAATGAAAAGTATTTTCTTTTTGTTACGTCATCAGACGAAAGGACGGTTTGAAGCTTCACTAAGTAAATCCAGAAGTGAAATGGTTTACGATTGCCTTCCTCACTGAGTGGAAACGTATGCCAGACCCTCTGAAAAGCATTTACTTTCCACCCTGTAAATGACACTTATCACTTCATTCACCACAGGGTCTGGCTGTATAATGAAATTTATTACTCTTAGAGGAGATAACTCTTGAGTAGTGTCTTTTACACCTCTACCTTTTCTGTTTTTGAATACTTCAGTTATATAATCGGCTGATTATGTGATAAGAAATATAACTTTTTTTTGTAGCCCTGAAACTAGAAGATCGAATAAAATAATTTAACACTCCACCTGCCTGTTATGAGCAAAATTAACAGCATAACCTACGTTTAATCATGAGTAAACAATGTAAAATGAAAATCAACCTCTGGAGGACGTAAAAATACGACGTATCTACACTAATTGACGCTAAACTAGGTTCTGTGGGAAAAAATTGTTTAAATAAAAATTATAGGTTTCTTAATTTTCTATAACTTTGATTTTATATACTTTTATCATTAAAATACATAGGTACTAAATCTTTTTTTTGTTTTTTGTTTGTCCAACTGTTCTGCAATTACTGCTAATGCAGACGGTGAATGATGAAATGATTTTTTGTAACGTATGAAAAAATGCCGTGCCTGAATGGGATTCGAACCCAAGACCGCATGATGAGAGGCGAGCACGTTACCAACTTCGCCAATGCGGCCAGCATATAGGTACTAAAAGCCACGATCTTAAAAAATACTATTTTCTACTGATTTTACTGAGCAAAATATACAGAAAATTACACTAACTGCCATTAAACTACGCATTGCATAAAAAAATGTACAAAAATAAAAATTGTAGCTATTTTAATTTCTTACAGATTTAATTAAATACACTTATGCTCTAAAATGCATAATAAGGCCACAATCTTTAACGAAAAATTCTTTTTGTATTTTTTAAGCTTAACTTATCATGTAAGCATAAAAATGTCGTAAATCAAGCGGAAACAAATTGTAGGAGCCATTTTTGAGACGCAAAAAGGTAAAAAATAGCACGAATAAACTTATTAGCCTACTACTTCCGGAAGGCAAATGTTGATGAAAATATTCGTGTTGAGTTTTCTAATCGTACCTAATATTAGTTCTAAGTTTCAACTTCACGATATTCCTTTCTTGAAATATTTTATTAACAGACACACACCGATCGCTAAAAACAAGGTTTTTGGATTCAGGGGCAAGAAGAACACGTATTTCAGAGGTGAAAACTCGATTACGAAAATCGCTAATCTTACATGAATAAACAAACAAATTTATTTAAATTTTAGAACGTTCATAACATTGACAACAGATTGATTCATTAGTAACAGACGTTCCAACTACAAACAAAAATTTAAATAATTCAACCTGAACGAAACACGTGTGTGTTCATCAATAATTAAATACACGTAGCATATGTGTATGTACACAAAACAAACTAAAAAAGTTTGTCTGAAAAGTCTTGTCGACGATCATATATTTATATTAAAGTGCACTAAAGACGGAGACCATATGCCACATGCTTTAAAAGTAACAAAAACCCCGCAAGTGGCTCCCACTCGGCGCGTTCAATTCAGTTGAAACAGAACGTAGAGTTTTTAAGACGCTTTTAAACCGACCGCGATATTTTTGGATACGTTTTTTTCTACAAGTAGAAGTTTATTTTCTTTTTACCAACCACTTAAAAGTAAACAAACAAAAGAAATACTTTGTACTTACTGTGAAACATATAAGCACATATAAATTACAATTTTATCCATTAACATAACATAAAACATCTTTACTTTAAACTAATTAAGACATCCGTTAATTATTTATCATCTGATTAAAATACTACTAAATCTTTAATTTAAATTAATAAACAAAATTAATTCCTAATAATTTATATCTTAGAATTATCTAAATACAGTAATTATAAAAAATAAACCATACAGAACAGGCACGTGGAGTGTTAAATTATTAGCACTCGATCTGCTAGTTCCAGGGTTACAAAAAATAGTTCTGTTTCTTATCACATGGTCAGCTATTTATACAACTAAATCATTTAAAAACAAAAGAGGTAGAGGTTTAAAAGACACTAGTCAGAGTTATTTCCTCTGAGAGTAATGAATTTCACTATACACCCAAACCTTGTGATGAAAAAAATGAAAGTGTCATTTGCACGGTGGAAAGTAAGTAACTTTTCAGAGGACCTGGTATGCTGATAAGCATACTTTTTCACTCAGTGAGGAAGGCAATTGTAAACCATCTCACTTCTCGTTTTACTTAGTAAAGCCTCTAAAGGTTCAAACCGGCTTTTTGGCTGATGACCTAAACAACAACTCTTTATGAATATATAGGGAGGGAAAGTATTTTTTTCGTGACGATTTTTCACCATAATACTCGTTTTCTGGCCCCTTGAATCCAAAAATTGGTTTTTAGCAATTGGTGTGTGTGTGTGTGTGTGTGAACAAATATCAAGAACGGAAAGTTGTACAAAGTAGAAATTTGGAATACAAGTAAGGTACCACTGGGGGACACGACACGTTACGTTTTCTGCTCGCCTCTAATCATACGGTCTTGGGTTCGAATCCCATACAGGCACGGAATATTTTCATACGATATAAAAAATCATTCATCCTTCACCGTCTGCATTAACAGTAATTGCAGAACAGTCGGACGTTAAATCAAAACAAAAAACCTTACGTTTTCATAAACGATATGTTTATGAAATAACAATTCAAAGTCTATGTAATTGAAAATTATGAAATTTTTATTATAGAGTTTTTGTTTTTACACAGAATTAATTACAGTATTTCTAACACAAATGCCCTGGCTTATCTGAAAAGGTAAAAACAGACAAAATATTTTGGATTACATTTTCCGCTTTAACTCAGCTATTTGTGATTGTATTTGAACAAAGAAGGTATCATTCTTTTCAACAAAAAATGCGTGAAGTTTTTTGTAATAAACGTATAATCAATAATCAATAAACAGCATGGTTGGTGAGATATTTTGATTTAAAAAGTTTTAACGTCCACCATTTTGAAATTTAGCGTATTAAAAGCAATTAGATAAATTTCATCTTTGCAACATAAATACTTCTACATGCATACCAAATTTGAGTAAAATATCTTCAACCGTTCCTAAGAAAGTAAGTTTTCTTAAAACAAAAACAAAATAGCAAACACCTGTATGTTGTTGTTTAGGTCAACAGCCGAAAGGCTGGTTTGAACCTGTAGAGGTTTTACTAAGTAAAACGAGGAGTGAGGTGGTTTACCATTGCCTTCCTCACTGAGTGGAAAAGTACGCTTATCAGCATGCCGGGCCCTCTGAAAAGCACATATTTTCCACTCTGTAAATGACACCTTCACTTCATTCACCACAGGGTCTGGCTGTACAATGAAATTCATTACTTTCAGAGAAGATAACTCTGATTAGTGTCTTTTACACCTCTACCTCTTCTGTTCTTAAATGATTCAGTCATTTAATTGACTGACCATGTGATAAGAAACAGAACTATTTATTTTAGCCCTGCAACGAACAGATTGAGTGTAAATAATTTGACACTCCACCTGTCTGTTATGGGCAGAAATACCTGTATATGAAGCGATATAAGAAATTAGTTCATATACAATTTTTGTTTATTTTAAGGTACTGAATTATCTCTAAAAGTTTGGCACCCTACTTGGTGGACACTTGTATACATTTCAGTACTAGCTACTCCTGCTCGCTTCGCTTCACAGCAGCTAATGTAGGCCTAATTAAATTATTTTCAAGCCTCTCTATACACAATATTTGTGGTTTCGTTGCCCTGTAGCAGCAAAATAAATTGTTTTTCTGCACTTCCAGCTCTAGAAAATCCGACATAAATTTGTCTGAGTGAAGCACTCTTGTCTCAAATCGATGCCTACCGTTTTAAATGTTTGTCCTTGCGATTTAACAGAATTGAATAGAAGGCATAGAAGAATACCGATGGAAAAGAAAGAGACAGTTGATACATGGCTGAGATAAGAGACACTAATACGTGGGTGCAGTACACAGAGCACTTGGAAATAATATTTATATTATAATAATACAATAATAAAATATAAATAAAAATTTTGAATATTTCCAAATTTTTAATGTTTTTTGAATCGAATGTTATTCTTTACGTTTTTCTATGAAATATAAAAGTTGAATAGTGCTTCTAGCCCAAAAAATACACCATCCAGAGGACTTGGAAAAAAATACAAGTGCTGTGCACCCGATAAACTAAAAGATGCGACATCGTTACAGTTTAAGTTGCTTAACTCACTTAATTTAAGTTCCTTAAAGTTGCAACCTAGCCTATATTGATCAGGAAGCTCTAAGCTATGCAATAATGAAAGATTTTTTAAAATCAGTTCAGTAGTTTCTGAGATTACCTCACACAAACAAACAAACAAACAAAGAAACAGACGTTTCTTCTTTATTATATTAATATAGATAATACAGATAATGCATCAATGTAGGAGTATAAATATTAACGAATTAAAATTGACAAGAAAGAAAATTATTCAAAGTAAAGGTAGAGGAGAAAATTTTCTTAACTCAAACTGATGACATAATAAATCCGAGGCACAGTAAATCAAAGACCTACAGTATAATATTTTTTGCTTTCTAAAAATCTAAACGGTTTTCCCCTTACGTACAAACAATGAAAAAAACGATTTAAAATACTGTAGTAATGAAATCAAGTTACAACAGAATCAATGACAGATTTGGTAACATTATACTGTAATACACGAAATTAATGAACAACACTTTACATCCTAAATAAAAATGTTATTAAGTAAACAACAAAATAAACAATTGAAGGGGACTTTCAAAAAGTAAACGAGGGGATATTCAAGGTTAACAATAAATAATACAACTAAAAAAATATATATATATAAACAAATATTTATAGAATTTTTAGGCAACAAAAATCACCAACACACAAGATAAACCACTGTATACTGTATTTTACCTTATTATCTAAGAACAAATAATAAACACCTTTACAGTATAATTACGTACACAAACAAAAAATACAACGTTTTAAAAGATACTTTATATTTACCCTGAAAAAGACACACCTTAAATCATTTGTTTTCTTCAATCAAACCAACAAAAAAAAAAATTGGTTAGAAACACTCACACGACTTTCTCTTGCCAATGTAAATCATGAACAATATTTAGTTGTTTACGTCATCAACCGAGAGGATGGTTTGAATCTCTAGAGGTTTTACTCAGTAAAACAAAGAGCGAGGTGGTTTATCATTGCCTTCCTCACTGAAACACTGCCTTCCTCACTGAAAAAGTATGGTTATCAGCATGATCCGGAAAGCATTTACTTTTGACCCTGCAAAATGTTACCTTTACCTAATTCACCACAGGGTGTGAGTGTACGAGCTGTGGCTATTAAATAACGAGACAGACGTAAAAAAATTAATTTTAATTTTATACATACTAATCACTTATTGTCACCTTCAATATACACTCCTTCTCTATCCCTACAACGCTCCATGCGAATTTTCCATTGTTGGAAACAGTGCTGGAAGTCATCTTCTGTCAGCTCCTTCAGGACACGTGCCGCTTTTTCTTTTACAGCTTCCACAGACTCAAAAATCTTGTCCCTTTTAATGCAGATTTCACCTTAGGGAACAGGTAGAAGATAATAACATGTGATGAAACGTGGAGTTTTACTTATGATCCGGACTTAACAGTTAACAATAAAGTTAACAGAAAATCATTACTTATTTTTGTTACGAGGTATTTTCATAAATAAATTTTGTAATATCGCAAAACACGAAATAAAAGAAAACAGAAACCGAGAAACTTTTCCGTCTTTAAAGATAATTGTATAAATTTAGGAAATGAAATGAAGAGAAAATTTTAAATTAATTTTTTAGTGACAAAATCATTTAATACAGATGAACAATGACGATATATTTGAAAAATACGCTTTTTCCTTCAAAAACAGAACTTTTCCTATACTATTATAAATATCTCATTAAGCGAGTGTTTTTCGAAATGCTTTGTTTTATAAAAATACGTCATTTCCAAAAAGTTTCAGTCACTTAAAAAATATTCTAAATGTTTTCTGAAATGGTTTTACACAATCCGCATATTGCTCCTCTCTGCCGGAGGCCATATCAAGTTACAGACAGACAGACAGATGCTTTTCAGAAGGCCAGGCACTTTTCAACTCAGTGAGGAAGGCAATGGTAAAGCATCTCACTCCTCATTATAATTAGTAAAGGCTCTAGAGATTGAAACTATCTTTTTGGTTGATGACCTAAACAACAACCGATTTGACATAATGTATTTCCGAAGAAATACTAAAATTCGAAAAATCGTCATGAAAACAATACTTTCCTACCCTATATTTCATTTAGGAGAAAAGAACGTAAAAAAAACATTTGGTAAAGAAAAATTTAGAATCATGGGAACAAGATAAATTTCCATCAGATTTGATAATAATATACGGGGAACAGTAAAAAAATCTGATAAGACTTAACAAAACCACCAAAGTTTCTCCTTTATTTCGACAATAAGGACATTTGAAAAATTTCAGGTTTATAGGGAGGAAAATATAGGTTAATATGATATGATACTAGCATATGTCTTTATGTGAAATAATGTATTAGGTGCACGTCTGTCCGTGTACTGGTACCCTTTAACCATCAACAGGTGAAAGAGGTACACCATTACAAATACCCAACTCTTTGCCTGTGGAAACATATACGATATATAGGGACAAGGGACGGAAAGGTAGGTAGAGGTAGGTAGGTAAGCTTGGTTGGTTCAACACAGGAAAGGCACCTGTTGTATTGTACCTCCTTTATTCATCCCTTCCACTTCCACCAGGTAGAGAACACTGCGCTCTCGCCTCTATCTACACTAATTCGATCACTTCAAAAAAAACTGGTGTGAAACACCCACAGGACTTTCTCAAGCCAATGAAAATTTTAACAACCTAAAATTAGTAACAAACATTAGAAATAAACAAAAAAAACTAACCTTATTTTCATCACTAATGACAAGACGCAAAATGAAAATCAACCTCAGTTTGTCTTAAAAATACAGAAACCCACTGGGTTGGTCTAGAGGTAAAGTCGTCGCCAAAATCAGCTGTTTAACAGCTGATTTTCGGAGACAAAGGTTCCTGGTTCAAATCCTAGTAAAGGTAGTTACTTTTATACGGATTTGAATACTAGACAATGGTTACCAGTGCTTTGATGGTTGGGGTTCAATTAACCATACTCTCTCAGGAATGATCGGCCTGGGTCTGTACAAGACTACACCTCATTTACACGCCATACACATCATCCTCATCTCATTGGGTCATAGGGTTGCTTATTGTTCTGAATTGAACAGATTGTAACGTAAACATATTAGCATTAAAAAATATTAAAAAAAATACAGAAACTCACTCTTTCACGCTAAACTAGGCTCTGTAGAGAAAAATGCTTTAAATAAAAGTTGTGGATCTTTTAATTTCCTATAAATTTGATTATATAAATTTTTGTCGTAAAATGCATACTAAGGCTGATATCGTAAAAAATCGATTTTTTTTACAGATTTTCATACAAAAAAAATTTGGTGTGAAACACTCACACAACTTTCTCTTACCAATGCAAATAATTAACAATATAATGTAACATTAGTAATAAAACATTAGAAATAAACAAAAAACTAACCTCAATAAATATAACCTAATTTTAATCATGAGTGAAAGACGCAAAATGAAAATCAACTCAGTTCGGCTTAAAAATACGGAAAATCACTCTTTCACACTAAACTAGACTCTGTAGAGAAATGTGCTCTAAATTAAAGTTATAGATCTTTTTAATTTCCTATAAATTTTATTGCATACACTTTTGTCGTAAAATGCAATCTATCTAAGCTGATATCGTAAAAAAATGATTTTATACAAATTTTCATGAAAAAAAAACCAAGAAAATCACAAATTACCGCAAAACTAAGCGTTACCAAAAAAAATTGTTTGAAATACAATTTGTAGGATTTTAAATTCTCAACAACTTTTTTTGTATACATTTTTGGGCTAAAATGCGTATAAAGTCGCAATCTTAAAAAAAAAACAATATTTTTACGAGAAAATCGCCCAAAGAATTCAGCAGATATGGCGCCTTCCCTATCTTGTACAGCATGAAAAAATTAGAAAATGAGGCGATTTTAAAAAAATAAGTCGTAATACATAAGCAGGTAAAAATTGAGGGGTTTTCCTTTCTTTTAAATTCTTTACACTTTCACTATTTCGTATAAATGTCCGAACCGAGCCCTGTTTATCCAAATCCCGATATTTCGAGGCCCGGCGTAACGAGATTTTACTGTAGGCCTACAGTGGAAACCCTCTCATCCAGATCCTACCATCATCATCTTCTTCTTCTTCTTCTTCTTTCAACCAAGAATTAGGCCGCAGGCTGTTCCGAACTCACAAACTATAACATCTATCTCAATCTTCTCCTAGCTCTACCGACATCCCTTTTCCCTTCTGGAGCATACCAGACCAGTGTGCCTGTTTACGTATCCTCCCATGTTGTTGTTGTTTAGGTCATCAGCCTGTAGGCTGGTTTGAACCTGTAGAGGTTTTACTAAGTAAATCGAGGAGTGAGGTGGTTTACCATTGCCTTCCTCACTGAATGGAAAAGTATGCTTATCAGCATGCCGGGCCCTCTGAAAAGCACAAATTTTCCACTCTGCAAATGACACCTTCACTTCATTCACCACAGGGTCTGGCTGTATAGTGAAATTCATTAGTTTCAGAGGAGATAACTCTGATTAGTGTTTTTTACACCTCTACCTCTTCTGTTCTTAAATGATTCAGTCATTTAATTGGCTGACCATGTGATAAGAAACAGAACTATTTATTTTAGCCCTGCAACGAACAGATTGAGTGTAAATAATTTGACACTCCACCTGTCTGTTATGGGCAGTATCCTCCCATATCCATATAAAAAATTGGGATATTAACGGAAATGAATATCAGAATAGCTGATTGGCAAACAAACAAAAAAATCTTTCATGGGATTAAAAAAAACAGGTACTATAAAACAGTAATGTTTATTTAAAACACCCGAGAAACCAACAAAACAAAAACCGATACGTAATTGCAAGAGTAGAATGACTAGTAAAATCAAAAATCTGGTGTGAAACACTCACACAACTTTCTCTTGCCAATGCAAATAATTAACAATAAACCTAATTTTAGCAATAAAACATTAGAAATTAACAAAACACTAACCTCAATAAACATAACCTTATTTTTATCATGAGTGAAAGACGCAAAATGAAATCGACCTCAGTTTGGCTTAAAAATACGAAAAGTCACTCTTTCACGCTAAACTAGGCTCTTTAGAGAAAAATGCTTTAAATAAAAGTTATAGATCTTTTAGTTTAATATAAAATTGATTATGTACACTTTTGTCGTAAAATGCATTCTAAGGCCGAAATCTTAAAAAAAATCGATTTTTCTCACGTTTTCGTGAGAAAAAAACAGAAAATTGCTAATTACTGCTAAACTAAGCGTTATACAAAAAAATGTTTGAAATAAAAGTTGTAGAATTTTAAATTCTCTACAACTTTTATTATATACATTTTTGCGCTAAATTGCATATTGAAGCTGTAATCTTAAAAAAAACTATGTTTTTACGTGAAAACAGCCTCACCCAGAATTTCAGCACACATGACGCCTACCCTATCTTGTAGAGAATAAAAAATTGAATAAACCAGGCGATTTTTTAAAAAATCGTAGGACCAGTTTTTGAGAAAATCAGAAAAAAGTGAAAAATTACACGAATAAACTACTACTTCCGGTTGACCGATTTTGATGAAAATGTTCGTGTCGGGTCCGGTAAGGGTATGTAACTTAAGTTTCAAGTTCGTACGATGATCCGTTCTTGAGATATTTTGTATACACACACACACACACACACACACACAGACCAATCGCTAAAAACATGTTTTTTGGGTTCAGGGGGTGTGAAAACGTATAGATCCGGTGAAAACTCGATTTCCAAAAATCGACATGAAAACAATACTTTCCTTCCTATATATTCATATAGGCAAGAGAAAGTAAAAAATATGATGGAAATTACAAAAAATCGATTATCCAGAACCTTCTATGAGAAACCGATGAAATATTTTGAATGGTCTACTTTTAAAAAAAAAATAAAAAAATATAGTATACATTATTATACGTACAAAACAGTAACGGACATACGGTTAATTAATTATCATGAATAATAAAATGTGCACATAGATCAACCTAACCTCAAATACAATCTAACAATACTATAATAATTATGAAATACCTGTGTGTGGGTGTGAGCTACAGGGTGTTCTGTAACAAGTTACCAAAACTAAACTAGTGGTATACTCTGGAAGTTATTCGGTCATTATAGATAACTGTAAACATGTAGGAAACGAAATAGAGAAAATTTTCAATTAAATTTTAGTGAAAGAATTATTTAAATTGAACGAACCGTAGAAGAGTTACAAGGATAAAGGGTATATATAACGGGTGATTCAAAAAGAGCGCCGGTTTTTAAACGGCTGGTAAATTTTTGTTTATCGGTTGGCAACATTGTTAGACCTCATTTCTATTTCGGAGAACATTCCGATTGACGATTCACTTGTAGTTTCTCTTGTTCGCAGTGTAGTACTCTCGCAGTCTGTGTCTAACCATGGAGAAGTTTACTATTGCACAACGAGTGTTAATCGTCAAAACATTTTACCAGAGTGGAGAGAGTTATGCGGCTACTGTCAGGCGACTTCGCGGTACTATAGGACGTAATGAAGCACCGAATGAATCAACAGTTCGCAGGCTCATGAAAAAGTTTTTTGAGACGGGTTCAACAGTCGACCTTAAAAGTTCTGGACGTCGTCGTTCTGGCCGAACTGAGCAGAACGTTGCGTTGGTTCGTGACAGTGTGGCTGTTAGCCCAGCAAAATCAATACGTCGCCGTTCTCAACAATTGGGTTTACGATGTTCTTCTGTACGGAGAATTCTTCGGTACGATCTCCAATATCACCCGTATAAAATTCAGTTGCTGCACGAGAAACAATGTTGTTGCTCCGTGAACGGTTCCAGGATCGCATCATTTCTCGTAATTCCGACCATCAATGGCCACCAAGGTCGTGTGACTTGACGCCTTGTGACTTTCATCTTTGGGGTCATCTGAAGTCATTGGTGTATGCCAATAAACCCCGAAACATCAATGACTTGAAGGAGGAAATTCGACGTTTCTAGTTTATTTAATTTTAGTTTATTTAAATTTTATTTATTTATTTCGATTTTAGTTTATTTAAAGTCGCATCGACAGCTTGGTCATTAGCAACTACTGTAGGGTTTGGTAACTAAACGGTGGTTTTAACGAGTTAAAATTTCCAGATCCTAGCCGGGAATCGAACCCGGGACCTTTCGCTTTGTAGGCTAGTCACTATGCCATGAAGGCGGTTCCAAAATACATTATTCCATTAATTTTCGTTTAAAATGTTTTTTTTGGAAATATTCCGTTATCCGGACGTTGGCACTTTATGCATAACTTGCGGACGTCCGGTAAACCGAATATTAATACTACGTAAATGACGTCGACGTCCTATTTTACGGACGTTGTTACTGAAATGGTTAAATCTTTTTTTCTTAAAAAGGTTGTCATGTAATTAGGTGACCAAGTCATAAGAAACAGAACTATTTTTTTGTAGCCATAGAACTAGCAGATTTAATACAAAAAATTTAATACTCTATTTGTAATTGTTGATTAGATCATCAGCCGAAAGGCTGGTTTGAACCTGTAGAGGTTTTACTAAGTAAAACTAGAAGTGACGTGTTTTACCGGTGCCTTCCTCGCTGAATAGAAAAATACGCTTATCAGCATGCCGGGCCCTCTGAAAAGCGCACATATTTTCCACTCTGCAAATAACACTTTCACTTCATTCACCACAGGGTCTGGCTGTATAATGAAATTCATTACTTTCAGAGGAGATAATTCTGATTAAAGTGTATTTTACACCTCTACCTCTTCTGTTCTTAAATGATTCAGTCATTTAATTGACTGACCATGTGATAAGAAACAGAACTATTTATTTTAGCCCTGCAACGAACATTTTGAGTGAACATAATTTGACACTCCACCTATCTGTTTTGGGCAAAAATTTGTTATTAATACATGACTAAATTTCAGTGAATCGATCTATTAAAATTGTCAAAAAGTCGCAGAACACCCAGTATTATGGAATACGTACATAAGTTCTTATGTAGCATGAAGTACGTGCGATGTACATACACTACCCGAATGTATGCATTAACATATTACAGCGGTATGTAATTTTAGATTTACCACCACCACTTCAACTACAGACGCACAATCCTACAAACACACACACACACACATGGCAACAGAATTTTATAGGAGTTCACTACACTCCGGAAGCGGTGATGAAAACGTGTGCCTTCCCAAACACACGCGTTAACATTAGTAAACTATAATTCGGATGCGTTACTACCATTATAAAAGAATCCGTACTCTAAAAATATTACTTTCTCTTGCCCTAGATAAATATATAGGGTAGAAAAGTATTGTTTTCATATCGATTTTCATCGGAAATACACTTTTCATAACCTGTGTTGTTCAGGTCAACAGCCGAAAGGCTGGTTTGAACCTCTAGAGGTTTTACTAAGTAAAAACGAGGAGTAAGGTGGGTTACCATTGCCTTCCTCACTGAGTTGAAAGAGTATGCTTATCAGCATGCCAGGCCCTCCGAAAAGCACTCACTTTCCACCCTGCAAATGACAACTTCACTTCATTCACCACAGGGTCTGGCTGCATAGTGAAATTCATTACTCTCAGAGGAGATAACTCTGACTAGTGTCGTTTACACCTCTACCTCTTCTGTTCTTAAATAGTTCATTCAAATAAGTGGCTGACTATGCGATAAGGAATAGAACTATTTTTTTTAGCCCTGGACCAAACAGATAGAGTGCAATTAAAATAACACTCCACCTGCCCGTTTTGGGCATTTCATAACCTATGAACCCGTAAAAAACAATTCAAGCCATCTCTCCACTATATGTAGACTTTGTAGTAATTAACTGTGAAATCGAAGTAGAATTGACATTACGCAGTAATATTGCTAGTCAGATTTGCGCGCTATAAACGCAGGAGTGGGGGAATTGTGTAACCTTAAAGGGAATTCGGATTTGAAAGTGGCATACAGAAAACGGAAAAGACCCCAACAATACTTTCCTTACTATAACTGCTCATAACAGGTCGAGTATCAAATTATTTACACTCAATCAGTTCGTTGCAGGGCTAAAATAAATAGTTCTGTTTCTTATCACATGGTCAGCCAATTAATTAAATGACTGAATCATTCAAGAACAAAAGAGGTAGAAAAACACTTATCTAATTTTAAGGCGTTGTTGTTTAGGTCAACAGCCGAAAGGCTGGTTTGAACCTCTAGAGGTTTTACTAAGTAAAACGAGGAGTGAGGTGGTTTACCATTGCCTTCCTCACTGAGTGGAAAAGTACGCTTATCAGCATGCCGGGCCCTCTGAAAAGCAAATATTTTCCACTCTGTAAATGACACCTTCACTTTATTCACCACAGGGTCTGGCTGTACAATGAAATTCATTACTTTCAGAGAAGATAACTCTGATTAGTGTCTTTTACACCTCTACCTCTTCTGTTCTTAAATGATTCAGTCATTTAATTAATTGACTGACCATGTGATAAGAAACAGAACTATTTATTTTAGCCCTGCAACGTACTGATTGAGTGTAAATAATTTGACACTCCACCTGTCTATTATGGGCAGAATTTTAAGGCATTTATTTGTTTTCAAGGTTCTGATACAATTCTTTTGGGCTTGTGGTAACCGTGAAGTAATAATTGATCCCAATAAAACCAATTATGGTACTAGGAACGCTGGAAAAATTAAGACTAGAAAACCAAATAGTATATTTTTTCAGAAGTCATTTCTCTATCTTGAGAGGCGATTGGTTAACGTACTTCCACCCCATATACACAGTATTATGTCACCACATCTATTAAAATATAAACTAAAATATCATATAATATTGATCTGTGAGCAAAAACTTGAGAAACTTTTTCAGGTCTTAAAATAACTGTTTTATTAGTTTTTAATTTTCTTTTCGCGACAGTTTAACTGTCCTTTTATGCTCATTTATTGAATTAATTTCGTATAAAGTTAAAATATTTACGTTGTGTTAGTTAAAATATATTATTGTAAAGTAGTTATAGTTATAAAATAAAAATAATAATATCGCTATTATAATATAGCTACCAATAGTAATTTAACTTAATAATATTTTATAGTAGTTATAAGTATTTAAGTGAATTAATGTTTTTGTTCTGTATACTCCTATGCGCGGACAGAACTCTTTGCGAAGAAGAGTTTTTGCGTATAGGTAAGTATATTTAGTTTAAAATATTGTACATAGCTTAGTATAGTCATGAATTGTAATTTTAATGAAGCTTTATTTTACTAAATAAAATAAAAAAATAATCAGAGTTGTCTCCTCTGAAAGTAATGAATTTCATTATACAGCCAAACCCTGTGGTGAATGAAGTGAAAATGTCATTTGCAGAGTGGGAAATATGTGCTTTTCAGAGGGCCCGGTATGCTGATAAGCGTACTTTTCCATTTGGTGAGGAAGGCAATGGTAAACCACTTCACTTCTCGTTTTACTTAGTAAAACCTCTACAGGTTCAAACCAGCCTTTCGGCTGATGACCTAAACAACAAGGAATAAAGGTTAATAAAGGTAGGGTAAATTGATTGCTTTTTTTCAATATTGTTACTGTATGAAATATAAACTCATTGAGTACATGACACCATTAGATTTGTCACAAAAGACACTAATCAGAGTTGTCTCCTCTGAAAGTAATGAATTTCATTATACAGCCAGACCCTGTGGTGAAGAAGTGAAGGTGTCATTTGCAAAGTGGAAAATATGTGCTTTTCAGAGGGCACTGATAAGCGTATTTTGTACTCAGTGAAGAAGGCAATTGAAAACCATCTTACTCCTCGTTTTACTTAATAAAACCTCTACAGGTTGAAACCAGCCTTTCGGCTGATGAACAAAACACATCCGGTGAAAACTCGATTTCAAAAATCAAAATGGAAACAATACTTTCCTTTCTATATTATATTCAATAGGTAAGAGAAAGCAAAAAATTAGCAAAAAACTCGAGCTCCAAAATAAAAAACGTATATGACATTAAAGGAACACATGTATGATTTTCGTAATAATCAGTTGACTAAAACGGAAAAATACTTTTTTTTATCATTAGTTTCTCGACTGGTTTGATGCAGTTCTCCAACCAGTCTATCTTGCGCAAGTTGTTTCATATCAACATACCTGTAACACCCTACATCATTTGTGATTTGCTTTATAAACTCTAACCGTTGACTTCCCCTACAATTCTCTCCCTCAACATTACCATCCATTATTGTTAGACCAATACCTGGATGTCTTAAGATATGCCCCACCAGCCTATCCCTTCTTCTGGTAAGATGCTCCCATATACTTCTTTTTTCATTCACTCGCCTAAGAATCTCTAAATTACTAATCGTGTCTACCCACCTAATCTTTAACATTTTCCTATAACACCACATTATTTTCAAAAGCGTCTATCCTCTTCCTTTCTACAGCCCTTATCACCCACGTTTTACTCCCATATAATGCACTCCTAACATAGTGCTTTAAGAAATTTTTCCTAATCTGTAAATCAATGTTTGTAGTCAATAAGCTATTTTTCATTTCAAAGGCTTTTCTAGCTTGAGCAATTCTACTTTTGATATCACTTGTGCTTCTACCATCCTGTTTTATTTTGTTCCCTAACTTGCTGTATGTGCCTACTTTTAAATTTCCCATCTCTTCTGAACCACTCTTGCTGCTGCTGCACAACACTTCCGTTTTGTTCTTTCATCAAGTAATCCTTTCTCATGATCTCATCCATTCCATTTAAGTTATCCGGAAAACAACTTATGATCAAAATAAAGTCGAAAATTTCGTATAACTGTCCGTATTAACAAAATGCTTTAAACGCCCGAATAAACGAGAATTCCGAATTCAAGGATTCGGTGTAATTAGAAAAATATGTAACACATTAATAATGTGTATACTAAAATAATAAATAAATAATTAATTATGTTGGATAACAGATGTCCGAGATTTGTCTATTATAAGACTAAAATCTACCCCCTCCATAATGCACATTCCTAAGCTTTTGGGACTTTCCATATGAATACGTTCAGGTAAAAGCATGGAAAAGAAAATATGATGATGGGGTTTGGCTGGCAGGGTAGTCTCGCTTGGCATGCCTATCCATTCATTGTCTACCATCCCCCCCTCCCTTCTTAGCAACCACACACAAGTTACCCCTCTGTTCGATTTATCATTCCTCTCTCTCACTCACTTTCAATATTTTCCTTTCCACTATTCAACCCCACCCCTCTTCAATAAAAAAAAAATATACGAATGCGTACGGTCTTCGTTTAGTCCAGCCTTACAATTTAATGAAAAAAAAGTAGCTTTACTGGTTTGATAAATGAAAGGTCCCGCATTTGATTCCTGACATGTACTTCATAGTTAAGCAAGTTTTTTTTCCATAGTTCCTATTGTATCTAATAAAGCAGCTGTCCAAACTGGTTGCCGTTTCTTTTATCTACTAAAACAGGCACGTGTTTTCTATTACAATATATTTGATAAAATTACATTAATCTAAATAGAAGAATGTTTTTAATAATATTTCCAAATAGTAATTATATGTCCTTCCAGAACAATAAATACATAACGAACATCAAAACAACCCTCTGTCACTTGAAGACACAATACGGAAAAATCAAGAGTGAAACACTCACACGACTTTCTCTTGCCAATGCAAATAATGACCAATATAACCTAACATTAGAAATAAACAAAAAAACTAACCTCAAAAACATAACCTTTTTTTGTAATCCCTAATTTGTGTACGTTGCAATCTGTTCAATTCAGAACAATAAGCAACCCCATGACCCAATGAGATGAGGATGATATGTATGACGTGTAAATGAGGTGTAGTCTTGTACATACTCAGGTCAACCATTCCTGTACCTTATTTTAATCATGAGTGAATGATGCAAAATGAAAATCAACCTCAGTATGGCTTTAAAATATGGAAAGTCACTCTTTCACGATAAACTAAAGCTCTATAGAGAAAAATGCACTAAATACAAGTTGTAGATCTTTAATTTCCTATAAATTTGTTTGTACACACTTTTGTCGTAAAAAAAGCATACTAAAGCTGAAATCTTAAAAAAAAAACATTTTTTTACAGATTTTTATGAGACAAAAACCAGAAAATACCTAATTACCGCTAAACTAAGCGTTAAAAAACAAAACAAATGTTTTAAACAAAAATTGTAGGTTTATAAATTTTCTACAACTTTAATTATATACATTTTTGGGCTAAAATCCATATTAAAGCCGTAATCTTAAAAAAAAACAATGTTTTTACGAGAAAACAGCCTCCCTAAGAATTTCAGCAGACATAGCACCTACCCTATCTCGTAGAGCATAAAAAATTTAGTAAATAGGGAGATTTTTAAAAAAATATTGCAAGAAGAGCCGCTTTTGAGAAAAATTGCAAAGAGTGAAAAATTACACGAATAAACTACTACTTCCGGTTGACCGATGCTGATGAAAATTTTCGAGTCAGGTCCTCCAGTGGTATCTAACTTAAGTTTCAAGTTTCAATTTCGAACGATGTTCCGTTCTTCAGATATTTTGTTCACACACACACACACACACACACACACACACACACCAATCGCTAAAACAATGCTTTTTTGGTTTAGGGGGTCTGAAAACGTGTAGATCCGGTGACAAATTGATTTCAAAAAATCGACATGAACAATACTTTTCTTCCTATAAATTCATACAGGCAAAGAACGAGTAAAAATAATAAATCACAAAATTTTATACAAATTTAAAATTACGTAATGCTATTTTATAGTTTAATATTACTCAGGAAGCTGTAAGCTTTCCAACATTTAAATAATTATAGAAATCTGTTGAGTAGTTTCTGAGATTACATCGTACAAACAAACAATATACAACTAATAAAATATAGACTCGCAAAATATAATTCGCTCGCGCTACTAACATTTGTTCGGGCTGATAAAACTTTTAAAATCCACCCCTAGGAATTACATCTATTCAATCGATCACAATCACACGATATCAACCCTTAAGTTCCAACTATTATTAATCCAAACAACCCTTAGGCTACAGTTTAGTGGTGTACATAAATGCATAATAACCGTGAGTAAATTTGTCATGCTGTTGCAACGTTTGCACGGCTCTTGACCAATCAAAATTGATGGTACACAAATGTGATTAATTAACAGATTTAGTACACCGATACGTGTATAGTACACAGTAATTCTCTTTTACTTAGAAACTAAGTGTTTCCTACATTTGTAGTAATACAGACGGTAGGTATGGAATCGTATATTGTATAGATTCACCGTGGACATCCGGAATCGATACCAAAATTCTGATCAAGAAATTGTTTGAATTTAATTAAAATTGTTCGAACCGATTTTTACTTTCTCTTGCCAATATGGATATATAGGAAGGAAAGTATTGTTTTCATGTCGGTTTTTGGAAATCGAGTTTTCACCGGATCTATACGTTTTATACCCAAAAAATTTGTCGATAACAGACAGGTGGAGTGTCAAATTATTTACACTCAATCTGTTAGTTGCAGGGCTAAAATAAATAGTTCTGTTTCTTATCACATGGTCAGCCAATTAAATGACAATCATTTAAGAACAGAAGAGGTAGAGGTGTAAAAGACACTAATCAGAGTTATCTCCTCTGGAAGTATGGGTTTCATTATACAGCCAGACCCTGTGGTGAATGAAATGAAGGTGTCATTTGCAGAGTGGAAAATATGTGCTTTTCAGAGGGCCTGGCATGCTGATAAGTGTACTTTTCCACTCAGTGAGGAAGGCAATGATAAACCACCTCACTCCTCGATTTACTTAGTAAAACCTCTACAGGTTCAAACCAGCCTTTTGGCTGATGACCTAAACAACAAACAACAACCCAAAACATATGTTTTTAGCGATTGGTGTGTGTCTGTGTACAAAATATCTCAAGAATGGAACATCGTACGAACTTTGAAACTTACGTTACATACCACTACCGGAACCGACACGAACATTTTCATCAAAATCGGTCAACTGGAAGTAGCAGTTTGTTCGTGTCACTTATCACATTGTTGCGATTTTCCTACAAACGGGTCCTACGATTTTTTTAGAAATCGCCTGATTTACTATTTTTTTTATGCTCTACACAAGATAGTGTAGGCGCCATGTCTGCTGAAATTCTTGGAGAGGCTGTTTTTACGTAAACAAATTCTTTTTTTTAAATTGCGGCTTTAATACCTATGCATTTTACCGCAAAAATTTATATAAGTTGTAGAGAATTTTAAATCGTACATGTTTTAAGACCCCCCTAAACCCAAAAACATGTTTTAAGCGATTGGCCTTTGGGTGTGTGTGTTTTAACAAAATATCAAAATGGGTGGACAAAATAAGCAATTTAAAGATGCTCAGACGAGTGGATGATAAAAGTAGTATATAGAAATATCTTACCAAAAAAAGGGATAGGCTAGTGGGGCATATCTTAAGACATCCAGGTATTGGTCTATCAATAATGGAGGGTAATATTAAGGGAGTGAATTGTAGGGGGAGCATTGCTGTTGTTTAGGTCATCAGCCAAAAGGGTGGTTTGAACCCGTAGAGGTTTTACTAAGTAAATCGAGGAGTGAGGTGGTTTACCATTGCTTTCCTCACTGAAAAGGCCCTCTGAAAAGCATATATTTTCCACTCTGCAAATGATACTTTCACTTCATTCACCACAGGGTCTGGCTGTATAATGAAATCCATTACTTTCAGACGAGATAACTCTGATTAGTGTCTTTTACACCTCTACCTCTTCTGTTCTTAAATGATTCAGTCATTTAATTGGCTGACCATGTGATAAGAAACAGAAATATTTATTTTAGCCCTGCAACTAACAGATTGAGTGTAAATAATTTGACACTCCACCTGTCTGTTATGGGCTGAGGGGGAGGATATGAAAAGCAAATTACAAAACATGTAGGGTGTTGCAGGTATGTAGACACGAAATGAGTTCCGCAGGATAGAACACCTTGGAGAATCAAACCAGTCGAAAAAGATTAATGACAAAAAATTATTTGACTTGATTGACAAAAGAGATAACGTAAGAGTAGAAAAGATACAAAATTATTTAAAGAAAATATATCAATCATTTATAGGTGTAAAAATATAGACTTGAAACATTTTAGTTTAGTATAACATATCAATAAATCTTTTACAAGATATATCAGAATTTTTTTTTTTAGTAAAGTAAAGACAATACAAAGTAGGTGGTCCAATTTAGAAAAGATGTTACATATATCTTCATGTTGATATAAACACAACGTATGGGGTGATATTTTGACGAGATCCTTACACGATTTTTAGTTAAAATAAAAGAACCGAAAAATATTTTATTAGGGAGAGAGAGATATAATATGTATACTATTACAAAAAAAAAAAAAATGAAACCATACTGAAGATGGGTGAGCAAGTCACAAGAAATAGAAGAAGAAGAAGGTCTGGCCGACAGTTGTATGTATTAAGGGATATATTAAACACAAAGACGAATAAACGACCTTGGGAGAGATCTGTCTCGATTCTTCAACGCTCAACAGCATGCGTGCAAGTGAGAGAAACGTATACGAAAAAGAAAAGAACAGAAAAACAGACCAGCATCTGAAATAGGGAAAGAAATAGTCCTCTTATATCATACTGGGTGTATAAAAAGTCTTGAACCGGTTTATTTTAGTCAAATATCATAAATATAGCTAAAAATAAGCAATTTGAATCGGTACAGATACACAGAAAAATGTATTTTGTACGTGTACACGAAATTTACGTCCGCCATATTGAATCTACCTTTTCACTTTCTCTTGCCTATATGAATATACTGTATATAGGAAGGAAAGTATTGTTTTCAAGTTAATTTTCCGAAATCGAGTTTTTACCAGATCTACATGTTTTCAGACCCCCTTAACCCAAAAAACATGTTTTTAGCGATTTGTCTGTGTCTGTGTGTGTGTGTGTGAACAGAATATCTCAAGAACGAAACATCGTACGAATTTGAAACTTAAGTTATATACCACTACCGGGACCCGACACGAACATTTTCATCAAAATCGGTCAACCGGAAATAGTAGTTTATTTGTGTAATTTTTTACTTTTTTGCGATTTTCTGAAAAACTGGTCTTACAACTTTTTTTAAAATCGCCTCATTTACTAAATTGTTTATGGTTTACAAGATAGGGTAGGCGTCATGTCTTCTGAAATTCTTGGAGAGGCTGTTTTCACATAAAAAAAAAGTTTTTTAAGCTTGCTGCTTAAATATGTATTTTACCGCAAAAATGTATATCATAAAATTTTTAGAATTTTAAAATGTCAACAACTTTTCTCATATTATGCGTTTTTGCGCTAAAATGAATATTAAAGCGCAATTTAAAATAAAACATATTTTTTACCTGAAAACACCCGCTCCAAGAATTTCAGCAGACATAACGCCTACCCTAATCTTGTAAATCATACAAAATTTAGTAAACCAGGCGATTTTTAAAAAAATCGTAGGACCAGTTGGAAAAATCGCAAAAAAGTGAAAAATTACATGAATAAACTACTACTCCCGGTTGACCGATTTTAATGAAAATGTTCGTGTCCGGTCCTCTAGTTATATTTGAATTAAGTTTCAAGCTCGTACGATGTACCGTTCTTAAAATATTCTATTCACACGCACATATACAGACCAATCGCTAAAAACATGTTTTTTTTGGGTTCAGGGCTCATCTGAAAACATGTAGATCCGGTAAAAACTCGATTTCGAAAAATCGACATGAAAACAATACTTTCCTTCCGATACATTCATACAGGCAAGATAATGTAAAGAAAGGTAAATTCAATACGGCGAGAAAGTAAATTTCAGATACATAAAAATGTATTTTTTGTATCTCTATTGATTCTCATTGCATATTCTTTGCTATAATAAACTATGACGACTAAAAATTAACCGTTCTAAACTTTTTAGACACCCGGTATACATACTTAAGAGAGAAACGAAAAAGGAGAAAGAAAGCCAGGCGATCCCAAAGGAGAGGATGGGTTCTTTCACAAAACGATACAAAAAAAAAACAACCCACCACTGCATACCTGGAAGACCTTATTTTTTAATCATGCTCGTAAATCATAACCGAACACTATCACAGCTAAATAACCAATACACACACACATAAACAGTGTATACACTCCTAAAATCCACATTAAAATGGGTCTGTAAAAGGTGTTATATGACCACTAAGCGTAAAAAACCTATCTTCACATAATTTTTTCTTTAATATAAAATATTTACAACCTAAGAGTTGATAAATATTAATAATAAATTTATATACAATATACATGAAAATTATCTTTAGTATGCATTACATAAATTTTAAAATATCTGATATGAAACACTCATATGACTTTCTCTTGCCGATGTAAAATGATAAACATTTTTTTTATCCCTATTATGTGAACGTTGCAATCTGTTCAATAAGCAACAAACACCATGGCCCAGTTAGATGAGGATATTACGTATGATTGTGGTGTTGTTGTTGTTGTTGTTTAGGTCATCAGCCAAAAGGCTGGTTTGAACCTGTAGAGGTTTTACTAAGTAAAACAAGGAGTGAGGTGGTTTACCATTGCCTTCCTCACCGAGTAAAAAATTACGCTTATCAGCATGCCAGGCCCTCTGAAAAGCACAGATTTTCCACTCTGCAAATGACACCTTCACTTCATTCACCACAGAATCTGGCTGTATAATGAAATTCATTACTTTCAGAGGAGATAACTCTGATTAGTGTCTTTTGCACCTCTACCTCTTCTGTTCTTAAATGATTCAGTCATTTAATTGGCTGACCATGTGATAAGAAACAGAACTATTTATTTTAGCCCTGCAATGGACAGATTGAGTGTAAATAAATTGACACTCCACCTGTCTGTTATGGGCAGGATTGTGGTGTAGTCTTGTACAAATCCAGACCGACCATTCCTGAAAGAGTATGGTTAATTGAACCCTAACCATCAAAGTATACCGGTTACTTTTGTCTAGTATTCAAATCTAAATAAGCGTAATTAATTTTACTAGAATTTTTTTTTTTTTGGGTTTTAAGCCCGACTGTTCTGCAATTACTGCAAATGCAGACGGTGAAGGATGGGGTCATTTCCGTTTTCTGTATCCCACTATCAAATCCGAATTCCCTGAAGGGTTGCACACGTATTCATTTCTCCCACTCACTGCCTTACTGAATACTCATACTGAGACAGACACACGCACGCGTACACACGTCCTTCCCAGTCCCAGGATATAGTACTATGTTGCACGGTAATTAGATTATTTTATTTTGAGTTTTTTTATTATTTTATACTTTTTTTACAGGTTACTTTCACATATTATAATTATTTACATTAAATTATTATTACGTTATATTTTTTAATTATTTACATTGGGAAGAGAACGTCGTGTGAGTGTTTCAAACAGACCTTTTTTAGTTGTCACATCTGAGATTATACAATGACCCCCTTTCCTAAAGGAACTCTGGAGCATCATTTCACTTCCGTATAATGCTACACTCCAAACATGTTTAAAGAAATTTTTACTAATCAGTGATTTTGCCATACATCCACCATAAGACGAATTAGGTTGTTTTAACAAAGTAGTTTTTGTTTAAACAAATAAATAAAATAATATAATATAATTTTATGCCCATAACAGACAGTTGGAGTGTCAAATTATTTACACTCAATCTGTTCATTGCAGGGCTAAAATAAATAGTTCTGTTTCTTATCACATGGTCAGCCAATTAAATGACTGAATCATTTAAGAACAGAAGAGGTAGAGGTGTAAAAGACACTAACCAGAGTTATCTCCTCTGGAAGTAATGAATTTCATTATACAGCCAGACCCTGTGGTGAATGAAATGAAGGTGTCATTTACAGAGTGGAAAATCTGTGCTTTTCAGAGGGCCTGGCATGCTGATAAGCGTTATTTTTCACTCGGTGAGGAAGGCATGGTAAACCACCTCACTCCTTGTTTTACTTAGTAAAACCTCTACAGGTTCAAACCAGCCTTTCGGCTGATGACCTAAACAACAACAATATAATTTTAACAATCACAATTTTTTTAAAAAACTAAAATATTTTTCAAGTTTTCCTGTTAATATAAACACGACCTAATCTGATCCTAGAAAATTGTACAAAAAAAAATCTAGAATTTTCAAACAACTAGTTAGATAAAGAATTTAATGAAGTATTTACAAGAACGGATTACGTAGCTCAAAACCTGGTAATTAAATAATTAATTTACAGGTGAAAAAAATTATATGCATCATCAATTAACGTGTATGCGTGTAATAAAATATTAACATAATAACCAAGTACTGTAATAATTATATGATGTTACGCAGAGTTAGTTACATACGTAAACGGTGTCTCTAACTTTGGTAATGCACAGGAGAAAGTGACGTGTCTATAAGATACGACTCCGTCGAAACCGGTTCTTCAATCATCGTTACCATGTGTTACGTATTAGGCCGAACGCACACTTAATGTCACAACCACATTCTGCCACATCGTGTTTTGTTTCGACTGGTAAAAACTGCATTCAAAATTTCCTCCCAACATTATTTTATTAATTTTTGAAAATATAATGTTCTCTGCTCATAAAAGGGAGGTGAGGGTTAAATTATTTCCACTCGATCTGCTAGTTCCTGGGGGTGTTGTTTAGATCATCTAACTAAGTAAAACGAGAAGTCAGGTGGTTTACCAGTGCCTTCCTCACTAAGTGGAAAAGGTACGCTTATCAGCATGCCGGGCCCTCTGAAAAGCACATATTTTCCACTCTGCAAATGACACCTTCACTGAATTCACCACAGGGACTGGCTGTATAATGAAATTCATTACTTTCAGAGGAGATAACTCAGATTAGTGTCTTTTACACCTCTACCTCTTCTGTTCTTAAGTGATTCAGTCGTTTTATTGGCTGACAATGTGATAAGAAACAGAACTATTTATTTTAGCCCTGCAATCAACAGATTGAGTGTAAATAATTTGACACTCCACCTGTCAGTTTTGGGCAGAGTTCCAGGGGTAGAAAAAAATAGTTCTTATTTTTAATCACATATTCAGCTAATTATATGCCTGATGCATTTAAGAACAGAAGAGGTAGAAGTGTAAACGACACTAGTCAAAAGTTATCTCCTCTGAGAGTAATGAATTTCATTATACAGCCCAGACAATGTGGTGAATAAAGTGGCGGTGTCATTTGCAGGGTGTAAAGTAGATGCTTTTCGGAGGGCCTGGCATGCTGATAAGCATTTATTTCCATTCAGTAAGGAAGGCAATAGTAAACACGTCACCCTCGTTTTACTTAGTAACGCTTCTAGAGCAATTGCTAACCTATTTTTTACCATGCCTCCTTCTGTCAAGAAGAAAACTTTTCGCGCCCCTTACACAATTTTATGTGGTAATGGAAAAAAAATAGGTAAATACATTTAATAACTATACATTTAATTTATGGGTATATATTTTCTTTCGAACAAAATCAATCTGTAAGATGGATGACCTTGCATTCATCTTACAACATTCCCTACTCTTGGTTGATTAATTACGGGGAGATTGCACGATGATTTAACTCAAAATTTCAATTTTTGGTTTTTTTAGATTTTTCAATAGTTTAGGCCTAGATCTACCAGAAAAACATTAAATTATATCAAAAAAATATTTTTTAAGAAAAAATTAAGTTTTTATCAGGTTTACACAAAAAAATTATCATGTTACGAAGAACGAATATTTTTTTATATTCTCGTTTTAGTGCAAAGCGAATTTTAGTTTTTAAAATATCTGCACACGGTTTTTATTATTCTCAGCTATTGGTTCACCTTTCTCAACAATTGTTAATGGGAAATTTACTTGTTTATGTACATATTGTTTTTGATTTGTGCCTTCTTGTTTCTTACCTTTTCCCGTCAATTTAGATTTTTAATACTAAGGTACATTTTTCTCAAAAACCAATAAACCTACCAGGCTGAAATTTGTACCAGTTAATTATCTTGTAGAGCCACATATACCGACATTTTTATGATTTCCTCAGGTGCTCCAAAAATTAGTAATACGCAAAACACGTGGAAAACAATTTGTAAAAATTTTATGTTATTCATAATTTTTTTTAAAATGGTATGGTCCGAAGATTAAATTGAAAAAAAATGTCAGTAGCTCGAGAAGAAACCCGACACCTATAGTGTGTAAAGTTTCATTTCCCTATCTTTTACTCCAGAACAGTCGACGTTAAAAAAATCTATTTTTTACTAATACTATGAAAAATGTACCGAAAAATAGCAAATTTAACAGAGGCGGGATACAAAGTACAATCTCCCCTTAAAAGTGCACACCGTAAATCACTAGGCAACATCAAGTTTGTCCCGATATTTTATTAATATTGAAACAAGTGCTGAAAACGTTTTTTCGCAAAAATTGGTGCCTGAAAAAAGGTAAATAGACGCACGGCAGGCAAAGCTATCATGAGGTACCCTACTCCCAACGTTGGAAACCTTTGCTGCTGTGCGGGTTCAAACCAGTCTTTCCTCTGATAACCTAAACAATAACATATAAACAGTGTGCGACTGGCCTTAAAAGTAACGAACTTACTTTGAAGCATGTGAATGTTCGTGTGCGCGTGTCTAAGACATAACTTTACACACATACACAGTATATTTTATATAAGGCGGTACCGGTAGACATAATTCTTTTCTTATAGAAACTGAGAGTGATTAAACCACTGTACTGTTTAATAAACTGAAAAACTTATTAGTTATAAAAATAATTACGAGTAACTGATGAACAGGTATATTATATTTATGGAAAATTTCAAATTTTATTCCTGATATGACGTGAAATTTAAATTGCATTTATGTATGATACACACAACCACTATTTAACGTCACATTATTGCAGTTTTATTATATAAATTAATGATAACATTCTATAAATACGTACGAATATGAATTCCTATTTATGCGTAACAAGTTTCTTGATTTTTTTTTCTTCAAAAGCTACAATTTTATTCGTGATCTAACCGGTTTGACATTGAAATGCGATGAAAAAAGAAAGCTTAAATGAGTATATTGTATTTGAAAATTGGTTGCGATGAATCGCGCTTGGATTTCGAAGTAACAAGAGTACGTTATGTCAGATATTAAAAAAAGGGTAATTCTCCTTAAATTTAATACCGAATACTGGACGCCTCCGTGGCCCAATTGTTACCGTGCTACGCTGCAACGCAGAGATCCCGGGTTCGATTCCCGGCTAGGGTTTGGAAAATAATCACAGGATCAAACAAACCGTTCCTGTCCCAAACGTAGTCGCAAATAACCAGGATGTTGATGTGACTGAAAAAAAACTAAAAAAAACTGATGTGAAACACTCACACGACTTTCTCTTGTCACTTTTAATAAAGACCCGTGTAACCTAACATATTAGTAAACAACGTAAAATGAAAAATTGCCGCCTCCGTGACGTTAGCGGAGCGCGCTGGCCAACAAACCGGAGGTCCCGGGTACGATTCCCGATTAAAGTCTGGAAATTATTACGTACTAAAATCTATCATTACAGTTTCTTAACCCGCCGTAGTCGCTAATAATCAAGTTGTTGATACGACTTCAAATAATACGGAAAATCACGCTTTGACGCTAAAAACAAAGCTTTGAAGGGAAAAATGCTTAAAATACAAGCTCTAAGTTTTTAATTTCCTATAAATTTGGTTATACACTTTTATCTTAAAACACAAAATCGTATTACAGCTAAACCAAGCGTTATACAAAAAAACACAAGAAAAATAAAAAATTTATAGGTTTTTAATTAAATGTTATAAACGTTGATTATATACAATTTTGCACTAAAATTCATATTAAGGCCGTAATCTTTTAAAAAAAAGTCTACGAGAGCAAAGCCTTCCCAAGAATTTCAGCAGACATATTATAAAGAGCGTAAAGTTGTAGTAAATCAGGCGATTTAAAAAAAAATCATAGAAATAATTTTTGAGAAAATTTCAATAGAGTGAAAGATTACACAAATAAATTACTACTTCCGGTTGACCGATTTTAATGAAAACGTTCGTATAGAGTCCTATTATCGTAATACGTAACTTAAGTTTCAAATTTTAACTTCGTACGATGTTCCGTTCTTGAGATATTTTCTTCACACGCACACTGACTAATCGTTAAAAACATATTTTTTGAGTTCAGGGAGCCTAAAAACGTGTATATCCAGTGAGAACTGGATTTCGAAAAATCGGCATGAAAACAATACATCATCATCATCTTCACTTCCAAGGATTAGGTTACATGAACCTGTTCCGGTACCCATCTCCCTCTCGGCCTCCCTACATCTCTTCTGCCAACTGGTTGATAATTTAAAGCTGCCACTGGCATCCTTTCGTTTGGCATTCTGTTCAGGTGACTACACCATCTTTGTCTATTTTTTATTATCTTTTCATGCAAAGACTGAACTGATAGTGCGCTTCTAACAATGAATATGAAAACAATACATATTCATAAATACAGCAAGAGAGAGTAAAAAGTCTACAAATCTGATCCGGATCAACGAAAGCCAGATAAATAAATTTTTACTGCACTTGAAAAACAACCAATTAAATATTTAAAACGACCCATCGGGCTGGTCTAGAGGTAAAGTCGTCTCCGAAAAATGTTCCTGATTCAAATCCTAGTATAGTTAGTTACTTTTTTACGGATTCGAATACTAGACAGTGGTTACCGGTGTACTTTGATGGTTCAATTAACTATACTTCTCAAGAATGGTCGGCCTGGGTCTGTACGAGATTACACCTCATACACATCATTATCATTTTATTGGGTCATAGGGTTGCTTATTGTTCCGAATTGAACAGATTATAACGTACACACATTAGGTATTAAAAAAACCAATTTAAAAAGGAAAACCCAAAACATAATATACAAGACATGAATCAACAACCAACATATACGCGCGCAACGGGGTAACATAAAAAAAACCCAACAACAGAATAAAGATAAAAATAATAAAATCCTAGATAAAAAGAACGATTTAATTGGAAGCAACAGATGGTAATATATACATACATAAAACGTATTTTAAAAAGAAGTATGTGTTACCAAAAAAAACAAAAAAAAATCAACAACGATAATAATTATGCATGAAAATTGTAAAGCAAACAGAAATGGATAAATATGGTATTAAAAATTTTTACAAAATGCACGTGTGTGCGGGTACTGTAATACAAATAATACACACGCATATATACACATAGAAAATGTTTCAAGTGTACAAAAGCGTTGAACTGCTGTTAGGTATATAATATAAATATATGTATAAAAGTAGGAGTGTGTTTGCGTCCCCCGCAAGCTCCCCTTCGGGTGAACGATCCCACTACGAGTTTAGTTGAATGCGGTGGAGAAACTACAGACGTCACACGACTACTCTGATAATCAAACATACACTGCAAGGAATAACGTTCTGTAGCTGGTAACAGTTTTAAAACTTCCAACGATTCCTAGAGTCTGTTGCAGAGATTTAAGTTTTTGTAGTATAATAAAAACGTATGTGCCCATAACAGACAGGTGGGGTATAAAATTATTTACACTCGGTCTGTCAGTTGCAGGGCTAAAATAAATAGTTCTGTTTCTTATCACATGGTCAGCCAATTAAATGACTGAATCATTTAAGAACAGAAGAGGTAGAGGTGTAAAAGACACTAATCAGAGTTATCTTATCTGAAAGTAATGAATTTCATTATACAGCCAGCCCCTGTGGTGAATGAAGTGAAGGTGTCATTTGCAGAGTGGAAAATATGTGCTTTTCAGAGGGCTCGGCATGCTGATAAGCGTACTTTTCCACTCAGTGAGGAAGGCAATGGTAAACCACCTCACTCCTCGTTTTACTTAGTAAAACCTCTAGAGGTTCAAACCAGCCTTTTGGCTGATGACCTAAACAACAACAACAAAAACGTATACGCGATGATGGCTTGAAACTTCTGTTTAGAAAATGTCAGTTACTTCATTAATCTAAACCACCGTTGATTATCGGAACTAATTTGAACAAACCAACATGTTTATAACATCCCTGGTAATCTGAAATTTAAAATTTATCCGAACTAACATCTTTTTTACTTTCTCTTGCCTATATAAATATATATAAGAAGGAAAGTCATGTCGATTTTAAGAAATCGAGTTTTCACCGGATCTACACGTTTTCAGACTCCCTGAACCCAAAAAACATGTTTTTAGCGATTGGTCTGTGTGTGTGTGTGTGCGTGCGTACAAAATATCTCAAGAACGGAACATCGTACGAACTTGAAACTTAAGTTACATACCACTACCGGACCCGACACGAACGTTTTCATCAAAATCGTTTAACCGGAAGTAGTAATTTATTCGTATAATTTTTCACTTTTTTGCGATTTTCTCAAAAACTGGACCTACGATTTTTTTAAAAATCGCCTGGTTTCCTCAATTTTTTATTCTCTACAAGATAGGGTAGGCGCCATGTTTGCTGAAATTCTTGGTGAGGCTGTTTTCACGTAAAAAGTGTTTTTTTTAAGATTATTGAGGTTAGTTTTTTGTTTATTTCTAATGTTTTATTACTAATATTAGGTTTATTGTTAATTATTTGCATTGGCAAGAGAAAGTTGTGTGAGTGTTTCACACCAGATTTTTTACATACAAAACGAGTTTTAAAATAAAAACTGTCGGCCCAGTGGTTAGAGTAATACGCTGCAAACCACCGTTAATTTATCGGAACTAATTTGAACAAACTTCAGTTCGGATAATCTGAAATTTGGATAATTTGACAACAAACCAACACGGACATAACATCCCTGGTAATCTGAAATTTCAAAATTATCCGAAGTAATATCTTTTTTTACATACAAAACGTGTTTTAAAACAAAAACTGTCGGCCCAGAGGTTAGTAGTAGCTAGTATTCAAATCCGTAAAAAAGAACTACCTGGGATTTGAACTACGGAACCTCCGCCTCCGAATCAACAGCTGACCGCGGCGACGACTTTACCACTAGACCAAACCGGTGGGTACCAAACTTCATCTTTTTTTTGAATATTGGTAATATTATTGTCAGGGCTACAAAAAAATAGTTCTGTTTTTTATCACATGGTCATATAATTATACGACTGAAGCATTCAAGAACAGAGGTGGTACAAGTGTAAAAGACACTAGTCAAATGTTGTTGTTGTTTAGGTCATCAGCCAAAAGGCTGGTTTGAACCTGTAGAGGTTTCACTAAGTAAAACGAGGAGTGAGGTGGTTTACGATTGCCTTCCTCACTGAGTGGAAAAGTATGCTTATCAACATGCCAGGCCCTCTGAAAAACACATATTTTTCACTCTGCAAATGACACTTTCACTTCATTCACCACAGGGTCTGGCTGTATAATGAAATCCATTACTTTCAGACGAGATAACGCTGATTAGTGTCTTTTACACCTCTACCTCTTCTGTTTTTAAATGATTCAGTCATTTAATTGGCTGACCATGTGATAAGAAACAGAACTATTTATTTTAGCCCTGTAACTAACAGATTGAGTGTAAATAATTTGACACTCCACCTGTCTGTTATGGGCAAAGTCAAACGTTATCTACTCTGAAAGAAATAAATTTCATTGTACAGCCAGATTCGTCATATCCTTTTTAAAGGGCCTGGTATGCTAATTAGCATGCTTTTCCACTCAGAGAGGAAGGCAATGGTAACCCACCTAACTCCTCGCTTTACTTACTAAAGCCTCTAGAGGTTCATTCCTTTGCAATCGCGCGTGATGACATAAACAACAATAATTGTTATGAAGATTAAAATTCATCAAATTACAGTTTAGTTGTGCGCGGGTGCCGAGTTTGATTATTTTATAATAATTTAAACATAAATAAATGGATTTTGAAATTACCTTTCACTGATGTCCTCAGCAGCAACGGACTACAGTGCCACAAGGCCATCCTGAAACAACCAAAACAAAAATCAGTATTTAAACATGAAAGTAATGAAAAATAATAGTATGAAAGTAATGAAAGTAATTCTTCTCTGAAAGTAATGAATTTCATTATACAGCCAGACCCTGTGGTGAATGAAATGAAGGTGTCATTTGCAGAGTGGAAAATATGTGCTTTTGAGAGGACCCGGCATGCTGATAAGTGTATTTTTCCACTCAGTGAGGAAGGCATTGGTAAACCACCTCACTCCTCGTTTTACTTAGTAAAACCTCTACAGGTTCAAACCAGCTTTTTGGCTGATGACCTAAACAACAACAACAACAAACATGAAAGCTGTAATAAAGCATGAAAGGTTTGTGAAGACATTCGGAAGTTATCGAAGAATTTCGGTTCGTATCCCCGTAATTTTGGATAGTGTTACAAATAAACTACGCGTTAGTTTATCTCGTAAAACTGGATACACCCAAAATTGCCTCTGTCTTTGCCTGTGACGTCGATATCTATTGTAACAGAGCCATAAACACGCTACCTCTTCTACTTCTATTTTTGGACATGAACTTCCCATCAATGAACAGCTGGGCTGTGTATCGTTTTCTTTTGCAATCGCGCGTTTTACGCTTGAATGTGTATGCACGTTTGTTTTTGCTATCGCACGATTAGTGCGGCGTTAGTCGCCTCATGTGTACGAGCCCTAAGGATTCTATTACAGGAGCCTCCAAGCGACTATGGCTGTTCCCCTACTCTGAAAATGGAGTTCAAAGGGAAACGTTTACATCTTGGAGGACATTGAATCAAATCCGATGACTCAGCTTCAACAAAATTTCGGAAAAAACCTTATACCGCAGCTTCCAACAATAGGAGGATCGATTGAGCAAGTGGGAGTGTTTGTGCGCAAGGATCATCCTTTGAAGGTGATAAGGTAAAAATTCTGCCCATAACAGACAGGTGTAGTGTCAAATTATTTACACTCAATCTGTTCGTTGCAGGGCTAAAATAAATAGTTCTGTTTCTTATCACATGGTCAGCCAATTAAATGACTGGACCATTTAAGAACAAAAGAGGTAGAGGTGTAAAAGACACTAATCAGAGTTATCTCGTCTGAAAGTAATGGATTTCATTATACAGCCAGACCCTGTGGTGAATGAAGTGAAGGTGTCATTTGCAGAGTGGAAAATATGTCCTTTTCATAAGGCTATCGGCATGCTGATAAGCATACTTTTCCACTCAGTGAGAAAGGCAATGGTAAACCACCTCACTCCTCGTTTTACTTAGTAAAACCTCTACAGGTTCAAACCAGCTTTTTGGCTGATGACTTAAACAACAACAACAAGGTAAAAATTAACATTGGTCATAACATTAGCACGCTGAACCACAAATTCGGGACTTTTTGAACGCCCCACGTATAGCGGCGTTTGTTTACTTGACAATTAACGGACGAAGAAGAACTCCACAAACATATTCCACAACAAAATATAAAACAAACAGATAAAACATAACAACAACTGCCTTAAAAAATGAAACTTGAACTTCTTTAATGGTTTTCTTTAATGGTTTTACGACTCAACAGTTCATGATATTTTCAGGAAAAAACAACTTAACAATAAACCTTTTCCCATTTCATTTTTAACAAGAGTTTTACCATGTTAAAACATATAATGTAAATAAGGTATAATTACAGAGATAAATCACGTGCCCATTCGTTTTATTTGCCCATAAACGTCCAATATATGAGATGAAATGTAGGGAATTCTCAAGCGACACAGTTAACAAATTGTCAATAAATAATATAAAATTAAAACGAGGACGGAAAATTTTTTTCTACGGCATCCACCGTTAACTCTCTATATATGAATTGGTCATAAATAATACGCAATATATCCGGCGGGAACAAAATATTCGAACGCCTATTTCAGGTTAGTGTAATATAAAATACACGGGACAGATATCTGACCGGGGCCTATTAGGTTGTTACAAAACCGAAACGCGTGCAGCAATATTCCGACTAAAATTATATTTCAATTATTATTCGACCTCCATTACTGAATTTGCTTTAAAACAGACCTAATGAAGCTTAAAATTCAAATTAATTAGGTGAATATACTACTGTACATGGATTAATCGGGCGTATTCGAAAATTTATCGTTCAGTTGGTCAAGTTGTTGAGCAAAATTTATCAAGTTAAATTCATCGTTCAAATAAATTCTATCGACTAAACTAAAACACCATAACATTTACGTTTTGTATGCCAAAAAGTATACTAAAAAAAAAATATATATCTTGGTGTGAAACACACGACTTTTTCTTGCCAGTGCAAATAATTAACCACATAACCTAACATTAATAATAACACATTGTCGTTGCTGTTTAGGTTATCAGCCAAAAGGCTGGTTTGAACCTGTAAAGGTTTTACTAAGTAAATCGAGGAGTGAGGTGGTTTACCATTGCCTTCCTCGCTGAGTGGAAAAGTACACTTATCAGCATGTCAGGCCCTCTGAAAAGCATATATTTTCCACTCTGCAAATGACACCTGCACTTTATTCACCACAGGGTCTGGCTGTATAATGAAATTCATTCCTTTCAGAGGAGATAACTCTGATTAGTGTCTTTTACACCTCTACCTATTCTGTTCTTAAATGATTCGGTCATTTAATTGGCTGACCATGTGATAAGAAACAGAACTATTTATTTTAGCCCTGCACTGAACAGATTGAGAGTAAATAATTTGACTCCGCCTGTCTGTTGTGGGCACGAGCAAAATTTATCAAGTTAAATTCACCGTTCAAATAAATTCTATCGACTAAACTAAAACACCATAACATTTACGTTTTGTATGCCTAAAAGTATACTAAAAAATATATATCTGGTGTGAAACACACGACTTTCTCTTGCCAATGCAAATAATTAACCATATAACCTAACATTAATAATAAAACATTAGAAACAAAAAACTAACCTCAAAAAACATAACCTAATTTATATATCATGAGTGAAAGACGCAAAATGAAAATCAACCTAAGTTTGGCTTAAAATACGGAACATCATCACTCTTTCACGCTAAACTAGGCTCTGTGGAGCAAAATGCTCTAAATAAAAGTTGTAGATCTTTTAATTTCCTATAAATTTGATTATATACACTTTCGTCGTAAAATGCATATTAAGGCTAAAATATTTTAAAAAATCGCAATTTTTACACATTTTCGTGAGAAAAAAAACAGAAAATTACAATTTACTGCTAAACTAAGCGTTATACAAAAAGATGTTTGAAATAAAAGTTGTAGGATTTTTAATTCTCTACAACTATCATTACATAAATTTTTGCGCTTAAATGCATATTAAAGACGCCATCTTAAAAAAAAATATTTTACGAGAAAACAGCCTCTTTAAGAGTTTTAGCAGACATGGCACCTACCTACCCTTTCTTGTAGAACATAAAAAAAGTAGTTAATCAGGCGATTTTTAAAAAAAATCGTCGGAGCCGTTTGTAAGAAAATTGCAAAAAAGTGAAAAATGATACGAATAAACTATTACCTACTTCCGGTTCACTGATTTTGATGAAAATGTTCGTGTCGGGTCCTCTAGTAATATCTAACTTCAGTTTCAAGTTTCAATGTTCCTTTCTTGTGACATTCTGTTCACACACACACACAGACCAATCGCTAATAACATGTTTTTTTGGGTTCAGGGGGTCTGAAAACGTGTGGATCCGGCGAAAACTCGATTTCGAAAAATTGACATGAAAACAATTACTTTCCTTCCTACATATTCATACACGCAAGAGAAAGTAAAAACATCTTAAAACACTATGTTTGGAGTGGATAATTATACGGGAGTGAAACGTGGGTGATAAGGGCTGTAGAAAGGAAGAGGACAGAAGCTTTTGAAATGTGGTGTTATTCGAAAATGTTAAAGATCAAGTGGGTGGACAAAATAAGTAATTTAGAGGTTCTTAGTCGTGTAAATAAAAAAAGAAGTACAGTAGAGCACCGATTTTCCGTGGATCGTTTAACCGGGGTTTGGATTAACCGTGCGATCACTAGAAATTTTTTTTTTTTTTGGTTTAACGTCCGACTGTTTTGCAAATTGCTGCTAATGCAGACGGTGAAGGATGAAATGAATTTTTTGTAACGTATGAAAAAATGCCATGCCCGAGTGGGATTCGAACCCAAGACCGCGTGATGAGAGGCGAGCACGTTACCGGCTCCTAAAATAAGTTGCAAAGAAGCTTTAACCGGTGCCGAAACATTACTAACTTTCATGGAAAATCAGGATGACACAGATTACGTTGACATTTTACATATTCGTGGTTATATAAGAAAAATAAAAGAAAAAATATTGCGGCATAAAATGAAACGTAAAATAATAGATTTTGTGATTTTTTTTGGTATGTAGTTTAAAGGTAAGACTTATATAAATTAATGAAGTAAATATTTTTATTTCAATACAATTTGTTTATTTATTTCCGATATCCGATAGTATTAACATGTATTAATCAGTAGAATAAAACATACGCGTAACTGATGGTTTTGTTTATGACGTAAGTGGTCTCGACCGAATTGGGTTGTATTATCCGTGTTTTCCGGTTATCCGATATAATTATCCCCCCAATTACCACGGATAATCGGTATTATACGTATATGTAAACATCTTAGAAGAGATAGTGGGGCATATCATAAGACAACCAGGTATTGGTCTATCAATAATGGAGGGTAATATTGAGGGAGTGAACGGAAGGGGAGGTAAAGGTTAGAATATATAAAGCAAATTATAAAACGACTTGCGTAAGATATTATAACAGATCGGAGAACTGTACAAAACCAGTCGAGAGACTGAAGACAAAAAAAATTACAGTGATTACAATAAAATGAAAATCGGATTGATGAAAAAGATTACGTTGCAAAATTTAATCAAATACATTTCCCGTTTTATAATATAAATATATATTAACCAGAATACGATAGAAGTAATCAGAAATAACCGATGTTACTTTTAATCCAAATATGAATAGGTAAGACCTATTTTTTTTTGATGGTTTAAAAGTAGTAATTACTTGATCGTAATTACCTACTTTTGATTACTTGTATCGATTTAGTAACAGATCGAATAATTACTCGATTTATTACCTCGTAATTACTGCCATCATTATTAATTTACGTAGGCAACGATATTAATAAATAATGTCTTCATTTGCAAATACAGTAAGCCTATTACTTAAACTACATTTTGAATCAAATCATGATCACCATATAGCGTGCATGTTCGGTCGGTCATTCGCTTAATTTAAAAAAAAAGTATTTGTTGAAAAATATCTACACATGAATATAAATAAATATTTTCATACAATGTTATGCAATATTTTACAAAAAAGATTAATGTATTTAATTACTTTTATTGGTTATAAACGATGTTATGAACTTATTGATAAAAATTTGGTTTGAAACACTCACACGATTTTCTCTTGCAAATGTAAATAGTTAAAAATATAACCTATGTTTAATTGGTTTAAATTTTAATTATAATTTTCTTATGTTTTTCCATAACAGACAGATAGAGTATCAAATTATTTACAATCAATCTGTTCGTTGCAGAACTAAAATAAATAATTCTATTTCTTATCACATGGTCAGCCAATTAAATGACTGAACCATTTAAGAACAAAAGAGGCAGGGGTGTAAAATACACTAATCAGAGTTATCTCCTCTGAAAGTAATGAATATCATTATACAGCCAGAACCTGTGGTGAATGAAGTGAAGGTGTCATTTGCAGAGCGGAAAATATATGCTTTTCAGAGGGCGCGGCATGCTGATAAGCGTACTTATCTACTTAGTGAGGAAGGCATTGGTAAACCACCAAACTCCTCGTTTCACTTAGTAAAACGTTAACAGGTTCAAACCAGCTATTTGGCTGATGACCCAAACAACAACGGATCTCCATCTGCCCAGATGTCAAAAACTACAAGAGATAGCAACAAACGGTTTTCGGATTTGTAATCTACACAAAAAGTTGGTGGGCATAGATTGGGCTTGAAGAACCGGTTTCACCCGGAATTGGCCCAAAACCGACCGACAAAAAATTTAAGTCGGAATTTGGTAACAAAAATATTGTCATTCGATTCCTTTAAAAGAGTAGATACAGAAATCCTTTGGTTCGAAGTTCCGGTTTCGACCAAAAGAGACTCGAAACCGGAAAACAATAAATCAAAGTCGGAATTTGGAAACAACAATAATGTCATTCGATTCATCTTAAAATACAGAAATCATTAGGTTTCAAGTTTCGGTTTCGACCGGACGTGGCCTGAAACCGGAATTTAAGAAATCTTAAGGGTACCCGGAACGAAAGAAAATGTTCACACTTCCGGTTTTTTGCATATTAATAAAATTTAGAATTTTCTGCATTCAACGATATAGGTAGTATAATTTGTTGGGGGTTTTGCAGTTTTTTGACGACGCTGGTATACGAGCAGCTAGTTTTTCGTTCCGACGACGCTAGTTTACTAGCAGTGTTTGTTCCAACGACGTTGGTTTACTAGCAGCTAGTTTTTCGTTCTAACGACGCCAGCTTACTAGCAGTGTTCGTTCCAACGACGCTGGTTTACTAGCAGCTAGTTGTTCGTTCCGACGACGCCAGCTTACTAGCAGTGTTCGTTCCAACGACGCCAGCTTACTAGCAGTGTTCGTTCCAACGACGCTGGTTTACTAGCAGCTAGTTGTTCGTTCCGACGACGCCAGCTTACTAGCAGTGTTCGTTCCAACGACGCCAGCTTACTAGCAGTGTTCGTTCCAACGACGCCAGCTTACTAGCAGTGTTCGTTCCAACGATGCTGGTTTACTAGCAGCTAGTTGTTCGTTCCGACGACGCTGTTTACTAGCAGCTAGAAAACTACCGTCGTTGGAAATAGACCTTTAAGGTATGAAAAATGTTTAGTCCATGTTAACTTTCAAGTTGTTAAGTTACAATTAAGTAGCCGGTAATGTTGTTAACAATAATAACAACAAGAGTGGTAAAGGTATGAAAGATGAAAAATGTAAATGAGTCGTAGAATTGAGATAAAGTAGTGTAAAAAAGAGAGAGAGAGAGAGAGAGAGAGAGAGAGAGAGAGAGAGACGATACGGAAGAGATGGGCATGAATTCAAAATCATTGGTTAGTGCACAGTTGGTTTGGTATCCATGGCAACCATTAGTATTATCATCCGGACGCCCTCTTATTCGAATCAACGTGGGCTGGCTGTCCGTCGAAACGTCGTGTTCTTAGGCAGAGAGAAATACGCGCGGAGAGAGAAAGAGAGAGAGAGACAGACAGATCTACGGTTGCGTTGCGTTGTACAAGCAACTCTACCAGGGGTTGGAACTGAAAGAACATAAATAAGGAAAAGGGTGGTTGGTTAAAGGGAAGAAATGAAAAAAGGGAAAAAACCGGAGAAAATTCTACCCATCAAGGACGAGCCGATTTTCTCTTATAGAAAGAGGGGAGTAAACATTTTTTTTTTTTTTTGATTGAAACGCATTCTGACTTTCCATATCGAATTCAACCCCCTTCCCGTAGAAAAAAAAGAGTTCTTTTCAATGTCAGGTTATTTTCATCAAAGGCAAACGGCGGGGGCGTACGGACTTGCACAGTTTTCATGGAAAAATAATTTATTCAACATTGTGATAACATTTCATGCAATAATCAAAGTGAAATAACCCACAAACTCGTGACGTATCTCTTCAAATACGTAATACATATTAACAAAAGGTTAAATTTAACACCTGTCCTCAAAACGGAACAAAAAGAAGCTCATTTAACTAAAGTTCCTGGTTCAAATCCTAGTGAAAGTAGTTACTTTTATACGGATCTGAATGCTAGACAGTGGTTACCACCGGTGTACTTTGATGGTTGGGGTTCAATTAACCAAACTCTCTCAGGAATGGTCGGCCTGAGTTTGTTCAAGACTGCACCTCATTTACACGTCATACACATCATCCTCATCTCATTGGGTCATGGGGTCGCTTATTGTTCTCAATTGAACACATTGCAACGTACACATATTAGGAATATAAAAAAAAATTAACTAATGACCCACCGGGTTGGTCTAGAGGTAAAGTCGTCGCCGCCAGTCAGCTGTCTTAACAGCTGATTTTCGGAGACGAAGGTTCCCTGTTCAAATCCTGGTAAAGGCAGTTACTTTAATACGAATTTGAATACTACACTATTATTCACGGCTGATGAGCACTACACGTACACATTGCTCCCTACCCACTTCATAGTAAGCCGCCAATGACTTGCCAGCAACGTTGCCAATACTTGATCTCGTAGCCCAGTTATATATTTCATCAGCCATCTTTTTGGTCTTTCAATAACAATTGAACTCCAATAACAATTGAATTTTGGACTCCGTACAGAAGGCGCAGAAGTTGATCTTACGAATAATCAATAAAAAAAGACAAACAAGGTATCCATCGGAACAGCTTTTTCAAGAATCCAACGTACGTTTGACATCCGCCAAATATTTGCAAGAGAAACTCTTATTTTCGCGTATAAAAATATAAACGATTTTAATAAAAGAGCACACCATTATAATACCAGGAACAAGGATCTCTTACTTTTACACAAGGCCTCAAAAACTTTATACCAGAGGCATTTCTGCTATTTAGCGCCCAAACTGCTCAATCTGCTCCCCCTACAAATTAAAAATATGCCGGACATCATAAGGTATAAAAAAGCAGTAACCATTTGGCTATTGGAAGTAGGGAGAGAAGCTAAAAAAAATGGTTACTCCAGGAAACATATTACAGCTTTGTGAGCTCGGCAACCGGTTTCAACTTTAGTTTTCTATTTTTAAATAGTAATAAATTCTTTTGTCTTTAATATTATATTGTCTGTATTGTTTTTCACTTGCACATGTAATTATATAACAGCATATTATTTTTTTTAATAAAAATATCTTAGTAGTTTAATTAGTATAACTAACATGTAGTTGCAATTACTAACACACTAATAGATTACCGTAGTACAGTAGTACAATGAACAAAGAAGCACTGAATTGATCTACCATTGAACATGGGAGGTCATAGTTGGGTGGATTAATTTCCCCACCACGAATTAAAATAAATAGTTTTTAGATTATCAAAGTAGGTATAATTAAGGAATTTATTTATTTTTTAATTCCTAATATGTGTACGTTGCAATCTGTTCAATTCAGAACAATAAGCAACCCCATGACCCAATGAGATGAGAATGATGTGTATGATGTGTAGTCTTGCACAGACCCAGGTCGACCACTCCTGAGAGAGTATGGTTAATTGAACCCCAACCATCAAAGTACACCGGTAACCACTGTCTAGCATTCAAATCCGTATCAAAGTAAATACCTTTGCTAGGATTTGAACCAGGAACCTTCGACTCCGAAAAATCACCTGTCAAACAGCTGATTTTGGCAACGACTTTACCTCTAGACCAACCCGGTGGGTTAATAAATAAATAAATAATAACATTATAACCTATGAACACACAAAAACTGATTATATTATAAAGTATTGCATGTTAACGAGCTCTATAATCGATGTGTTCAGTACGAGAGGCAAGATACGAATGAACTATTGCGGCTCTTATACGAATGCGCGCGTTAAGTTTGTCAGGTACAATCTGACAACGCTGGCAAACGTTCTGATAGGTCTAAACACGTGGAACAGCAAAGCTCATCAACAGTGAAAAGCATTATAGAAAGTGGTGTACTTTAATGGTTGGGGTATATAATTAACGATACTCTCTCAGGAATGATCGGCCTGGGTATGTACAAGACACCTCATTTAAACGTTTTACATATCATCCTTCTGGAGTGGAGTGTTAAATTATTTTCACTCGATCTGCTTGTTCCAGGGCTACAAAAATCAGTTCTGTTTCTTATTACATAGTCAGCCAATTGTATGACTGAACTATTTAAGAACAGAAGAGGTAGAGTTGTAAAAGACACAAGCCAGAGTTATCTCCTCTGAGAGTAATGAATTTCACTATACAGCCAGACCCTATGGTGAATGAAGTGAAGGTGTCATTTGCAGAATGGAAAGTAAGTGCTTTTCAGAGGGCCTGGCATGCTGATAAGCATATTCTTTCAACTCAGTGAGAAAGGCAATGGTAAACCACCTCACTCCTCGTATTTACTTAGTAAACCTCTAGAGGTTCAAACCAGCCTTCCGGCTGTTGACCTAAACAACACACATATCATCCTTATCTCATTACCTCAAGAGGTTGCTTATTGTTCTGAATTGAACAGATTGCAACGTACCCATATTACGGATTAACAAAAAAGAAACAACCGAACATCTGACATTACTAATAAACCCACTCGAAAATCCCGACAATTCAAACCGGATTTAAAAAAAAAATCCAACTATAACACAAACTACGATTGGAATCGAATAAAAAGAAAATAGATATTTGAACTTTGCAAACATAAATGTTTTCTTTAACAACAAAAAACATAAATATCTATAAATCGAAAAGAACTTAAAACGAGTGGTTAAACAATTTGAAAAAATACTTAAAACGGACTGCAATTCCGTAATAAAACGGTTATTTATTGATGCCACCAGACAAGAAATAATTACATTTCCATCGCACTTAATTAGGATTATTGCAAAATTTACGACGAAACGGTTAAATGGTTATTTATTTTTTAAATATAAAAACGTTTAATGACTTCATATAGTAATTTACCAATAAAGGATAAAATTTATTATTATTTTTAAAGCCAGTCTGTTTACAAAACATTGATAACAAAAAAAACCACAATTAAGTTCCCGTACTTTTACTATTAGGTTAACTTATTTATTTTATAATTTTATACTTGCTTGCGGTTGTACAATACGAATAAAAATAGTTTAGGCTCCCGCGGTATTTCAAACAGTCTTCACCGTTTCACAACAACTTCGTAATCCTAACAACATAATTGTATTTATTTGCATTTGTACGATTCTGATTCGTTTAAAAAAAATTGACCTGTTTGGCTTTAAAATACGGAAAATCATTCTGTCACGCTAAACTAGGCTCTGAAGAGCAAAATGCTTTAGATAAAAGTTGAAGATCTTTCAATTTCCTATAAATTTGATTATATACACTTTTGTCGTAAAATGCATACTAAGCCCGAAATCTTAAAAAAATAAATTTTTCACACGTTTTCGTGAGAAAAAAAACCAGAAAATCGCTAATTACCGCTAAACTAAGCGTTATAAAAAAATATTTAAATAAAAGTTGTAGAATTTTAAATTCTCTACATTTTTTATTATATAAATTTATGCGCTAAAATGCTTATTAAAGCCGTAATCTGAAAAAAATAACCTTTTTTACGTGAAAACAGCCTCACCAAGAATTTTAGCATTTCAACATGGCGCCTCACCTATCTTGTAGAGCATAAAAAATTTAGTAAACCAGGTTATTTAAAAAATAATCATATTACAAGTTTTTGATAAAATCGCAAAAAAGTGAAAAATTACACGAATAAACTACTACTTCCGGTTGACCGATTTTGATGAAAATGTTCGTGTCGGGTCCGGTAGTGGTATGTAACTTAAGTTTCAAGTTTCAAGTTCGTACGATGTTCCACGCACTCTGATATGTGTTCACACACACGCACAGACCAATCGCTAAAAACATGTTTTTTTGGGTTCAGGGGGGTGTGAAAAACGTGTACATCCGGTGAAAAACTCAATTTAAAAAAATCGAAAAATCGACATGAAAACAATACTTTCCTTCCTATATATTCATATAGGCAACAGAAAGTAATAATAATAATATAATAAATTAAGGTATTATTTAAAAAATTTGTGAAGAGCGGTAAATTTTATTATTTCATTGTAGGTGTAGGCGTTTACTTGCGTGTGTTTTACATTAAGAAAAATTTATAATATACTAATGAAATTATTATAATGTTGCATAATAATAATTAAAAAAATATATAAATAAATAAATTCCAAAAATTTATTATAATGTCAGAATGAAAAACCATTATTACAGATTGTATTAATTTAATAAGATTACCACCAACTGATCCCACGCATGCAAATAATTTCATTTAATTACAGTTTATTATAAAAAAAAAAACCGGTGTAAAACAATCACACGACTTTCTCTTGCCAATGTAGATATAAGTCTAAAATGTAACCTAATGTTTAATCATGAGCGAATGACGAAAAATTAAAATAAACCTCTGTTGGCTTAAAAGTACGGAAAATCGGTAATTGCATCTAAACTAAGGGCTGTAAAGAAAAAATGCTTAAAAAAAAAGTTGTGTTTTTTTTTAGTTAAACAAAACAATTATTGAAATTAATTTTGTACTAAATTATATTAAATCTTAATGAACCTTGTTGAAAACAATAATAACCTCAAAATCGTATTGTTATATTTAGTTATGTATTTTTTTTACTTTCTCTTGCCTATATGAATATATATAGGAAGACAAGTATTGTTTTCCCTTGTCGATTTTTTCGAAATTGAGTTTTCACCGGATATACATGTTTTAAGACAACCTGAACCCAAAAAACATGTTTTTTAGGATTGGTCTGTGTGTGTGTGTGTGGGTGAGAGAGAGAGAGAGAGAGAGAGAGAGAGAGAGAGAGAGAGAGAGAGAGAGAGAGAGAGAGAGAGAGAGAGAACACTTAAGTTACATTTTTTGCGATTTTCTTAAAATAGCCTGGTTTACTAAATTTTTTATGCTCTACAAGATAGTGTAGGCGCCATGTTTGCTGAAATTCTTGGTGAGGCTGTTTTCACGTAAAAAAATTGTTTTTTTAAGATTGCGGCTTTAATATGCATTTTAGCGTAAAAATTTATACAATAAAAGTTGTAGAAAATCCAAATTCTACAACGTTTATTTCAAACATTTTTTTGTATAGCGCTTAGTTTAGCGGTAATTAGCGATTTTCTGTTTTTTTTTCTCACGAAAACGTGTAAAAAATCGATATTTTTAAGATTTTTACCCTTAGTATGCATTTTACGACAAAAGTGTATATAATCAAATTTACAGGAAATTAAAGATCAACATCTTTTTATTTAAAGCATTTTTCTCTACAGAGCCTAGTTTAGCGTGAAAGTGATTTTTCCGTATTTTTAAGCCAAACTGAGGTTGATTTGAGGTTAGCTTTTGTTTATTTTTAATGTTTTATAACTTAGGTTATATTATTCATTATTTGCATTGGCAAGAGAAAGTTGTGTGAGTGTTTTACTTCAGATTTTTAATCCTGTTTTTTTTACGTTAATACAAAGTACTGAAGTTTTGGAAACCAGTAACACTGGTTTCTTTTGTTACCAACTTTACTTTTATGAATAGTGTTTAAACCCGTGTTACCTATCGTCAGCTGTTTTCTCACCTGCCGTTCTATTACATGTGTGTTTTTCTCCCAACATTGTTTTTAATATTTTCCTCTTTCACAGATTTATCTCTGGTGTCATGGTATATTATTTTTTTTATATAATTTTATGTAGAAATAGTCTTACCGTTATTTATATTGTAATTTATTAGCTGTTTAAAAATTCCTGTAGAATTTAATTTGTTTAATCAACATCTTTAATTGTTTAAAAAAAACGTCTACTTTCCTCCCCTGCAATGACACGTTCACTTCATTCACCACCGGGTCTGGTTGTATATACGAAATTCATTACTTTCAGAGGAGATAATTCTGACTAGTGTCTTTTACACCTCTACCTCTTCTGTTCCTTAAATCCTTCAGTCATATAATTGGCTTTTCCAAAACAGAGTGCTCAGGAACATTGTAAACGCTCCGTGGTATGCCCGCAACAGCGACATCCACTTTTATTGTAAAATGCATAAAAGGCGGACATCTTAAAAAAATCGAATTTTTTACACGTATTCGTGAGAAAAAAACCCAGAAAAACTCTAAACTAAGCATTATACAAAAAAAAGTTTCAAAAAAAAGTTGTAGGATTTTTAATTCACTACTACTTTTATTACATAAATGTTTGCGCTAAAATGCGTACTAAAGCCGCAATGTTAAATAAACAATTTTTTTACGTGAAAACAGCCTCTTCAAGAATTTCAGCAGACATGACACCTACCCTATCTTGTAAAGCATAAAAAATTTAGTAAACGTGGCAAATTTTTTAAAAAATCGTACGACCAGTTTTTGAGAAAATCGCAAAAAAGTGAAAAATCACACGAATAAACTACTTACTACTTCCGGTTAACCGATTTTGATGAAAATGTTCGCGTCGGGTCCTCTAATGATATCTTAACTTAAGTTTCAAGCATCAAGTTCGTACGAGGTTCCGATCTTAAGATATTCTGTTCACACATACACACACAAACCAAAAACATGTTTTATGAATTCAAGGAGTCTGAAAACGTGTAGATCAGCTGAAAAATCGACATGAAAACAATACTTTCCTTCCTATACATTCATATAGGCAAGAGAAAGTAAAAAACAAAAAAAAATTACAACTATTTTGTAGTTACATACAATTTTGAAATCGATCAGAACTACAGTATAACAAAAACCTCGATCTGTTTGATATTTGACGTTATTTTATTATGTATTACTTTACATACACGTCGGGTAAAAAAATAGTGAAAGTTTTTAAAACCATTAAATCAAAGTTTGTAGTCTATTATCATATTAGGTTAGACAAACATAAATAATCCATAATGGTAATCTTTTGTTTAGAGCAGACATTACATGATGTATACTTAATAAATGGGTCATTAAATAAATTTACATTTAGTTAGGTTTTTTAGTACGCTGTAAATCAATTTACCGAAAAAAATTCGATACACATTTATAATACAAACGTTCGGCTTATATGTTGGAATGGAAAAATTTGGAAGGTTTTTTTGCATTATTTTGTCTTTCACATTTTTTTTTGTAATCCCTAATTTGTGTACGTTGCAATCTGTTCAATTCACAACAATAAGCAACCCCATGACCCAATGAGATGAGGATGATATGTATGACGTGTACATGAGGTTTAGTCTTGTACAGACCCAGGCCGACCATTCCTGAGAGAGTATCGTTAATTGAACCCCAACCATCAAAGTACACCGGTAATCACTGTCTAGTATTCAAATCTAAAAAAAGTAACTACATTTACTAGGATTTGAACCAGGAACCTTCGTCTCCGAAAATGAGCTGTTAAACAGCTGATTTTGGCGACGACTTGTCATACTTGTCTTAACGTCTTGTCAAGACGACTTGTCTTGTATATGAACAATAAAAATCTAGTATGAAACACTCAATGCAAGTAATTAACAATAAACCTAACATTAGAAATAAACAAAAAACTAACCCCAATAAACATAACCTGATTTTAATCATGAGTGAAAGACGCATAATGAAAATCAACCTCAGTTTGGCTTAAAATACGGAAAATCACTATTTAATGCAAAATTAGGCTCTGTAGAGAAAAATGCTCTAAATAAAAGTTGTAGATCTTTAAATTTTCTTATAAATTTGATTATATACACTTTGGTCGTAAAATGCATACTAAGGCAGAAATCTTAAAAAATCGATTTTTCACACGTTTTAGTGAAAAAAAACAGGAAATTGCTAATTACTGCTCAACTAAGCGTTACACAAAAAAATATTTGAAATAAAAGTTGTAGGATTTTAAATTCTCTACAACTTTTATTATATTCATTTTTGCGTTAAAATGCATATTAAAACCGTAATTTTACAAATAAACAACTTTTTACGCGAAAACAGCCTCACCAAGAATTTCAGCAAACATGACACCTACCCTATCTTGTAAATCATAAAAAATTTAGTAAACCAGGCGATTTTTAAAAAAATCGTAGACCAGTTTTTGAGAAAATCGCAAAAAGTGAAAAATTACACGAATAAAATACTACTTCCGGTTGACAGATTTAGATGAAAATGTTCGTGTCGGGTCCGGTAGTGGTATCTAACTTAAGATTCAAGTTCGTACGATGTTTCGTTCTTGAGATATTCTATTGACACACACACACACAGACCGATCGCTGAAAACACGTTTTTTGGGTTCAGGAGGTCTGAAAACGTGTAGATCCGGTGAAAACTTGATTTTTAAAAATCGACATGAAAACAATACTTTACTTCCTATATATTTATTATAAGCAAGAGAAAGTAAAAAAAAAAAACCAGCAGTGATACAAAAACTGCGCCTGCGCAGTACGTCATAGCCAATAAATCACAAATACGATAACAGTACAGTTAAAATTACGTAGTTATCCAATTAATTAATTATACTTACTGTAATTACAAACTAAAATTATCAGCGATATACTAAATATGAAAAATATTAACCAGCCGTGTAATTCCCATCTGACAATGATAACAATCGATACACACGGCCTAGCCTGCGCTAGTTACAGCTGAACTGAATATTAATTAAGCTAACCTTTCCTTGTAATACAAAACACAAATACAGCTCGATTAAAAATCTATATTAATATAATAAAGATGAAACGACTTACAACAAAAAATGTCTTTCCATTCACACAAAACTTAAACACTACAAAGCAGTTCTAAGATCACAAGCAATGTACGGCAGTGAAACCCTCTTCAGTATTGATGGAAACGGAATAAAAGAAACAATCAGAAAAATAAAAAGAAGGATTCTTAGAACCTGCATAAACAAGAAACACATAGTTGACAACCAGCACAAACTTTTACCAAGAGAACAAATTTATAAAGAAATAGAACCAATCACTGATGCAATGCGCAAAACGAGACTTTCTTTCTTTTCGCATATCCTCAGAACTCCAGAAAACCGATTATTAAGAAAAATTCATGTGTGCAAAAACAGAAGGAGCTACAATTCCTTGGCTTGAAGAAATCAAAAAAGACAGAACAGAATTAAATCTAACAATTGCTGATGTCAAAGATCGCACACCGGTTTACAAAGAAACAATTAATGACAGAAACAAAATCAGTAAGAACAATTAAACGAAAAGAACAGGTTTGTTCAGACGAATTGAGAAAAGCAAGATCCGACAGAATGAAAATGTATTGGCAAGAAAGAAATGAAATAAACTGCCGAAGAAAAAGAACTAACCAAAGAGACTAAAGTGATCCTTTGTGGTCATATACAAACAAAAAAAAAGAAGATGAAACCTCTGTTTGTTTGTTTGTATGAGGTAATCTCATAAACTACTGAACTGATTTTAATAAATCTTTCATTGTTGCATAGCTTAGAGCTTACTGATCATTATAGGCTATTTCGTAACTTTAATTAAGTGAGTTAAGCAACTTAAACTGTGACGATGTCGCATGTTTTAGTTTATCGGGTGCATAGCACTTTTTTTACTTTCTCTTGCCTAAATGAATATATAGGAAGGAAAGTATTGTTTTCATGTCGATTTTTCGAAATCGAGTTTTCACCAGATCTACACGTTAACAGACCTCCTGAACCCAAAAACATGTTTTTAGCGATTGGTCTGTGTGTGTGTGTGAACAGAAAATTTTAAGAACGGAACATCGTACGTACTTGAAACTTAAGTTACATACCACTACCGGACCCGACACATGATTCAAAAAACATGGTTTTTGGATTCAAAGGGTCTGAAAACGTGTAGATCCGGTGAAATTTCGAAAAATTGTCATGAAAACAATACTTTCCTTTCTATATATTCATATAGGCAAGAGAAAGTAAAAAGTAGCTTATTCAGTTTTTATCAGTTTCTAATAAAAAAAAACTATTTTCTGTAGCCCTAGGACGAAAAGATCGAGTGCAAATAATTTAACACTCCACCAGTTTGTTACGGGCAAGAAAACTTGATATGAAAATAATACTTTTCTTTCTACAGATTTTTATATAGCAAAATAAAGTATATATATTAACAAAAAAAAAACAACAATCAACAACAAAAAATCACATTTCCGCAGCAAGTTACCTGACAAGTTAAATACAGAATCAATTTTAACCTCAACGAAAATAAAAGTTGCGGTCAAAAAGTAAACCACACTTAAAAGATAAAACATAACCCATACAAAATTTCAGCCTAAAAAAAATATCAGGAAACTACAAAAGTATCTTATCGTATGATATTTAATACACTTAATCAAATAAACCGATAAAATATAATTATCGAAAAATAAAAAGTTCAACATTTATACAGAAATCTTTACAATATTAAAATGGCGATAATCAGAAGCCTAAAATTTCAGATTATTGGTAAAGGTCATTGGTCACATAACATAAATAAAACAAAAACTGTAAAATAAAGATTACAAAAATAACACATTAAGAACATTAAAGAATGATTAAACAATAAAAATATTATTTAATCAGTTAAACAATATAATTATAATAAGTAATAAAAAAAATATAATCTTTTAAAAAAAAGCTTTAAAACAAAACGGAAGTAAATATTAATACTAAAAATAAAGATATACTACAATTTCCGGTTTAAGTCAAATCAGAAAACGTGAGAATATTATTAAACACACACACACACACACAATAATAAAATACAGGCGTTTACAACATTTAAAGATACAACACGTGTTTAGGCATGACTATGGTAATATTCTGTAGCAATTCTAAAAAAAAATTTATCTAGGAACAACGAACCTGACAAATAATTTTAACAATTCGGTGAAAAAACAAACAAATCTTAGCAAAAATAAATCTGATGTAAAACACTCACACGACTTTCTATTGCCAATGTATAAATAATGCCCAATATTTTTTTCCTCCTTAATTCTTTATTTACAGCTAAAAATTTGGTGTGAAACACTCACACAACTTTCTCTTGCCAATGCAAATAATTAACAATAAACCTAATATTAGTAATAAAACATTACAAATATACAAAAAACTAACCTCAATAAACATAATTTAATTTTAATCATGAGTGAGAGACGCAAAATGAAAATCAACCTCAGTTTGGCTTTGAAATACGGAAAATCACTCTTTCACACTAAATTACTCTCTGTAGAGAAAAATGTTTTAAATAAAAGTTTTAGATCTTTTAATTCTCTATAAATTTGATTATATAGGTACACTTTTGTCGAAAAATGCATACTAAGGACGAAATCTTAAAAAAATCGATTTTTCACACGTTTTCGGGAGAAAAACAGAAAATCGCTAATTACCGCTAAACTAAGCGTTATACAAAAAAATGTTTGAAATAAAAGGTGTAGGATTTTAAATTCTCTACAACTTTGATTATATACCTACATTTTTCGCTAAAATGCATATTAAAGCCGCAATGTTAAAAAAACAAATTTTTTACGAAAAAAACAGCCTGACCAAGAATTTCAGCAAACATGGCGCCTACCCTATCTTGTAGAGCATAAAAATTTAGTAAATGAGGCAATTTTTAAAAAAAATCGTAGGACCAGTTTTTGAGAAAATCGCAAAAAAGTGAAAAATTACTTGAATAAACTACTACCGGTTGACCGATTTTGATGAAAATGTTCGTGTCGGGTCCGGTAGTGGTATGTAACTTAAGTTTCAAGTTTGTACGATGTTCCGTTCTTGAGATATTTTGCACACACACACGCACGCACATACACACACACAGACCAATCGCTAAAAACATGTTTTTTGGGTTCAGGGGGTCTGAAAACGTGTAGATCCGGTGAAAACTCGATTTCGAAAAATCGACATGAAAACAATACTTTCCTTCCTATATATTCATATCGGCAAGAGAAAGTAAAAATTTACAACAAGCAAATTTGATGATTAAGACAATAATGTAAATGACATGATAGGCATGAGAGGGATAGGGCCTCCATTGGTTCCTCCCCAAGAATAAAATTTGTATATCAAATTAGCAGGTCTCTACTCCAGCGTCTTTTAAGGCGTCTAGGGGGATTATCAGGTAAATGGACGGTGGAAAGTGAACGCACCAGTGGGTTCTCGTGTTCGTGTGATTTGTCGTGAAAGCGTTTGTATAGGTATTCGATGGAATTTTGTACAAGTGGTGTTTTCAAATCTGTATGTAAGGTTTTGTTGCTAACGTAAAGCGGTGCTTTTGCTATAAGGCGTAATGTTTTTGACTGGAATGCTTGAATTCGTTGCCCAATATAACCTAATTTTTAAAAGTAGGCTACGAAAACATACAGGAAGTTGGAGAATTCTGCTATCTAGGGAATAAAATAGCAAAGGATGGTAGAAGCACAAGTGGTATCAAAAATAGGATTGCTCAAGCTAGAAGGTCCTTTGTAATGAAGAATTGATTACAAACATTGATTAACAGAATAGAAAAAAATTTAAAAACACTATGTTTGGAGTTTAGCATTATACGGAGGTGAAACGTGGGTGATAGCGGCTGTAGAAAGGAAAAGGATTGCCAATGTAAATAATACCCAATATAACCTAATTTTTAAAAGTAGTCTACGAAAACGTACAGGAAGTTAGAGAATTTTACTATCGAGGGAATAAAATAGCAAAGGATGGTGGAAGCACAAGTGGTATCAAAAGTAGGATTGCTCAAGCTAGAAGGCCCTTTGAAAGGAAGAACTGATCACAAACATTAAATAACATATTAGAAAAAAATTTAAAAACACTATGTTTGGAGTTTAGCATTTGACGGGGGGGGGGGGGGATGGAAACGTGGGTGATAGGGGCTGTAGAACGGTAGAGGATAGAAGCTTTAGAAATGTGATGTTATAGGAAAATGTTAAAGATTGGATGGATGGACAAAATAAGTTATTTAGAGGTTGTTAGACGAGTGGATGGACGAAGAATTATATAGAAATGTATTACCAGAACAAAGGATAGGCTAGTGGGGCATATCCAGGTATTGGTCTATCAATAATGGAGGGATTGAATTGTAAGGGACAGCAAAGGTTAGAATATTTCAAGCAAATTACAAAAGACGTAGTGTGTCACAGGTATGCAGATATGAAACGGCTTGCGCAAGATAGAACAGCTTGGAGAACTGAATCTAATCAGTCGAGAGACTAATGACAAAAAAAAATAATTTTAACCTCAGTAGGACTTAAAAATTAAGGAAAATTACTAATAATTAACCTTTAACTATACAATAAAAAAATAATTGAATTAAGTTGTAGATTTTTCAATTTTTTACAAATTTTATTATACACGCTTTTGTCGTAAAATGAATACATAGGCCGGAATATTAAAAAAATCCACATTTTTTACAGATTTTAATGAGCAAAATACAGAAAATCATTAACTGAAGCTTAACTAAGCGTTGTAGAAATAAAACTGAAATAAAAGTAGTAGGTCTTTTAAATTTTCTTACAGCTTTATTTCATTTCAGCCCTAAAATGGCCTAATAAGGCCGCAATCTTAAAAAAAAATACCACACTATACAGTCCCTAAAATTTTTAACAGACATGGAGCTTGCCTCATCTTGTAACCCATAAAAAATTTATTAAATAAGGCGATTTGTTAAAAAACCGTGGAAAACCGTTTCTGAGAAAATTACAATAATGAACTTCTACTTTCGGTTGACTGATTTTGATGAAAATGTTCATGTCGGGTCCCCATTTCCGATACCTAACTTAAGTTCCAAATTTCAACATTATTGTACGATATTCCGTTCTTAAGTTATAGGCCTGTTGTTCACACACAAAGATCAATCAATGAAAACATGTTTTGGGGGGTTTAGGGGGTCTGAAAACGTGCATTTCCGGTGAAAACTCGACATTAAAACAATATCCTTCTCGATACAATATATCCACGTAGGGCAAGATAAAGTAAAAACAAATCAAACAATAAAACGTATTAAAACGAAAAAGCTAATTATATTTTGCATTAATTAATTTTAGACATAAGATTTTGAAAACGCGGTCGTCGACTGACACAATATATATCTTTGATTTAAATTAATAAAGCGATTTGAAATATTTCGATTGCATTTTTAATGGTACAGACTCAAAAAAACATGAGATTGGCCGAGAAATTTTCGTTTACAACGCCTACAGATTCTAAAATAAAAAAACCCGAATCTTGGAATGGATTAAAGCTCACGATTTACGAAATTTTCAAAACTGTATAATTTCATACGAAAGAAAGATAACCTCTGTGAAATTGAACTATTTAAGTCTTCAAGGAGACCATAACTTTATTTAAAAGCATTAATCGGTGCAACAAATCTTTTAAAAAACTGGTTCATAAAAAACCGTTAATTTTTTATTTTATTTATTAACCGAGAGTATAGAAAAAAAAATCTGGTGTGAAACACTCACACAACTTTCTCTTGCCAATGCAAATGATTAACAATATAACCTAACATTAGTAATAAAACATAAGAAATAAACAAAAAACTAACCTCTAAAAACATAACCTTATTTTAATCATGAGTGAAAGACGGAAAATGAAAATCGACCTGTTAGGCTTCAAAATACGGAAAATCACTCTTTCACGCTAAACTAGGCTCTGTAAAGAAAAACGCTTTCAATAAAAGTTGCAGATCTTTTAATTTTGTATAAATTTGATTATATAAACTTTTGTCGTAAAATGCATAGCAAGGCCGAAATCTTTAAAAAAATCAATTTTTCACACGTTTTCGTGAGAAAAAACAGAAAATCGCTAATTACCGCTAAACTAAGCGGTTTACAAAAAAATGTTTGAAATAAAAGTTGTAGAATTTTACATTCTCTACAACTTTTATTACATACATTTTTGCGCTAAAATGCATATTAAAGCCGAAATCTTAAAAAGAAAATGTTTTTACGTAAAAACAGCCTTACCCAGAATTTCAGCAAACATGGCGCCTACCCTATCTTGTAGAGAATAAAAAGTTTAGTAAATGAGGTGATTTTTAAAAAAATTGTAGGACCAGTTTTTGAGAAAATCAGAAAAAAGTGAAAAATTACACGAATAAACTACTACTTCCGGTTGACCGATTTTGATGAAAATGTTCGTGCCGGGTCCGGTAGTGTTATGTAACTTATGTTTCAAGTTTCAAGTTCGTGCGATGTTCCGTTCTTGAGATATTTTGTACACACACACACACCAATCGCTAAAAACATGTTTTTTGGGTTCAGGGGGTCTGAAAACGTATAGATCCGGTGAAAACTCGATTTCGAAAAATCGACATGAAAACAATACTTTCCTTCCTATATATTCATATAGGCAAGAGAAAGTAACAATAATGGGGCAATGGGAAAACTTCACTTGGATTGGTGCATTAAAAAAATTTAACCAGAATCTGTCTGTTGGGAGTTGAAACCAAACAACAAAAGGCAAACGATTAAAATATTCGTTGAACGGACAAAAATACTGAAATAGGGATACCAGAAATATTTTATAAAATTTTATCTTGCTATGATCTATGACGATTTTAAATCGCAAAAAAATCTAACTACATTAATCCAAAAATATACAAACAATCTAAAACGAAAAATCACACAAAAAAATGTTTAATAATTTTTCAAATCATGAAATATGTACACAACATATTTCTTTTAATAATATACAATAACGAAATGACAAAACTTTTACAGAAAATTGGGCCTAAAATATATTATTTTACATAAACCTTAATTTTTAAAAACATTAATAAAAAAACAATATAAAAAGGAGTACTGCAATAAATAAAACCCTTAAAAAGAACACAACAAAAAAACCGTTTAGTTTAAAATAAAAAACAGTACAAAGAAAAAATTTCTGAAGAACTAGCATTGAAAATAACTTTGAACGGGCAAGAAAAAATTGATTTGGAAGGGGTTAGTTAATAATATTTAACATAAATAGTTTTAGAACAAAGAGTAAATCAATATCGAAAATAAATATGGTACGATATTGTTATGAATAGTTTAAAATGTTTTTTTTATTTTTTGTTAGGTACGAAAAATATTTTTTTCTAAGAAAACAAAAGTAGCAATTATTGTATGAAACAACATAACCTAAATGACTCAAGTTGAACAAAACAGATGCGTCACGAAACATATTACACAGTAAAGAGGTTAAAACAATAAATATAGAATTAAAAAAAAAGAAGTAAGTAATACAGGAATATATAATTAAAGAATTACAAGAGACTAAGAAGGAAAAGTATTTCTACGGATGACGTAACTGATACAACATGCGCTTCCAAGTTTCTCATGAAATACACAACGTGCTCTGTCAATGTTATGACTAACATTATTGAAACCTACAGTATCTAGACAATGACAACACAAACAAAAGAAAATCCGCACGTGAAATGAAAATGTATTGTTTAAATTACACAGTAAAGTATTAAAATAATTTCATTCGCTAGAATTTATTTAATATTTGTAGAGAATTTAAACAAGGTAATTCTTGTAAAATTTCATAGTAAAAACTCTGAAAGTCTACAAGGAAGACAGGCTTTTCATAACAGAACAAAGACAATATTGTTCAGGAATTTATAAATGAATTTAATTGAAAAATATTTTGAACGAACTTTAACGAATATGGTTTTTAATAAACCACATACAAGAAAAATACAATTTTAATCTAAATACAGAAAAACATTACAGTTAATTCAAATATCAAAAACCGTATTCAGTAAAAAAATCAAGACAAAATATTATAAATTAAAACAATAAATTTAACATTACCTAGCAGGTATTTTAAGAAAACATCGATTAAATTACAGTAAAACAAAAATACACCATAAAATAACCGGAAAGATAAATTTAGAAGTAAATAAAAAACAATGCATTAAAGAATATCAAAACTCACGTGTCACAAGAATAGGTTATAATAAAACACAAAAAAACAAAAGAAAATCGTTAAGGCTAGACAGAAATATGGCGGGAACAGGAATAAAATATTCATCAATAATACACGGTATGTAGAAAACAAAAACCAATTACCACCGATTGCAATATTTCGATTAATAGAAAAACGAACAAAGAAAACTCTAATGAAATTAATTAAAAATACAATTCTACACAACAAAATATTAATGAATATTTAATAATAAATACAATATTAAATATAATTTAAATTAACAGTAATAACCATAAAATAAAACCGGCAAATTAATATTACCACATATTCTTTGTTCCGAACTAACCACACCTAAAATTACTAAAAGAATAAGACAAAATTAGATATACTTACACATAAAATATCCATTTTTATATAAAACACAATAAATAAATATAACAATTTTAAAAATTAACAAAGAATAACAATTTAGTAGATTATTCAACAAACAATATATATATCACTGTTCTTTTAGTGTAACAAAAAAATAACAAAGCAGAATACTCGTACAAAACGTTACTAACAGAACGATCTCAGAATGCCGACTGAAGACTGTAAGCTATAGCAACAGCTGATCTCCCCTGTACAGGATGCATACAGCGCTTCACAACGGAATAAATTGGAACTAATATACCACTCTTTCGACTCGTACACAAAGAACTACGTACTCCCGCTGAGTTCACAACACAAAAAAATATATCATACCCTCCTGTATTTTTATGTGTGTAGTTGAAAACAGCAGCATTGCGCCATGTATGTATTATTTATTTAAAAGAACAAAAATAAATTGTTATTTCTGTAATCAATAATGGTTTATTTTCTGTATTTACATAAATATTTAATTAATAATGAAAACAAAATATGACATAAACCGATTGTAATTTCGGTGTACAGTATAGCTATAATAGTACTGATTATAAAACTAAAAGACCTTGGTTCGTTAACCTTTAATTCATTTATTTCTTAATGTTTTTATAAGTTATTTTTATCAAAACTGAATTAATCAATTATTTATAATTTCAAACGTACGTATTTAGTTGTGCTGTGAGAAACTTTGTTCTTCAACAGCTAGAAACGCCGGTTTGTATTCCTAAAAGTTTTTAATATTAAAGTAAAACGAGGAGATAAATTAATTGTTTTACTTTACGTTATTCATAACAATGAAAATTATAATTGTTTTCACTTTCTCTTCATTAAAATAAATATATAGGAAAAGAAAGTATTGTTTTAATGTCGAATTTTCAAAATTGAGTTTCATCGGATATAGCGTACACGTTTTTAGACTCTTTAAACCCAAAAATAACATGTTTTTAGCGATTGGTCTGTCCGATTTTAATCGATTGGTCAAAATGATAAAGAACGGAACATCATACGAAGTTGAACTTAAGTTAGGTACCACTAGAGCAGCGGTTCCAAACCCGGGGTACGCGAAGAACCGGTTAGGGGTACGCCGAAAATAAAGGGCAATGGCGGAAGTTGTTTTTCTGAGTAACTTGTTGGGGTTATTGTACTGACAAGCTTAATGCAAGCCCAGATCTAAGGCTTTATTTGTCTACATTTGAACCTGATTTCTAACAATTAAGTGCAACAAAACAGCCTCAAGGATTACACTAAAAAGTGTTCCGAGACGTTTCCTGGACTTAAAGAGTTCTGAAGACGTTTCCTGGACTAATAATTTAGTTTCAATACATCACAATTTTCATGTTAGATTTTGTATTTACAAATTTTAAAAGCATTTTGTATTCGATGTGAGTTTTTTCAAAGTTTAAAACTAACTGTCTTGTCTTAGATTAGAAATACTATAAATATTATAACTCTGTCGTTAGTATTTTGATGTAAAATTAAGACCATACAAGAAATGATCAGTTTTCAATAAAATATCTATTTTAAATGCTTGTGTTAACTTTCATTTTCCTTAGTTTAAATTTATTTTAATTTGAACACATAATAAAACGTACAAGTGTAAGTTATATTTTGTAGTATTTAAAAATTAACCAACGTATATTCACAGAAAAATACCATTATGATTATAAAAAAATAAATTTACATTATGCAAAATATTTGGAAATAAATAAAAATCATATGAATATATGCAAATTGATTAGAGATTAGCTAGTGATTAAAAATAGCCCCTACTTAGTGAAGTATTGTAGTTACAGTGATGTTACATTTTTGGGGGTACAATTTTAGTTGAAGATTCACCAAGGGGTACGGGAGAAAAAAAAGGTTGGGAACCGCTGCACTAGAGGATCCGACACGAATCTTTCATTAAAAACGGTCAACCGGAAGTAGTAGTTTATTCGTGTGATTTTTCACTTTTTTGTGATTTTTCTCAAAAACAGCTTCTACGATTTTTTGTAAAAATCGCCTCACTCACTAAATGTTTTTTGCTCTACAAGATAGGGTAAGCGCCATGTCTGCTGAAATTCTTGGGAAGGCTGTGCTTCTTTTTGTTTTTCTTCATAATTTTCATTTTGAAATTGAAAATAAAATTTTTCTTATAGGCAAGAGAAAGTAACAATGTAAAATGAAAATCATAACATAATTTTAATCATGAGTGAATGACGCAAAATGAAAATCAATCTCAAATTCGACTTAAATATACAGAAAATCAGTACAGTAATTCACTCTAAACTAGATTCTGCAGAGAAAAATGCTGAAAATAATAGAAGTAGGTTTTTTAATTTCCTAAAATTTTAATTGTATATACAATTTTCTTATAAAATTCAAATACCAAGGCACTGTAAATAAAAACGTTTATCACTGTATAATCTGATTGTTAAAACGTAAAAAAATAAAAATTTAAATTAATAAAAAACGTTGATAAAATAAAATTTCAATTATCTATGTAGATATATTTATTTATACGTTACCCCTATACTTAACAAAGAATAAAAAAATTTATACTTAAATGTTCACTTACAAATAGATAAAACACGTACGGTAATATAATCAATAAATCTATTGTGAAACATTCACACAACTTTCTCTTGCCAATGTAAATAATGAATAATATAACCTCATTTGTAATTAGTAAACAATTGTTGTTGTAATTTGGGTCATCAACGAAAGGCTGGTTTGAACCTCTAGAGGTTTTAACAAGAAAAACTTGGATTGAGTTGCTTTACCGTTGCCTTCCTCGCTGAGTGGAAAAGTATGCTTATCAGGATGTCAGACTCTCAGAAAAACATCTACTTTCCACCCTGTAAATGATACATTCACTTCATTTACCACAGAGTCTGGCTGTATAATGAAATACATTACTTTCAGAGGAGATATCTCTTGGCTACTGTCTTTTCACCTGTACCTCTTCTGTTCTTAAATGTTTCAATCATATAATTGGCTGACCATGTGACAAGGGACAAATTTTTTTTTTGAAGCCTTTAATTTTTAACGTCCGACTGTTCTGTAATTACTGCTAATGCAGACGGTAGTTCTAGGGCTTCGGCCGCATTGGCGTAGTTGGTAAGGTGCTCGCCTCTCATCATGCAGTCTTGGGTTCGAATCCCATTCAGGCACGGCATATTTTCAGACGTAACATTTCATTTTTCACCATCTGCATTTTTTTTGTAGGACGGTAAAAAAAAAAAATGCAGACGGTGAAAAATGAAATGATTCTTTGTAACGTCTGAAAATATGCCATGATTTAATGGGATTCGAACCCAAGACCGCATGATGAGAGGCGAGCACGTTACCAACTACGCCAATGCGGCCGAAGCCCTAGAACTACCAGATCGAGTGAAAATAATTTAACACTTCACCTGTCATGGGAAAAATAAACAATGTAAAACATTCCTTTCATGAAACAACGCGTTTCAGGTTGATGGGAAATTTTAAAAAGTCTTACCTTTGACTTACGGGAAAAATTATTAGTGATTTCTGTGTCTACTCTTTAAGACGAATTGAATGACACTATTTTCGTTTCCAAATTCCGATTTTGATTTCTTGACTTCCGGTTTTGGGTCACTTCCGGTCGAAACCGGAACTTAAAGCCAATTCAACTATTTGGTGCAGATTACGAATCCGAAACCCGTTTGTTGTATCTTTTGTAGTTTCTGACACCTGGATGTGATAGACGGAAGTACAAAGGAAAATTACAGAGGACAATTTTAAAAATCCTAAATCAATAGACTAATAATTTCAAGAAACGAAAAATTTAAAAGTAAATTTGAGAAAAAATCTTTTCCAATATATTTTCTATAATTACAAATAAGTAATTTGTCAGGATCAAAAACAAACGACAGAAAACTATAAGAAAGAAATATAATATTAGAAAAAGAGAGAATATCTTATAAATATTAGTCAGTCATTCGAAGAACTTTAATTAAATTTAAAAACAGTACTGTATCATAAAAATACATCGGCTTTATATAAAAACAAATCTAATATCTTTGACTGAACATCTGACCTAGTTACTTTAACAAAAACAAAGTTTAAACTTTATTAAAAAAATAACTTTTACAATACATTCAATTGAATCACCATTTCAAAAATTAAAATAATATAATATCAAAATTAATGTATCTTTCAAAAATAAATATCAATGTACAGTAAAAATAGGTCACCAAATGTAAACATAACAATATATTGTAAAGCTTTTTAAAGTTATATAATAACTTTTACAAAAGTTACTTAAAAAGTTTCTTGAGATATCTTTTCATGTATTACAATATAACTTTGTAGCTGAATTGTGGAATTTTGAAATATTTTTTTACGGTCTGTGAAAAAAATTATAAAGAGTTCCTCTATTCTTAATGTTGTTAATTAATTAATTAATATTTTAACAGTCGATATTTTGCTTGTTTTTTGCGTCCTGGAGACTCCAGGAGAAGTATAGGACAAGTCAGTTATAACACCTGAAATACATATAAGAACCACACAATGTGTGTGTGGGTAGTTTTGGATTATCAAGAAAGAAATTCTTGTACGCTATAAAAAGTTTCACCGATCAAGTAATTTTTCAGATTTTTTTTTTAAAGCAATGCAAATTATCACAACATTTTAAAAATTGGGGTAATTTATTCATGAATTTTCTCCCTGCATAAGTAGGTTTTTGTTCAAACAATTTTAAGGAAGATTAGCCACATAATAATCATTTCTAACGAAAATTTGTGATTTTCAGAGAGCTCCATTATGCTGATAAGCTAACTTTTCCGTTCAGTGAGGAAGGCAATAGTAAACCACCTCAAAAGACACTAATCAGAGTTACCTCCTCTGAAAGTAATGAATTTCATTATACAGCCGTACCATGTGGTGAATGAAGTGAAGGTGTCATTTGCAGAGTAGAGAATATGTGATTTTCAAAGAGCCCGGCATGCTGATAAGCGAACTTTTCCATTCAGTGAGGAAGGCACTGGTAAACCACCTCAAAAGACACGTATCAGAGTTATCCCTTCTGAAAGTAATGAATTTCATGATACAACCAGACCCTGTGGTGAATGAATGAAGGTGACGTGTAGTCTGGTACAGATTCAGGCCGACCATTCCTAAGAGAGTATGGTTAATTGAAGTCCGACCATCAAACATATTAACACAGAACAAAATAAACAGAGGACAACAAATTCATTCCATTTATAATTCACCCATTCTGAGTTGGTTTTTATTAAAATAAAACTAACTAAAACAAAAACTAGCTTAAGTACAAAGAAAACACGAGTATCGAAACACTCTTGCGACATCTAATTTACAAGACAAACCTAGTATTACAAATGTAATTTAGTTAACAAAGAACCAACTTTATATCGTACTAAAGAACATAATTAACTTCTTTTTTTTAATGAAACACCAAAATTAAATTAGTTACGGTATACTGAAATAAAAAATTGTGTTAAAAATTTCATAATTTGTAAACTTAATTATGATATACCAAATATGTTCCATATTTGTTTTAAAAAATTCATTTAGGAATTTAAAAATTTAACGGATGTAAACACTGATATACTGCAACCAAATGAAAGGAAATTACAACAATAAAATGTCGGTAAACTTCAATAAATTTCTTGTAATATTCAAACAATATTATATTGTTTTCTCTTCCCCTAAATGTAATGAATATATAGAGAAGGAAAGTATTGTTTTCATGTCGATTTTCGAAATCGAGGTTTCAACGTGATAGTTCACGTTTTCTGGCCACTCAAAAAAATTTAGTGATTCATCCTTGTGTGTTTGTGTTATTGTATATACCTGTGCGTGCGCGAGCGTGTATGAACAAATATTTTAATAATGGAGTACCGTACGAAGTTGAAACTTTGAACTTAAATTAGGTACTATAAGGGTATCCGACACGAAATTTTTCATCAAAATTGTTGAACCAAAAGTAGAAGTTTATTCATGCCATTTTTAACTTTTTGCGATTTTCTCAAAAACGGCTCCTGTGATTTTGTTATAAAATTACCTTATTTACAATATTTTTGTGCACTTCAAAGAAGGGTAAGCGCCATTTCTGAAAAAAATTCTTGGCGGCTCTGCTCTCGTGGTAAATTATATTTTCTATTCCTTAATAAATACATTTCAAGCCAGATCAAAGTTATAGAAAATTAAAAATAAACAATTTTATTTCAAGTATTTCTTTCTACACACACTCTAGTTTAGTGTCAATTAGTGATTTTCCATATTTTAAGATCCACGGAAGGTTGATTTCATTTTGTATCATTCACTCATGATTAAAATTCGAAAATATTTTTCATTTTGTAATAATAATAATAATAATAATAATAATGTGTCTTTATTTCAATAATACAAAATAATTTTAAAAATATATACATAAAGCCAAATATATATATTACAATACCTATTTAAATGAATATATTTTAACCAAAATACTTTACGCAGACAATAATCTCGTGGTCCTTTGACCGTCTGAGAGATTGACAAGAAAAAAAAGAAAGGAAAAACATATTATGAGCAAAACCTAAACCAAAAATAACAAAATTACAAATATACATTAAAAAATACACAAAACCTTAATTACTTGACAAATGGTGCTAAAAACATTAATAATTTTGAATTCCGCGATTAATTGGAATCTATACTGCCCAAGCCTTTTGACAATAACTAATCCTAGTCTAAATTTCACCATTTAGGTACACCATCAGTTCTTCCAGACTCAGGATACGTCTGTTGAATATTTTTATTCGATATTCCGACAGAATAGGACATCTTGCTACAAAATGGTAAACATCTTCTTCCTCTCCCGTATTGCATAGAGAGCATTTCTTTGAAGTGGCAACATACGAGTACTTGTTAAGTTGAATCAACTCGGTTCTAGCCTTAAGGCCGAGTACATACCAAAAGCAACCGGTGATTGCAACGCAACGGCAACTTGAGTTGCCTATGAATAACACACGCAGTTTAATGGGCCTGTGTATACCAAAGCGACTGTGATGCGACGGTGATTCAACGGTCACTTGACTGAGCAACACAGGCAACTCAAGTCACGACATGCTGTAAACTCGGGTTGACAGTTGCGCAGTTGCTCTTGGAAAGTGCAGACCGTACGTAAATATGGCTGCTGAACAATAAGAAAATATTAAGTTTGCACAGTTCATTGAACAGTTTAATTGTTTATATGACCATAACAACAAGTCATACAGTAACAGGGTGGTTACTACAGCAGTAGAGGTGTCACTAAATTCAGCAACATATCATAGGTAGCCTTGCTCATCCTGTAATAGTTGAAAAACTTTTCGGGATATTCTTCCAATTCTTGTAAGGCATGCCACTGGCTTCTGTGTACATTGCTGCCATTATATGGATGCATACTAAACCGTCTATGTAAGATTTTCTTCTTTTTTCTAAGCACATATAGAAGAACTGCCTCCTCCTTGGATGAAGATATCGGTACAAGTGACTGGACAACTTGGGTTTCTTTTGTATGTACACGCGTTGTAAACCTACAGTTGACCGAGTTGAGTTGCTGTTGCGTTGCTATCACCGGTTGCTATGGTATGTACTCGGCCTAAAAAACCAATTTACAAGTGATGCCGATCGCCGGCTGCAAATATAATTCACCCCAAGATTGAGTTCTTTATACAAGTTGCGCGTTTGGTTGTTATATCTTCTCATTTCAAACTTCCTCATCAGTCCAATCTTGACGTGATCTAATACATCATTTACTTTGATCGTGTTTATATCAAATACTCCGTCTTGTAGTTTTTCATTTTATATTGTTTACTCATGATTAAATCTTTCTCTATATATGTTTCATTATTTACCTACATTGGCAAGATAAACTCGTGTGAGTATTTCAAACAAGATTTTTTTTTTATTTTCAACAACAACGACGTCAGTTGTTTATTTTATAGTTTCACAAAAATTTCAATATTCTAGCAAATTTATCTGCAATAGAAGTTTACATGAAAATTAGAAACTAGGTTATTGAAAATTGGAATAAATATTTGAAAATACAATAAGTTATAAAATTGAAAAATCAACAAAAATTTAAATTTACTTGTAATTTAAAATTTTTATACATACTATTGGTACATTTATTGTAACACTTGGTGAGTTAGTTTACAAGGCGCATTTAAATATTAGCTGGTAGATTTATTTAGTTTTATTGTAAATTTTAAATTTTTCAGTACACTTTGATATGTTATGTTTAAAATAACAAAGAATTTTTCCGTTTGTAATTGGTTGTTTAAATGCCTTATTATACACTCGTTTGTTCAGAATTAAATATTTTAAAAGTTCTGTAACTTTTATGTAGCCTATTTGTTAGCCATAAGTTATTATAGTTAAAACTTAAAAAAAAACTTGTTTTAGGGACAGTTTTTACTTTCTCTTGCCTATATGAATATAGAAAGGAAAGTATTGTTTTCATGTCGATTTTTTGAAATCGAGGTTTCACCGAAGCTAAACGTTTTCAGACCCCCTGAACCCTAAACACATGTTTTTAGCGATTAGTCTGTGAGTATGTGTGTGAACAAAATATCTCAAGAACGGAACATTGTACGAACTTGAAACTTAAGTTAGATACTACTACCGGACCTGACACGAACATTTTCGTCAAAATCGGTCAACCGAAAGTAGTAGTTTATTCGTATCATTTTTCACTTTTTTGTGAATTTCTCCAAAACGGCTCCTACGATTTTTTTTCAAAAATCGCCTCATATACTAAATTTTTTATGCTTACAAGATAGGGTAGGCGGCATGTCTGCTGAAATTCTTGCGAAGGCTGTTTTCATAAAAGAAATTGTTTTTTTAAGATTGCGGCTTTAGTATCCATTTTACCGCAAAAATGTATTCAATAAAAGTTGCAGAGAATTTACAATCCTACAACTTTTATTTCAAACATTTTTTGTATAACCCTTAGTTTAGCGGTAATTAGCGATTTTTTTGTTTGTTTTTAGATTTCAGCCTTAGTATGCATTTTCAACAAAAGTATATATTATAATCAAATTTATAGCAAATTAAAATATCTGCAACTTTTATTTACGGCATTTTTCTCTAAAAAGTCTAGCTTAGCGTGAAAGAGTGATTTTCGGTATTTTTAAGCCAAACTGAGGTTGATTTTCATTTTACGTCTTTCATTAATGATTATATGTATATAGAGGTGAAATCTGCATTAAAAGGGACAAGATTTTTGTAAAAGAGAAAGCGGCACGTGTCCTGAAGGAGCTGACAGAAGATGACTTCCAGCACTGTTTCCAACAATGGAAAATTCGCATGGAGCGTTGGACAGAGGTGTGTATATTGAAGGTGACAATAAGTGATTATATATAAAATTAAAATAAAAAATTTTACAACGTTAGTCTCGTTATTTAATAGCCACACCTCGTCCTGAATCCTGGTTGAGACGGCTAAGAAGCCCTATGATGGCGACATCGTGTTAAGGAACACCTGGTCGCTCGGGGAACAATATAACAGAATAATTGCAACCTCAAGAAATTTAGGGGGAATTTTATAGTTTAAATAGGAAATAGGATTCTGGTTCGTGGGACATTGGAACTGGGACTTGAAAGGAGGTAATTTATTTTTAGAAGTTATTTGTGGAAAATTTAAATTAATTTAATTTAATTTAAATCTTTATATAAAGATTTTTTCCGTGTAAATAGAGCTCAGAAAGCGCTGTAAAAAATCGTGAATCACTCTGTATATCCAAACAGGGCAAGATAAAGTAAAACGACAAAACACAAAAGTAATTAAATTTAGAACAAAAACAAAAACGTCATGGAAAATTTAGTAAAAAAAAAGTACAACTAAAAAACAAGTTTATTCTGCATTATTGTAGAATAAGGTGAAATTAAATAGATGTTGAAATAAGCGGAATTTATAATGAAGTTTATAAGTTTATAAACAAAGTAATACGCAATGTCAACTTGAACTTAACTTTAGTACAAGTCGAAGCAGACTAGAACAGTTGCATTACTAAAGAAAAGATGGTAGGAGAGGTTTGAAAATTTCACGAGTAAGCTGTTAAAATGTTACAATTTTAAGACAGAGAGATTTCGTCAAAGCTTTGTGTTCTTATTAAAAGTTAATTGGAAACTTAAGTTACTGAATTTATTTAACATGCATATCAAGTAGATAGCTTTAAAATTACTCATTAATCAAATAAAAATATTGTAACATTGTACTGTGATATTCTAGAGATTGTTAACGGAATAAATTGTTCATTGCAATGATGAAGTTCTGCCCATAACTGACAGATGGAGAGTCAAATTAATTACTCTCAATCTGTTCGTTGCAGGGCTAAAAAAAAATAGTTCTGTTTCTTATCACATGGTCAGCCAATTAAATGACTGAATCATTTAAAAACAGAAGAGGTAGAGGTGTAAAAGACACTAATCAGAGTTATCTCGTCTGAAAGTAATGAATTTCATTATACAGCCAGACCCTGTGGTGAATGAAGTGAAGGTGTCATTTGCAGAGTGTGTGCTTTTCAGAGGGCTCAGCATGCTGATAAGCATACTTTTCCATTCAGTGAGGAAGGCAATTGTAGACCACCTCACTCCTCATTTTACTTAGTAAAACCTCTACAGGTTCAAACCAGCTTTTTGGCTGATGACCTAAACAACAACAATGATGAAGTATCGTTGGAGTTGGAGGAATGTATTGAACGGTTGCGTGTGCTACCGACAATTCGCGGGTAGATGTGGACGGAAATATAAACCTAGAGGGAAGCGAGTCTTGGGAAGACCTAAAACGAGATGGATGTCGGAACAGGCCACTTAGCTTAATCCTTGACAGATGATGATGAATTCTTGGAAAAGAGGTAGTGGGTCTTTGCTATATCTGTTATTGATCATTTCTATTATACATATATTTATTAGAATTTTCTGGTAAAGCGGCGAAATTAGTACAAACCTTTAACAGAATTGTTTTGGAAACTATCAGAACGCAGATATAAAAACAGTTAGCGCCTTCTTAGCGGGTCAGTGAATAATTGAATTGTAAATAGAAATTGGGGTCGGACCTTTCAAAAAAAGTGACGTTACTGTACAGATTCTGAATTTCGTTAATAGTGTGTATGCGTAAATGTGATACAGTGGTTGTAGAAATTTGTTCATTGTAATGATTGTGTATTGTTTGGGTTGGAGGAGTGTATTGAATGGTTGCGTGTGCTACCGACAATTCTCGGGTAGAAAAATGTTTCTACTACATGAAAATATATACCGAGGGAAGCGAGGTTTGGGAATAACTAAAAAGAGATGGATGCCGGAACAGGCCACTTAGCTTAATCCTTGACAGATGATGATGAATTCTTGGAAAAGAGGTAGTGGGTCTCTGCTATAGGTATCTGTTATTGATCATTTCTATTACATGCTTGGATATTTCTGGTAAAGCGGCGAAATTGGTTGAAACCTCTAACAGAATTGTTTCGGAAACTATCAGATCGCAGATAAAGAAACAGTTAGCGTCTTCTTAGTGCGTCAGTCAATAATTGAATTGTAAATAGAAATTGGTGTCGGACCGTTCGAAAAAAAGTTGTTTCTGTACCGGTTCTGAATTGTGTTAATAGTGTGTATACGTACGTATGATAATAGAGTTCGTGGACACGTAAACCATTGTTTTGATCTAATAAGTGACATTTTACTTAGTCAAATTCAGTTTCTCGTAAAAAAAAGTATTTTTTAAGATTGCGACTTTAATATGCATTTTAGCACAAAAATCTATGTAATAAAAGTTGTACAGAATTTAAAAACCTACAACTTTTATATCAAGCATTGTTTTGTATAACACTTAGTTTAGCGGTAATTAGCGTTTTTCTGTTTTTTTCTCACGAAAACGTGTAAAAAAATCGAATTTTTTTAAAAGATTTCAGCCTTGCATTTTACGACAAACGTGCATATAATTAAATTTATAGGAAATTAAGAGATCTACAACTTTTATTTAAACATTTTTCTCTACAGAGTCTAGTTTAGCGTAAAAGAGTGATTCCGTATTTTTAAGCCAAACTGAGGTTGATTTACATTTTGCATCTTTCACTTATGGTTAAAATTAGGTTATGTTTATTGAGGTAAGTTTTTCTTTTATTCTAATGTTTTATTACTAATGTTAGAATATATTGTTCATTATCTGAATTAGCAAGAGAAAGTTGTGTGCGTGTTTCACACCATATTTTTTCCTAATACGCTTAGTTTAGTGACTGTGTTTTTTATTTTTTTATATCTAAGAACACACTCGGATCAAGTCACTTTTCAAAAAATAAAAAATAAATCAAAATCGGTTCATCCGTAAGGAAACTACGATCTCACAGACAGATACAAATTAGCGATTTAGTGATTAGTGATTTCCTGTTTTATTTTTAGAAAAAATCTTTTAAGATTGCGGCCTTAGTATGCATTTTGGAGCAAAAGTGTATAAAATCAAAATTGTAGAATCTTTAAAAACCTAAACAAAATAAAACTTTTATTTCAATTGTTTTTCCGTCGGGGGTTAAAAAAATTACAGAATTATTATAACGAGTTCTTCTTAAATTCGATTTACGTACGCGTAACAGCGTGCGCAGGGTACAGCAAGTCGTTGATAAAAAAAAAATAGGTTATGAGAAAGACTACATAAATAAGGTTAAGATTTTGACCTATATTTTCTTTGTTATTATTACGTTTTGTTTCGAGACAATTTTGAAATTAGGTTAAACGAAAGAATGAACACTCACGCATTAAACATAATACACACACACACACACACACACATTTATAAAATCTGTCCTTAAGTTAAAGAGATTTAATTTTATCTGTAAAAATAACAAAATGATATAATAATAAACAAAATAAAAATACAAAAAATATAGTCATTCTGACGAATATTCTAAAGAAATACGTATTTCTTGTAGTTTAAGGCCGTTCTTTGTTAAATAAAATTTTATTTGAAACGGTTATCTCTCTGGTTGCAATTTTCTTCGTTTCCGTCATTAATTTTTATGGTCGATCAAAGAGAGAAATACATTCTGTATGCTACTGTTTAATATAAATACAAGGTGCCCCAAAAATAAGACAGTACTTAATGTACTTTACCTAATAGGTTGATTCTAAATTGCAGAGTAAACTCTAGAAAGATGTTCCTATAGCTAAAAATCTGTAAAACACTCACACAACTTTCTCTTGTCAATGAAAATAATTAACAATAAACGTAACATTAGAAATAAAACATTAGAAATAAACAAAAAACTAACCTCAATAAACATAACCTTATTTTAATCATGAGTGAAAGACGCAAAATGAAAATCGATCTCAGTTTGGCTTAAAAATAAGGAAAATCACTCTTCCACGCTAAACTAGGCTCTGTAAAAAGAAATCCTTTAAATAAAAGTTGTAGATCTTTTAATTTCCTATAAATGTTATTTTATACACTTTTGTCATAAAATGCATACTAAGGCCGAAATCTTAAAAAAATCGATTTTTCACACGTTCGTGAGAAAAAACCAAAAATCGCTAATTACCACTAAACTAAGCGTTATACAAAAAATTGTTTAAAATAAAATTTGGAGGATTTTAAATTCTCTACAACTTTTGCCATATACTATTTTGGGCTAAAATGCATATTAACGTTGCAGTCTTAAAAAACATTTTTTTTACGTGAAAACAGCCTTACCAAGAATTTCAGCAAACGTGGCGCCTACTCTATCTTGTAGAGCACAAAAAAATTAAGTAAACCAGGCGATTTTTAAAAAAATCGTAGAACCAGTTTTTGAGAAAATCGCAAAAAAGTGAAAAATTACACGAATAAACTACTACTTCCGGTTGACCGATTTTGATGAAAATGTTCGTGTCGTGTCCTCTAAGTGTATCTATTTTAAGTTTCAAGTTTAAAATTCGTACGATGTTCCGTTCTTGTTCACACACACACACACAGACCAATCGCTAAAAACATGTTTTTTGGGTTCAGGGGGTCTGAAAACCTGTAGATTCGGTGAAAACTTGATTTCGAAAAATCGGCACGAAAACAATACTTCCTATACGAATGTTGTTGTTGTTTAGGTCAACAGCCGAAAGGCTGGTTTGAACCTCTAGAGGTTTTACTAAGTAAAACGAGGAGTGAGGTGGTTTACCATGCCTTCCTCACTGAGTGGAAAAGTACGCTTATTAGCATGCCGGGCCCTCTGAAAAGCACATATTTTCCACTCTGTAACTGACATCTTCACTTCATTCACCACAGGGTCTGGCTGTACAATGAAATTCATTACTTTTAGAGGAGATACCTCTGATTAGTGGCTTTTACACCTCTACCTCTTCTGTTCTTAAATGATTCAGTCATTTAATTGGCTGACTATGTGATAAGAAACAGAACTATTTATTTTAGCCCTGCAACGAACAGATTGAATGTAAATAATTTGATACTCCACCTGTCTGTTATGGGCAGAGTGCCTTATATATATGTGTATCCAAATAGGCAAGAGTAAATAAAAAAAACAATTTTTTCAAGTGTCATATTTTTGTTGACACCCTGTTTTTATAGTTATAATAAAACATTGTGTTAAATGATACTGTTTAATAGCATTAGTAGTTTAATACAATACAATAAACTGGTGTTCGGTTTGTGAACATTAGTCGCCTCTAGGTTATGATCCTAAGGCAGTAACCTTGTACACGGCCTTCGTAATATCACTCCTTCACAGCCTTTGGTTCTATAAAATAGATAGATATTCTTATTTAGACTTCTTCTTTCTTTCCCTGCTTACTAGATATTATGCAATCGTTTCGGTTAACCCTGCTACATTCTAGTATTTCACAAGTTATTAAATACAGTTAACGTTCCGGTAGATTACTCAGTAACCCTGATTTTATTGATATGATGAAATTTTTGGATTACAATTTCCAGTTACTATTTATTTAATAATTAATTCAGAAACGAAGTAATTTAGGGTTTAACTTTCAAAAATTATAACAAATATTTACTTTCTCTTGTTCAATATCAGGGTTTCTCAAACTGTGGGGCGTGACCCCCAAGGGGGCGCAAAGGATAAATAGGGGGGCGTGAGAAAGTTAGAAAAATAAAAAACTGTATTAATAACACAGAAAATAATGATAAAAAAACTTATTCATTTGCTTTGTTGGTTTTAATTTCTAACTCTTAACATGAGGGGGCGCGAGCCTAGAATAGATCAAGGTGGGGGGGTCTTGGCCTAAAAAGTTTGAGAACCCCTGTTCTATATGGATACAAAGAGAATGAAAGTATTGTTTTCATGTCGATTTTTCGAAATCGAGTTAACTCCGGATATACACGTTTCCTGAAGTCCACTGAACGCAAAAAAACATGTTTTTACCGATAGGTCTGCGTGTGTATATGTGTGTGTGTGTGTGTGTGCGCGCGCGCGTGTGTGAGAACAAAATATCTCAAAAACGTAACATTTTACGAAGTTGAAACTTAAGTTTAGTACCAAGAGAGGAGACGACACGAAAATTTTCATTAAAATTGGTCAACCGGAAATTGTAATTTCTTCATGCGATTATCAATCTTTTGCAATCTTTTAAAAAACGGCTCCTACGATTTTTGACGTGACTACTTCTTTTGGCACGCCTGGACTGTGATTTTTGCTAGAGAAAATCTGTGGTTTGCCGTCACGTCACGCTCTTCTTGTTAACGTCCGACTGTTCTGCAATTACTGCTAAATGCAGACGGTGAAAGATGAAATGTTTTTTTTGTAACGTATGAAAATATGTCGGGCCTGAATGGGATTCGAACCCAAGACCGATATGATGAGAGGGGAGCACGTTACCAACTACGCCAATGCGGCTGGCTACTTGCACGTCACGCCAATGAACGTCACGCTACGGTACCAACAAAATTACCATTAATTAATTTACAAAATATTTTTTCATTTAATTTGACTTAATTAAATAATTAATTAAGTCAAATTAAAGTAGTCACTTTTGTCGGTCAGCCCGACTGCTGATTTTATTATTACAATCGCCTCATTTACTATTTTTGTTTTGTTAAAATATTATTGGTAATATTTTAAAAATTATTTTATTTATTTTTTAAATTTTGACAATTGTTTTCTCATCTAAAATTATTGCAACAATTAACTTTCTCTGAAAATTAAATTTTACTGAAAAATATTATTTTTTATTGTCTTAAAAAACTACTGAATTTGCTTACAAATAAACAAACATTTTATTAAATAATTGTCAACTATTGTAAAAATTAAAAAGAAATAATTGATTTTTTAATATTTTTTTATAATTTTTTAACAATAAAATTTTTTTTACAACAGATGAATTCGAACCACCAATATTACTATTACTACTTTAAACACGCAAGCCAAAACTATATCATAAAATTTACAATACTTAAAACGGTTTACAAATTTATGTATTTTAAGCTAAAATACAGCTTGAAATGTATCAAAATTGATATTTTTAAAGGTCTAAACATTTTATAAAGATTTCTGATTATAAGAAGTCTTCATTTATTCGTGGGAAGAACACATTAAAAATCTAATGAAAATCAATGCTATTTCCCTATTAACCCACCGAGTTGGTGTAGAGGTAAAGTCGTCGCCAAAATCAGCTGTTTAACAGCTGATTTTCGGAGACGAAGGTTCCTGGTTCAAATCCTAGTAAAAGTAGTTACTTTTATACGGATTTGAATACTAGACAGTGGTTACCGGTGTACTTTGATGGTTGGGGTTTAATTAACCATACTCTCTCAGCCTGGTCGGCCTGGGTCTGTACAAGACTACACCTCATCCTCATCTCATTGGGTCATGGGGGTTGCTTATTGTTCTAAATTGAACAGATTGCAACGTACACAAATTAGGAATAAAAAAAAAATTCTATGGCAAATTCCGTGGGACACCCTGTATGTATAAATTTTAGAATATTTTAGATTCGAACTGGGAATCGAACAGAACCTTCAACATATGGACACCAAAGAACGATCCACCGATGCGATGTATCACTTAATTTCATTTACACGAACAATATTATAAAAATTTATTATTATTATTATTATTATTATTAATAAGTAATTTTGAACAGTTGCAGAATAAATTGCAAAACTGATGTTATATTACTCGTAGCCGACACGTCTAGTGTACAACAGTAGCATAAACAAGTATGCCAAGGCTGTTGCTAAAATACTAAAACTAAATTTATAACTATTATTATAAAATAAGAAACTAAATAAAATTTTAAAATCCAATTTCCTATATTTAACCTTAAATTTATTTTAATCCGTAACAATTTATAAATAGACAGAAATAATATCGTTTAAAATTTTTTTAATTCATTTCACCTTATGAATTTTTACTTTATCTTGCCTAAATGAATAAAAATAGGAAGGAAAGTATTGTTTCATGTCGATTTTTCGAAATCGAGTTTTCACCGGATCGACACGTTTTCAGGCCCCCTGAACCCCCCCCCCCCCAAAAAAAAAACAAATTTTAAGCTATTGGTCTGTGTTTGAACAGAATATCTAAAGAATGGATCATCGTACGAAGTTGAAACTTAAAACTTAAGTTAGATAACACTAGAGGACCCGACACAAACATTTTCATCAAAATCGATCAAACGGAAGTAGTATTTTATTCGAGTCATTTTTCAATTTTTTGCAATTTTCTCAAAAACGGCTCTTACGATTTTTATACAAATCGCTTCATTTATTATATTTTTTATGCTCTACATGATAGGGTAGGCACCATGTCTGCTGAAAATCTTGGGGAGGCTGTTCTCTCGAAGAAAAAAATGGTTTTTTTAAGATTGCGGCCTTAATTAAAATGCATTTTTGGGCAAAAATGTATATAATAAAAGTTGCACCAACTACGCTGACCGCATTGGCGTAGTTGGTAACATGCTCGTCTCGCATCATACGGTCTTGGGTTCGAATCCCATTCAGGCAGGGCATATTTTCATACGATACAAAAATCATTTCATCCTTCACAGTTACAACCCAACGTCGTCACTAATGACCACTGTAGTTGATGCGACTTTAAATAAAAAAAAGTTATAGAAAATTGAAAAACCTACAATTTTTATATCAAACATTTCATGAAAATTTGTAAAAAATTGCTTTTTTAAGGATTTCAGCCTAGAATGTGTTTTACGACAAAAGTGCATAATCAAATTTATAGGAAATTGAAAGATCTACAACTTTTATTTAGAGCATTTTTCTCTACAGACCCTAGTTTAGAGTGAAAGAGAGATTTTCCGTATTTTTAAGCCAAACTGAGGTTGATTTTCATTTTACGTCATTCACTCATGATTAAAATTAGGTTACATTTATAACGTTTTTTTTTTGTTTATTTCTAATGTTTTATTACTAATATAGGTTATATTAGTACTAATTTAGGTTATATTAATCATTATTTGCATTGGGAAGAGAAATTCGTCTGAGTGTTTCACACGATTTTTTTTAGGAAAATTTGCCACCAGTCATGAGACAAAATGGTCTTATGAAAGTGGACGTTTTTACTGTTTTTTTATTAAACGGAACGCTCTCCGGTAATATCTAAAGACTGTATTCAGGAAAAACAAGGGCATATTTTACTAGTGTTGATAATAATTAATCATAAAATAAGACCGGAATGTGGGTTGAGGATAAAAAAATTTTATCACTATTTTAACAGCTTTAATGAATAGTAAAACTGATAAAAAACCATAACAAATGAAAACTACTACACAGAAAATACTTTACAGTAGTATTTTATTTTAAAAAATTAACACTTTTGTGCATACACTAATGAACTAGCTAGAGTACATAAAGAACAAAGTGCAGTAGCGGTATTAAAAAACGCAAACAGAATAAAAACAAACTGAACATAACAGAAAAATTCAAAGCTTTCCGGAAAAACTAAACAGGAAATAAAAATTGTTTTACAGCGGTGAAAAAATAAATTTAAAATAAAATTCACTCTGTTATTAATACAATTAAATGTTATTAATACAATTAAATTTTAAAGTTAAAGTAAAAATTTATTTTAAAAATGCTGAATCTACGTTTGGAATTTTATGTTTCAAAGGTTTTTATTTTTTTTGTGAAAAAAACAAAGAAAAGTTTGTACTCAGCTAATATAAATAGTTTTTTATGTAAAAATTTTTTTAGTTTAACGTCCAACTGTTTTTTACTTTATCTTGCCTATATGAATATATAGAAAGGAAAGTATTGTTTCATGTCGATTTTTCGAAATCGAGTTTTCACCGGATCCATACGTTTCAGACCCACTCAACAAAAAAAAACGTTTTTTTAGCGATTGGTCTAAGTGTAAGTGAACAGATCATCTCAAGAACGGAACATCGTACGAACTTGAAACTTTAAATTTAAGTTAGGTACCACTAGAGGACCCGACACGAACAATTTCATCAAAATCGGTCAACCGGAAGTAGAAGTTTATTTGTGTTATTTTTCACTTAATTGTGATTTTCTCAAAAACTGCTCCTAAAATTTTTTAAAAATTTGCCTCATTTACTAAATTGTTTATGCTCTACAATATAGGGTAGGCGCTATGTCTGCTGAAATTCTTGGGGAGGTTGTTTTCTTGTGAAAATTTGTTTGTTTAAGATAACGACTTTAATATGCATTTTAGCGTAAAAATGTATAAAATAAAAGTTGCAGACAATCCTACAACTTTTTATTTCTAACATTTTTGATGTCTACAAGTAGTTTTAATGACATTTTAAAACCTCAGTTTTAAGTTTTAACCTCAGCGCTGTTTTAAAAACCTGAATTAAAAAAAGAAAACGTAAAACACCTGCTTTAGACAAATTTGATGATACCAACAAAACTGCTTTAAGACTTATTATTCATAAATTTTCCTTTAGAAATGAGTTACCTACTTTAAATAAGATTTTATCAGTTGTCACTAAAGGTCCTGATTTACCCAACATTAGTCGGTCCACTCTTCAGAAACTAATTCTATCTATGGGCTTTAAATTCAATTGTAGGTTCAATAGTTTTTCATGCAACGGCATGAAAGATACGAGCGGGCGTAGTGTAAGCAAAATTTTTTAACACTATTCTGTTTGTTCCACTCGCCCGGTGGCTTGTTTAACTCTTTCAGTACCAACGTCTGGAAAACAGGACGTCGATATCTTTTATGTATCTATAACATCCGGTTTACCAGACGTACGTAAGTTATGCATAAAGTGCCAACGTCCGGATAACCGAACATTTCCAAAAAACCTGTTAAACAAAAATTAATGGAATAATATAATTTTGAAACCGCCTCCGTGGCGTAGTGACTAGTGCGCTAGCCTATAAAACCAAAGGTCCCGGGTTCGATTCCCTGTTAGGGTCTGGAAATTTTAACACATTAAAACTACCGTTAAGATACCGAAACCCACAGTAGTTGCTAATGACCAAGCTGTCGATACGACTTTAATTAAACTAAAAAAAAAAAACTATTTTGAATATTTTTAGTGTTAGAACAATCTATTTTTTTATGAACACAATAAAAATTAATTTTTAACAGGAAATTTTATTTCTTTGTAACTTTGAAATTTTGGTTCGCAATGGCAGGCCTACGCTCGCAAATTTTCGAAATAAAGGCTGGCACTTTTTGTACAACCTCATTCAAATTAAATGGAGCTTTAAATCAAACTTTTAAATATTGTTTCGGCACTGAAAGAGGTAAGCTAGGACTCAACCAAGAAAAAACGTACTATAAATACATTGAAATTGGATGCACACTGCATCAGCGCTGCTAAGCAGCGTTGGTGTGTAAAAGCTCAGGTTCATGAGGCTTGAAAACGTGTATTTCTGGACAAAAATTTCAAAAAATCGACGTGAAAACAATACATTCCTTCCCGATATATTCATACATGACATGATCAAATTAAAACTACCTATTAGAAATGTTTAAATAAGATAGTTTTTAACCTTACCAAATAAATGAAGTTCAAAATATTGTAACAGTATATGTGATATCACAAAATTGGCATCTTGGCTTACCTGAAAAATGAAATTAAAATGAAATGATGTGGGAGGGGGTGCACGGTAACCCTCCTGGGCCCACGGACTGTAGGACTCAACCAAGAAAAAACGTTGCAGCTGCGTTAGTGCGTAAGAGCTCAGGTTCAAGGGACTTGAAAACGTGTAATATTTCCGGACAAAAATTTCAAAAAATCGACATGAAAACAATGCATTCCTTCCCGATATATTCATACAGGACAAGATAATATTAAAACTATAAGAAATGTTTAAATAAGATTGTTTTAACCTTACCAAATAAATGAAGTTCAAAAGATTGTAACGTTATATGCGATATTACAAAATTGGCATCTAGGCTTACCTGAAAAATAAAACAAAGAAAAAATTAAGTATAGGTATCGTTATAGTTGTTGTTTAGGTCATCAGCCAAAAGGCTGGTTTGAACCTCTAGAGGTTTTCTAAGTAAAACGAGGAGTGAGAAGGTTTACCATACCTTCCTTCACTGACCGGAACAGTACACGTACCACCATGCCGGGCCCTCTGAAAAGCACATATTTTCCATTCTGTAAATGACACCTTCACTTCATTCACCAAAGGATCTGACTGCATAATGAAAATTATTACTTTCAGAGGAGATATTTCCCATTAGTGTCACAGTACACCCCTACCTCTTCTGTTTTTAAATGATTCAGTCATTTAATTGGCTGACCATGTCATAAGAAACAGAACTATATAAATTTTAGCCATAATATTTTAGCTTAATATTTTTCATTGGAACTTAATTTCTAAGTACCATATTTACCAATAATATTATGGGTTATATTGGGTACTATTTGCATTGACAAGAGAAAGTCTGTGAGTGTTTTACACCAGATTGTTACTTTCTCTAGGTAATAAAATTTATAGGAAATTAAGAGATCTACAACTTTTATTTAGAACATTTTTCTCTATAGAGCCTAGTTAAGCGTGAAAGATGATTTTCCGTATTTTTAAGTCAAACTGAGGTTGATTTTCATTTTGCGTCTTTCACTCATAATTAAAAATGTTTATGTTTTTTGAGGTTAGTTTTTTTTTATTTCTAATGTTTTATTACTAATTTTATGTTGTATTGTTCATTTGTTTCATTGGCAATAGAAAGTCGTGTGGGTGTTTCACACCAGATTTTTTCATATGGTTTACTTCCCGAATTCTATTATCGTAGGAGAAAACCACATATTATATGTACCGTTAATTGTGTATCATAATTTATAAATTTCAAAGATAGAATAAAACAAATGCTGTAACAATTTGTTGATGATTGAATTGTGGGTAATGAACGAAATGAATTGTGGGTAATAAGAGGAATATTAACTGGAACAGCTTTGTGTGAGGGACTTTGACATTTAGGATTTAATATAGGTGAACAGAAATAGTAGTTAGGTAGCAACAATGTATGGTTTACTGAGTGAGTAGAAGGGAATTCAATACAATTGTTTATAAACAAACGTAGATGTAATTTGCAAATGTAAATATGGGTAGACAAGTTTAAACAATTTCAGCAACAGCAGCAAAAACAACAACAACCACGGTATGCGACAATAAGATATTATGAACGAAGGAAATACAGTATTTCTGTTACATCGGAAGGAAAAATATAAACCCTACAGGGTGTTTCAAAAAATAAGAGATTTTGCCAAATAAAAATAAAAATCTGGTGTGAAACACTTACACAACTATCTTTTGCCAATAAAATTATTGAACAATATAACCAAACATTAGTAATAAAACATTAGAAACAAACAAAAAAAACCTCAATAAACATAACCTAATTTTAAACATGAGTGAAAGACGCAAAATGAAAATTAACCTCAGTTTGGTTTAAAAGTACGGAAAATCTCTCTTTCACGCTAAACTAGGTTCTGTAGAGAAAAATGCCTAAATAAAAGTTTTAGATCTTTTAATTTCCTATAAATTTTATTATATAGCCTACACTTTTATCGTAAAATGCATGGTAATGCTGAAATCAGAAATAATTTTAACACGTTTTTGTGAGAAAAAAAACATAGAAAATCGATAATTACCACTAAACTAAGCGTTATACAAAACAATGTTTGTAATAAAAGTAGTAGGTTTTAAAATTATCTACAACTTTTATTATATAAATTTTTGCGCTAAAATGCATATTAAAGCCGCAATCTTAAAAAACAATTTTTTTACGTGAAAAGAGCCTCACCAAGAATTTCAGCAGACATGACGCCTATTCTATCTTGTAAAGCATAAAAAAATTTAGTAAATGAGCCGATTTAAAAAAAATTGTAGGAGCCGTTTTTGAGAAAATTGCAAAAAAGTGAAAAATTACACATATAAACTACCTACTACTTTCGTTGACAGATTTTAATGAAAATGTTCGTGTCAAGTCTGGTAGTGGTGTCTGACTTAAGTTTCAAGTTTCAAGTTCGTCCGAAGTTTCGTTCTTGAGATATTCAAAAAATTTAAAAATTTAGTGGGCCTGGATTGGGTTTGACGTTTCGGTTTTAACCGGAAGTTGCCCAAAACCGGAGGCTAAGAAATCAAATTTGGAATTAGGGAACAAAAATAGTGTCATTCATTCAATTCCTCTTAAAGAATGGATACAGAAATCACTAATGGTTTTGCCATTAAGTTAAAGGTGAGCCATTTTAAAAAATTTCACCAGATATGAGACAAGTCTCATGAAAGGAATTTTGTAATTAATTTTATTTATTTGAAACAGAACTTTCTGAACATCGGGTACAATCAATGCGGACCCCCCCTAAAAATTGTACCCTTCACAACTAAAATGCTAACTCTCTTGGGAGAATAGAAAATAAATAGCAGAGGACAAAAATTAAAATAGAACCGAGGAGATACTTAAAAAAAGGGGAGGAACTATGATAGAGAAGTCTTTCTCTGAAACCAATATAATTCTATCTTTTTCTAACATAATAGACGTATATATTCCATCTCACTCCAACTCATGGTTAAGCCATGACTTCGACACTGCGGCACACACCTGCTGCATCTTGCCCCGCAATGCGCCTCTCACCACCCCTTCAAATACCCCCTCCCTATTTTTTTCTCCCATTCTCTTCACCCAATCTGCTACAACCCTTAACAAAAAACTAAAATTTCTCTCTCTCTCACACAGACACACACATAAATATATAGAACACTTTACTAATACAAGCAATGTTTGTACTAGGCTTTACTTCACCACTACAAAAAAAACCACACAATTTTATTTTACGACCTAAACGAAATAAAACAAAGAGAAACAATATTCAGGAATAAAAAATGAAAAGTGAACTTGGTCACCGATGCGATTAAATTAGTTTATGAAATAACATGTCTTTCTCAGCTATTGTTTGTAAGCTTCCACAAACATTAGTAATTTCGGTTACCCAATTAAAAAAAAAAAGAAATTCAGTGGTCTTAAATAAAATACAGTCTGTTTCAATATTTATATAATAATAATCATAATAAAAGTGTAAATCTCTTGCGAATAAATCCACATTATTCATAATCTTAAAACTTTTTACAATAGAAAAATGTTTACACATAATTCTTTCTCTGTCTAAAAAACGTTTTATTTACAAAAATTTATTACTTTCTCTTGCCTATATGAATATAAATAGGAAGGAAAGTATTGTTTTTAATGCCGATTTTTCGAAATCGAGTTTTCACCGGATCTGCACGTTTTCAGACCCCCTGAACCCAAAAACATGTTTTTAGCGATTGGTGTGTGTGGGTGTGTGTGTGTGCGCGCAAAATATCTCAAGAACGGAACATCATACGAACTTGAAACTTAAAGATACCACTAGAGGACCCGACATGTTTTCATCAAAATCGGTCAACCGGAAGTAGTAGTTTATTCGTGTCATTTTTCACTTTTTAGTGATTTTCTCAAAAACGGCTCCTACTATTTTTTCAAAATCACCTCATTTACTAAATTTTTTATTCTCTACAAGATAAGGTAGGCGCCATTTCTGCTGAAATTCTTGGGAAATTCTTGTTTTTTTCTCGTAAAAAAATTGTTTTTTAAGATTGTGACTTCACTATGCATTTTAGCGCAAAAATATATAGACTAATAAAAGATGTAGAAAATTTTAAATCCTACAACTTTTATTTCAAACATTTTTTTGTATAACGCTTAGTTTAGCGGTAATTAGCGATTTTCTGTTTTTATTTTTCTCGCGAAAACGCGTAAAAAATCAATTTTTTTAAGATTTCAGCCTTAGTATGCATTTTACGACAAAAGTGTAGGATAGCCTAAAATTAAATTTATAGTAAAATTAAAAGATCTACAACTTTTATTTCAAGCATTTTTGTCCACAGAGCCTAGTTTAGCGTGAAAGAGTGATTTTCCGTATTTTTAAGCCAAACTAAAGTGATTTTCATTTTGCGTCTTTCACTCATGATTAAAATTAGGTTATGTTTATTGCGGTTAGTTTTTTTTTTATTTCTAGTGTTTTATTATTAAAGTTATATTATATTGTTAATTATTTGCATTGGCAAGAGAACGTTATTAAGTTTTTCGCACCAGATTTTTTTGTGTATATAGTTAAAAACTTTGGAATTGAAAATGATAAATTTTCTCCTAAAAATCATACCTATTAATAGAATAACATATACCAGACACAAGTAGATACAGTATTAGTGTAGGTAAATACATGGATAATCTATTTAAGAATTATTCTCATTTAAAATACTTGTGGAAAACTTTGTGCTTTAAAGAAGTAAGGAAAGTAATATTTTCAATAAGAAAAGTTAAAAAACTGAAACAGAACTCAATAAATGTTTAAGAAAAGTAAAGAAATCCACGGTTTCCGTTCAGGATAAAAACGATTTACGAGAATTTAATAAAATTCTTAAAAGCCGTTTTAAAAATATAAGAGAAAATTTATTTCTGTTTATAAAATGTTGCAATGAATTATTTACACATGAATCCCTTACATTTACTCTGATATTAAATATTTTGAATAAAATATTATATTCAGTGAAATAATGGTATTAGACTTTTTATTTATTTATTAATTTTTATCCCTAAATGTCTGTACTTGCCAATAACAGGAAAGAGGAATGTTTAATTATTAGCACTCGATCTGCTAGTTCCAAGGAAACAAAAAATAGTTCTGTTTCTTATCACACGGTCAGCCAATTATATATGACTAAAGCATTTAAGAACAGAAAAGGTAAAGGTGTAAAATACAGTAGTCAAGAGTTATCTTCTCTGAGAGTAATGAATTTCATTATACAGTAATCTCTCGTTATCCGCGAGGGTTACGTTCCGGAGGGTTACCGCGATTAGTAAAACCGCGGATAATAATACCTTATATGAACGAAAAGATGGGGGTTCGGTTCTAAAGGTAAAGTCCTGTAGTCGTTTTAAGTGTTTAATGGTTTTAGGAACATTTTACCATTATTATAATCTATGAATATTTAATAAATACAGTAATGTCTTCTTCTTCTTCTCATAGCGCTACAGTCCGTGGTGAACCTTGGCTTTCTCTACGATCTGCCTCCACACGTCTCGCTCCATCGCTTTCCGCTTCCAACCTCTCACTGACATTGCTGTCAGATCCATCTCGACATCCTGCAACCATCGTTTCCTTGGTCTGCCTCTCCTTCTTGCACCCATAGATGTTTCCGTTTCCATAGTCTCAGTCTTTGCTTCTTCCTATTGTCTTTTTCCGTAAGTCTAGTCCCAATCCGAGGCGAATTTTGAGAATTCGAAGCGGAGGTCAGTTTTGACAGGGTGAGGGTGCTGGCCTCACGCCCAACCCCCAACCTGGAGGACCAGGGTCTTTTGTTTGGAGTCGCCGTCTCCTAGGCACTTGCTTCCACTGCAGCTTTCAGAGCGTTGCCTACCCTGGATTTTATTTGGGTTAACTCCCTAGGTTCTTCCGCCCTCTCCGCCGTTGGGATTACTCCTCATCCGCCTTCGAGGCCGTTGACCGGTTTTCACCCGTGACCCTGGGCGGGGGCCCTTACAGGGTGCTACCATCCGGAACCAGATGGACCCTGGATTTTTAACGAGGTGTATCTCCTCCCGCTCCTCCTTCCTTATCATTTGCTAGATAAGGCCCCGGGTTTGCGACCGGCATGGCGGAGTTAATACAGTAATGTACGCATACAAAATTTAAGTTGTTTTAAAATAGTTAGTTATGGCTCTTTGCTTCTTTTTTTCAAACTCCTTGAGGATTTCTTCGTAGCTCCTGAGTCCTCTTTTGAATTGAAGTGCCCTTTCCATGACGGGATCCGTCTCCAACACGTGGTCCACCAATGTATTGCCATGCTGAGGATCTCGTTGATGGTTTGCTAAGAAATGCTTGGCTTCGTTTCAGGATCGTCAAACACACAAAGAACTGTACGTACGTACGAAAAAAATAGACTGACACATGAAGGAAAACGTACGGAGAAATTACAGTATGGTGCCTGGGCGTACGTATGGCGGTGAGGATGGGGTGCTACTGGCGGGGCCCGGTACCCGATGACTGGCTCGCGAAAATCTAGCTTGGCTCATGGCGGCCGTCGCCATACTAGTGTGTGACTCAACATGATACGGATGCCAAAACACTTATTCAAACACATGTTTTCAAAATTGCATGACTTCCCAACCAAGTACGGTGTTCACAAGGTGAGAAAACGTACGTATTTTAAGGTTTTAGGCCCAAGGACAAAGTCCGCGGATAACCGAAACCCGCGGATACCAAGGGATTACTGTACAGCCAGACCCTGTGGTGAATGAAGTGAAGGTGTCATTTCCAGAGTAAAAAGTAGATACACTTCAGAGGGCTTGGCATGGTGATTAACAAACTTTTCCACTCAGTGAGGAACGCATGGTAAACCATCTCACTCCTCGTTTTACATAGTAAATTTTTTTTTGTTTAAAGTCCGACTGTTCTGCAATTACTGCTAATGCAGACGGTGAAGGATGAAATGTTTTTTTGTAACGTATAAAAATATGCCGTGCCTGAATGGGATTCGAACCCAAGACCGCATGATGATAGGGGAGCACGTTACCAACTACGCCAATGAGGCCGACAAAAGCTTTACTTAGTAAAGCCTCTATGCTATTTTTCAGGGCTGATGAGCTCTGAACGTACGCATTGCCCCCCCCCCTTCATGGCTAGCCAATGACTTGCCAGCAACGTTGCCAACACTCTCTCGTAGCTCTGTCTTATATTTCGTCAGCAACTTTCTTTTGTCTTTCAAAAACAAAATTATAACCTACAAACATACAATCAGCTGATTAAACGATAAAGTACTGCTTTAACGCGCTCTTTAATCGATGTGTTCAGTACGAGATGCAAGACACGAGAAAACAAGTGGGGCTTTTATACGCATGCGCGCGTAACGTATGTCAGGCTGAAAGAGTTGTACAATCTGACAACGCTGGCACATGTTCTGATTGGTCTAAACGTGTAGAACAGCAGAGCTCATCAACCGTGAAAAATATCATAGAGGTTCAAACTTGCCTTTCGGCTGATGACCTAAACAACGTGTGCACATTGCAATGTATTCAATTTAGAACAATAAAGAACCCTAATGCCCATAACAGACAGGTGGAGTGTAAAATTATTTACACTCAATCTGTTTGTTCCAGGGCTAAAATAAATAGTTCTGTTTCTTATCACATGGTCAGCCAATTTAGTGACTGAATCATCTAAGAACAGAAGAGGCAGAGGTGAAAAAGACACTAATCAGAGTTATCTCCTCTGAAAGTAATGAATTTCATTATACAGCCAGACCCTGTGGTGAATGAAGTGAAGGTGTCATTTGCAGAGTGGAAAATATGTGCTTTTCAGAGGCCCCGGCATGCTGATAAGCATACTTTTCCACTCAGTGAGGAAGGCAATGGTTAACTACCTCAATCCTCGTTTTACTTAGTAAAGCCTCTACAGGTTCAAACCAGCCTTTCGGTTGATGACCTAATCAACAACAACAAGCAACCCTAAGACCTAATGAGAAGAGGATTATGTGTATGACGTGTAAATGAGGTGTAATATTGTACAGATTCAGGCCGATCGTTTCAGAAAAAGTATGGTTAATTGAACCCAAATCATCAAAGTACACCGGTAACTACTGTGACTAGCATTCAAATCCGTATAAAATTAACTACCTTTACTAGGATTCGAACCAGGAACCTTCGACTCCGAAAATCAACTGTTAAACAGCTGACTCGTAACGACTTTACCTCTAGCTATCCCAGTGTGTCGTTATTAGATATTTAAATTAAATTTTTAACTACGTACAAATTTAAAAGTGATGAATTTGTACAGTGTTAAAATTACAAAAAGAAGGTTCCAGATTCGACTGTCGGCTACAGGTATCAAATTTTTTAAATGTTAAAAATTATTGTTTTAAAATGTATAATACAGAAATTGCACATAACAGGGAGGTGGAGTGTAAAATTATTTGCACTCGATCTGCTAGTTCCGGGGCTACAAAAAATAGTTCTGTTTTTTATCACATGAACAGTCAATTGTATGACTTAAGCATTTAAGAACAGAAGATGTAGAGGTGTAAAAGACACTATTCAGAGTTAACTCCTCTGGGAGTAATGTATTTCATTATAGTCTGTGGTGAATGAAATGAAGGTGGCATTACAGGGTGGAAAGTAAATGCTTTTCAGAGGACCTGGCATGCTGATAAGCATACTTTTCCAAACAGTGAACAAGACTTAGATAACCCACTTCACTCCTCGTTTTACTTAGTAAAACCTCTAGAAGTTCAAACCAGCTTTCGGCTGATGACTTAAACATAAATTTTTTAAAAAAAATTCCATTAAAAACATTATATTAAAGTAGAAAAATGTGACGTAACAAAAATAAAAAATTACTGAAAAATGACATTTATTTAGATAATAGAACTTTCTATTACATAACGTTATAAGGAAATTGTATATCTAATTACAAATCCACGAAAAGAGGGAAGGAGACAAATATATAATATAAATGTAGAATAGAGAGAGAGAGATGCAATGTGAAGGAGAGAGCTGGGAGTGGTAATGATAATAATTCACAATATCGGAAGGAAGACCAGGTTGATATTATGAGAAATTTCATATCAAATACGGAATAGAGAGCTGTCACAAACAATTTAACATAAAATATTAAAGTTCAGAAACCACGAACAACCATGCGAAAAAATATTCAAGGTCTTGTCAAAAAATTGTAATTGTTTTCTTTTTATTCACTTTGTTGTAATTTAAGAAAAAGTACTGCATAATAAAAAACTCTGGTGTGAAACCCTCACACAACTTTCTCTTGCCAATGTAAATAATGAACAATGTAACCTAACATTAGTAAAAAAAACATTAGAAATAAACAAAAAAATTAACCTTAAAAAACATAACCTTATTTTAATCATGAGTGAGTTTAATCATGAGTTTAAGACGCAAAATGAAAATCAACCTCAGTTGGGCTTAAAAAAAACGAAAATCACTCTTTCACATTAAACTAGGCTTTGTAGAGTAAAATGCTCTAAATAAAAGTTGTAGCCTAGATCTTTTAATTTCCTATAAATTTTATTATATCCACGTTTGTCGTAAAATCCATACTAAACCTGAAATCTTTAAATAATCGATTTTTTCAAGTTTTCGTGAGAAAAAAACAGAAAATCGCTAATTACCGCTAAACTAAGCGTTATACAAAAAAATGTTTGAAAAAAAAATTGTAAGTTTTAATTCTCTACAACTTTTGCTATTAACATTTTGGGCTAAAATGCATATTAAAGCCGCAATATTAAAAAAACAATTTTTTTACGTGAAAACAGCCTCTCCAAGAATTTCAGCAGACTTGGCGCCTACCCTATCTTGTAGAGCATCAAACATTTAAAAAATGAGGCAATTTTTAAAAAAATCGAAGGAGCAGTTTTTGAGAAAATCGAAAAGAAGAACTACTACTTCCGGTTGACCGATTTTGATGAAAATGTTCGTGTCGGGTCCGGTAGTAGTATCTAACTTAAGTTTCAAGTTCGTAAGATGTTCCGTTCTTGAGATATTCTGTTCACACACACACACGCGCGCGCGCGCGCGCGCACGCACGCACACACACACACACACACACACACACACAAAACCAATCGCTAAAAACATGTTTTTTGGGTTCATGGGATCTGATAACGTGTAGATCCGATGAAAACTCGATTTTGAAAAATCGACACGAAAACAATACTTTCCTTCCTATACATTCATATAGGCAAGAGAAAGTAAAAATATATCGGTATATTATGTGCATTAGACCTACAGCATTCAAAGTCTATCATTACTTCTATAAAGGAAGCCTTTTAAACAATGAAAAAGACTTACAAGTTTTCATTTTATAATTATTTTAGCAAACTTAAAAAAAAGAAACCGTAACCTAATAAACATGATATATCATATATCAGTTACTTCCTGTTACATGATTCTATTTAAATGTCAAAATGTATTTGTGTCGCAAAAAAAACTGTATCGGATTATATCTGTAACATTTCCCGTTTAGGTAAGGTTAAACTACATTTAAAGTAGACAATTTAACTTCAAATATCCGAACTAACTTTAATTGGTTATATACGGAAAAATTTGGTGTGAAAACACTCACACAACTTTCTCTTGTCAATGCAACTAATTAACAATAAACCTAACATTATTAATAAAACATTAGCAATAAATAAAAATCTGGTGTGAAACACTCACACAACTTTCTCTTGCTAATGCAAATAATTAATAATAAACCTAACATTATTAATAAAATATTAGAAATAAACAAAACACTAACCTCAAAAACATAACCACGCACTCTGATATGTGGAATAACGCAAAATGAAAATCGTACTCAGTTTGGCTTAAAAAAACGGAAAATCACACTTTCACGCTAAACTAAGCTCTGTAGAGAAAAATTCTCCTAATAAAAGTTGTAGACATTTTAATTTCCTATAAATTTCATTATATACACTTTTGTCGTAAAATGCGTACTAAAGCCGAAATCTTAAAAAAAATCGATTTTTCACACGTTTTCGTGAGAAAAAAACAGAAAAACGCTAATTACCGCTTAACTAAGCGTTATACAAAAAAATGTTTGAAATAAAAGTTGTAGGTTTTTAAATTCTCTACATTTTTTATTATATAAATCTTTGCGCTATAATACATATTAAAGCCGTAATCTTAAAAAAACACTTTTTTTACGTAAAAACACCCTCACCAAGAATTTCAGCAAACATGGCGCCTACCCTATCTTGTAGAGAATAAAAAAACTGAGTAAATGATGCGATTTTTAAAAAAAATCGTAGGACCAGTTTTTGAGAAAAATCACAAAAACGTGAAAAATTATACGAATAAACTACTACTTCCGGTTGACCGATTTTGATGAAAATGTTCGTGTCGGGTCCGGTAGTGGTATGTAACTTAAGTTTCAAGTTTCAAGTTCGTACGATGTTCCGTTTTTGAGATATTCTGTTCACACACATACACACACACAGACAGACACACACACAGACCAATCGCTAAAAACATGTTTTTTGGGTTCAGGGGGTCTGAAAACGTATAGATCCGGTGAAAACTCGATTTCTTAAAATCGACATGAAAACAATACTTTCCTTTCTATATATTCATATAGGCAAGAGAAAGTAAAAAACTTACTTTAATAACATAACCTAATTTTAATCACGAGTGAAAGACGCTAAATGAAAATCAACCTCAGTTTAGCTTAGAAATACAGAAAATATTTTATTTATAATATTTTAGTTCAATCACAATTTTAATACAATTTATGTTTTAACGTGCAGTATGGTTACATTGGATAAAGTCTAGTTACTGATTTTTAAATAAATTATATATTTCTGATAGACTTTCTCATCATATTTAATTTAGATAGAAATAAAATACACTTTACTAAAAAAAATCCGATGAAAACGTTTGCTTAATTAAATCAACTCTAGAGTAAGAATTTAATAGTTAATAAATAGGCTCTTTGATCTAGAGCGCCGTGGGTCTCTTTGATCATGAACTAAAAGTTTGGGAAAGCTTGAAGGGTATACCTCAAGGGTATACTATCGAGCTTATAACCGTAAGGAGTTTGAAAACTTCGTGAGTGATTTTTTCAGAATTCTTTGCTACATTAGTTTAATGATTTCAGCTGTGCCTGCGCAAAGCGCTTAGTAATACTCTATAATTCGAGGGGTTAATGTCAAACAACACTGTCTACAAAAACCTAATTTTTCAGGAGAGCCGTCACCATTTATTTACAATTTACCATTATTGTTGTTGTTTAGATCAACAGCCGGAAGGCTGTTTTGAACCTCTAGAGGTTTGACTAAGTAAAAACGAGGAGTGAGGTGGTTTACCATTGCCTTCCTCACCAAGTTGAAAGAGTATGCTTATCAGCATGCCAGGCCCTCCGAAAAGCACCCACTTTCTACCCTGCAAATGACACTTTCTTCACTTCATTCATCACAGGGTCTTGCTGTATAGTGAAATTCATTACTCTCAGGTGAGATAACTCTGAGTAGTGTGTTTTTCACCTCTACCTCTTTTGTTCTTAAATAATTCTGTCATAATTGGCGAAACAGATCTATTTTTTGTAGCACTGGAACCAACAGATCGATTGCAATTAATTTAACACTCCATCTGCCCGTTATGGGCACATTTACAATTAAAAAATAAATTAAATTACACTAAATTTATAGTTGACTACATGTATAAATAACTGAGATAATAGGAAGACAATCAGATTAGAAGTAGTTTTTTCGCCCTCCTGAAAAATATTTAAAAAATAGGGTTTTGTAGAGTTTGACAGTAACCCCTCGAATTTATCGTGTGTATACAGTTCAACCCAAATAAGTATGAATTTGGCTGAGTTGTGTCCCTCTTTTACCCAAACTTTTGACAGCAGTATCAAACCGGTATGAAAAACAATTAGTCATTTTTAATAGAGTTTCAATGCAGTTTATACATTTATAATTATACCCATAATAATTATGCCCATAACGGGCATAATTAATTATTATATAATAATTATATCCCAAAATAAAATTACCCAAAATAAATGGATCCAAAAGATAAAATCCGACATGAAGGACTTGGGTACAACTGAAAAAATGATAAAAGGAAGAGACGAAAAGAAAGTCTTAAAGGAAAACAAGCTAACTCAACTCCCCTTCAATAAAAGAAAACAACCTAACATAATCACAACAGAAAAGATGAGGGCTGCCTATCAAAAATTATGAAAAGGATGTGGGAGCAAAAGAGGCAGTAACTAGCTAACTCCGCAGCTCGTTCTTCAAAGACTAAATGAACATGGGATGAATGAAATGCTCTAATTGGGGCGAAAACTTAAAAAAAAAATATATAATAATCACGAACTATAAATACATAATAATAAAAATATTACTTAATAAAATATAATAATTACGGGCAATATACGAGGGTCATTCGTAAAGTAAGGTCCGTTTTTGTATAAAAAATTAACCACAACAGATTAGATCAAAAACCTTGTTTTATTTAATTCCTGACGTCTTAATCTATTTTTCTACATAGTTTCCATTTTTTTTAAACATTTATCATAATGTTCTACAAGCTTTTGAATACCAGTGTCGTGGAACTCTGCCGCCTGCGAATATAACCAGTCATGAACAGCTTCTTTCACCTCGTCATCAGAGTTGAAGCGCTTACCGCCGAGAAACTCCTTCAGGTAGCGAAACAAGTGAAAGTCGCTTGGCGCCAAGTCGTGAATCGCCGATTTTCACGAATCTTTTCTTCAATGGCTTTGACCAAATCTTCCGTGATCACTGAGGGTCCGCCAGATCGCGGTTCATCATGGACATTGTCCCTTTCCTCCTTGAAAGCTCTCACCCACTTGCGCACTTTACTGTCACTCATTGAATTAGGGCCATACACTTCACTTATTTGTCGATGAATATCTACTGCACAAACGTTCCTTGCTGTCAAAAAACGAATCACTGACCGTATTTCGCAGTCGGCGGGATGATCAATTGTCTTAAACATCTTAAAGATGCACAGTAAACAGCACACAACAAACATACTGCTGCAAATGGCGTCGTTTCGTACGCAAGGCATGCTGGGAGTCGTCGTGCATGCGCATTGCGCTGTTCGCTCGGCGTGTGGCTAGTTACCACGATTCGGACCTTACTTTACGAATGACCCTCGTATAATAATTATGCCCACGACGGGCAAGGGGAGTGTTAAATTAATTGCACTCGATCTGTTGGTTTCAGGGCTACAAAAAATAGTTCTGTTTCCTATCATATAGTCAGCCAATTATAAGACTGAACTATTTAAGAACAGAAGAGGAGAGATGTAAAAGACACTAGCCAAAGTTATCTCGGCTGAGAGTAACGAATTTCACTATACAGCCAGACCCTGTGGTGAATGAAGTGAAAGTGTTATTTGCAGGGTGGAAAGTGGGTGCTTTTCGGAGGGCCTGGTATGCTGATAAGCATACTCTTTCAACTCAGTGAGGAAGGCAATATTAAACCACCTCATTCCTCGTTTTTATTTAGTCAAACGTCCAGAGGTTCAAACCAGCCTTTCGGCTGTTGACCTAAAAAAAAGAGTTTAATACAGTTTTTACTTTCTAATACGTTAATGATTATAAGGAAGGAAAGTATTGTTTTTATGTCAATTTTTCGAAATTGAATTTTCCACCGGATAGCTCCCTCTGGATAATACACCGTTTCCAGACCCCCTGAACCCAAAAAACATGTTTTACCGATTGGTCTATGTGTGTGTGTGTGTGTGTGTGTGTGTGTGTGTGTGTGTGTGTGTGTGAGCAGAAAATCTCAAGAACGGAACATCGTACGAACTTAAAACTTAATTTAGATACTACCAGACCCGACACAAACATTTTCATCAAAATCGGTTCACCGGAAGAAGTAGTTTATTCGCCTCATTTTTCACTTTTTTGTGATTTTCTCAAAAACGGCTCCTACGATTGTTTTAAAAATCGCCTCATTTACTAAATTTATGCTCTAAAAAATAGGGTTGGCATCATGTCTGCTTAAATTCTTTGAAAGGCTGTTTTCTCGTAGAAATGTTTGTTTTTAAGATTGCGGCTTTAATATGAACTTTAAAGCAAAATGTATATAATAAAAGTTGTAGAGAATTTAAAATCCTTCAAGTTTTATTTCTAACATTTTTTGTATAACGTTTATTTTAGCGGTAATTAGTGATTTTCTGTTTTATTTTCATGAAAATCTAAGAAAAATCTTTTTTTTTAAAGATTTTAGTCTTAGAATGCATTTTACGACAAAAGAGTACATTCAAATTTATAGGAAATTAAAAGATCTACAACTTTTATTTAGAGCATTTATATGTACAGATCCTAGTTAAGCGTGAAAGAGTGATTTTACGTATTTTTAAGCCAAACTGAAGTTGTTTTTCATTTTGCGTCTTTTACTCATGATTATAATAAGGTTAGTTGTTTTTATTACTAATGTTAGGATATATTGTTAACTATTTGCATTGGCAAGAGAAAGTTGTGTGAGTGTTTCACATTAGATTTGTTTTTTAGAATGCTTAGGAACTTATGAAACGATAATGAAAGAATTATGCATTTAGGCTAATTATTTTATTACACTTATTTTAATTATTTTAGCATAATGCATAATTACATAAATAAATAAACGGGTTATACGTTTGTTTTCAGTATTCGTTCATAAATGATTAAGCCATTGATTTTAAATATAAGGGGTTCCCTAAGGGACCATTCTAGGACCTACACAATTTATGTTAATTAATGAATACCAGTATTTCTAGAGCCAATATATGTGAAATTTAAAAAAAAAACAGGAAATAATATTTTTGTTTACTACAATAACTTGGATCAACAATAGCTATTTTAATTCCATAAACAGTAGTTTACATTTTTAAAAAGAAATATTTATGCAGAAACTGCCGTTTTATTTGATTAAATTCAAGTAATTTATTATCATGATAAGACACAAACAAGTAATACTCAAATAAAAATTTAAACGGAAGGAAAACAAACTTCCAAATTCTTCATTTAATAAGTTACATTTAATTCCAGTTCGTTATAAACGGAACATGAAATAAAAAAAATATTATAGTCTGTCTCTCTAATGTCACTTTGTACTCCTTTTATTAATAAGGAAATGAAAGTTGTATTCTGCTGATGAATGATGGGTAATATAGTATAATAATATAGTACGAGTTAAGTAGGTGACTTTAGACTGTTGATATTTTTCAATTTAAATTGTATAATATATATAGAAGTATATTATATAATCAAAAACATAAATAAAATATAACAAGATTTCTATTACTATACAAATACGAGCGTGTTTATAAATAAAAATGAATAGTATTGGTCCTAAAACTGAACCTTGTGGAACCCCTTCCATTTTTCCATTTATTAACCAGAAATTTAAAAATCCAATTTATTTTTTTCCTGTTTAAGGTAACCAGATGTCAATAAAGATTTTTTATAATTTTTTGAGTTTTACATGTTAAAATTACGGATAATTTTCTGAACAATTTGATACGTAACTTTAAAAATCTAGGATATTTTACTCATACAAATACGGAATTGTTGTAAATAAAAGATTGCAACGTACACACATTACGGATAAAAACGACCTTACCTTTTTAATAACGAAAATTAATTTTAAGATTTTCTTTCAGTAGCCTAATCTTTCAAATCACACAAAATTTAACCACTTGTATTTAAAAGAAAACACACAGAGTGTTACCAGGCACAGATGCTAAGCGTAGATTTAAAAATAAAGAATTTATATCTTCAGGGATTAAATTTCTTCTAAGTAGTCAAACTTGCGTGCAACATCTTAAAAAACAAAACAAAATATATAAAATCTGACGAAAATTTAATACTTTATTTAAAAAAGTAGTTTAAATCAGATATTAACATAACAGTTGGTTAGCATTCTTATTAGGATATGTTAATATTATAAAACCATATTTGTGGAAAGAAATCGTAGAATGATTTTCAAAGTTATTTTTAAAGAACTAACTTCAAGTCAATAATTTAACACAATTTTGTAAAAATGATGAAAAATTTAATTAATTCCAGAAAATTTATAGAATATAAAATAAATGATATATAAAAAAATTTGATGAAAAAAATATAGAAAACCACTAATTGACGCTAAACTAAACTCTGTAGAAAAAACGCTTAAAAAAAAGTTGTAGGATTTTTAAATTTTCTATTAACTTAATACGGAGTTACATCCTCCGAGAGTAATGAATTTTATTATACAGCTGGACCCTGTGGTGAATGAAGGAAGGTATCATTTGCAGGGTGGAAAGATATGTTTTTCAGAGGTCCTGGCATGCTGATAAGAATACTTTTTCACTCAGTGAGGAAGGAACTGGTAAACCACCTCACTCCTCGTTTTACTAAGTAAAACCTCTAGAGGTTCAAACCAGCCTTTCGGCTGATGACCTAAACAACAACAGTTTAGTTTTTTTATATTTGTTTATTGGTTATCCGGGTACTTTGATGGTTAGAATTTAATTAACTATACTCTCTCCAGAATGGTCGGCCTGAGTCTGTACACGACTAAACCACATTTTTTAGATTCTTAGATTGCTTTTTTAATTTTTTTAGAAATTATAATTTAATTTAATTTAATTTTTTTAATCATGAGTGAAAGACGCAAAATGAAAATTAACCTCAGTTTGGCTTAAAAATACCAAAAATCACTCTTTCACGCTAAACTAGGCTCTGCAGAGAAAAATATTTTAAATAAAAGTAGTAGATCTTTTAATTTCCTATAAATTTGATTATATACACTTTTGTTGTAAAATGCATGCTAAGGCTGAAATCTTTAAAAACCAATTTTTTACACTTTTTCGTGAGAAAACACAGAAAATCGCTAATTACCGCTAAACTAACAAATGTTTGAAATAAAAGTCGTAGGATTTTAAATTTTCTACAATTTTTATTACAAATTTTTGCGTTTAAATGGATATTAAAGCCGAAATCTAAAAAAAAAAACATTTTTTTACGAGAAAACAGCCTCCCCAAGAATTTCAGCAGACATGCCGCCTACCCTATCGTGTAGAGGATAAAAAATTTAGTAAACCAGGCAATTTAAAAAAAGTCGTAAACACCGTTTTTGAGAAAATCGCAAAAAAGTGAAAAATGACACGAATAAACTACTACTTTCGGTTGACCGATTTTGATGAAAATTTTCGTGTCGGGTTGGGTAATCTAACTAAGTTTCAAGTTTCAAGTTCGTACGATGTTCCGTTTTTAAGATATTCTGTTCACACACACACACACACACAAACATACGCGCGCGCGCACACACACACACACACACAAACAGACACAGACCAATCGCTAAAAACATGTTTTTGGGTTCAGGAGGTCTGAAAACGTGTAGATCCGGTGAAAACTTGATTCGAAAAATCGACATGAAAACAATACTTTCCTTCCTATATATTCATATAGGCAAGAGAAAGTAAATATTTGAAGAAAATAGTCAAAGTTAATGCGATCTACCGTCCGTGTATTTAGTAATAAATTGGAGAGTGAATATTAAAAGTAGGTACAAGACAGTACTTGAGAGAGAGTTCAATAAAAGAAGTTGTACGAGAAGGAGCGCACACGGAATGCGCGCACGGCCTTGATCTGGTGTTATTACGTTACCAATAGTGTCGGTCGGTACACGGTTGGTTACGATATTTCCGCAATAATAACAGAAGGGAAAGTTTCATGACCTTCACGGAATCTTGATGACGACAGTGAAAAGTAAGATTCAGGACTCCGACAATGTTAACATCCAACCATTCGTTCATTTAGAATTAGTCGATTGAAAAAATAAACATAAGATTAACATCAGGTGATGTGGTGATACCGTAATAATGTTACAAACAATGATTTCACAGTCTTACCGTATTGTCAAGATTATCTTCACTGTGCGCAACATGATTCTGACATAGAAAGAAATTGTAAAAGAAATCTATGTACACCATCATCTCTGTCGTAATCAATTTATTATCAAATTGCATTAACATTAAAACATGAATTCTTTTCAAGTAACCTACTTTCATGTTTACCTAGATAATAATAAAATAAAATGTTGTGAAACACTCAGACGACTTTCTTTTGCCAATGTAAATAATGAAAAATATAATCTATGTTTAATCATGAGTACACAATGTTAAATGAAAATAATTTTTTTTGACGGCTATAAATTTGATTACCCCAACAAGACGAAGAAGAAGACAAAGAGGAAAAGGACGAAAAGGAAGAAGAAGAAGAGGAGGAAGACAAAAAAATGACGAAGAGGAAGAAGAAGGAAAAGACGAGGAACAAGGCAAAGAGGAAGAACAAGAAGAAGAAGAGGAGGAAGACGAAGAAGGAAAAGAGGAACAAGACGAAGAGGAAGAAGAAGGAAAAGACGAGGAACAAGACAAAGAGAAAGAAGAAGAAGAAGAGGAGGAAGACGAAGAAGGAAAAGAGGAACAAGACGAAGAAGAAGGAAAAGACGAGGAACAAGAAAAAGAGGAAGAAGAAGAAGAAAAAGAAGAAGAAGAGGAGGAAGACGAAGAAGAATAAGAGGAACAAGACGAAGAAGAAGGAAAAGACGAGGAACAAGACGAAAATGAAGAAGAAGAAAAAGACGAGGAACAAGGCAAAGAGGAAGAAGAAGAAGAGGAACAAGACGAAGAGAAAGACGAAGGAAAAGACGAGGAACAAGACAAAGAGGAAGAAGAAGAATAAAAAGAAGAAGAAGAGGAGGAAGACGAAGAAGAATAAGAGGAACAAGACGAAGACGAAGAAGAAGGAAAAGACGAGGAACAAGACAAAGAGGAAGAAGAAGAAGAGGAACAAGACGAAGAGAAAGACGAAGGATAAGACGAGGAAGAAGACAAAGAGGAAGAAGAATATGAAGAGGACGAAGACGAGGAACAAGTCGAAGAGGAAGACGAAGGAAAAGACGAGGAACAAGACGAAGAGGAAGGTGAAGAAGAAAAAGAGGACAAGACAAGGAGGTAGAAAAAGAAGAAGAAGAGGAACAAGACAAACAGGAAGAATAAGAAGAAGAAGAGGAACGAGACGAAGAAGTAGCCGAAGTAAAAGACGAGGAACAAGCCCACGAGGAAGAAGAAGAGGAGGAGGAGGAGGAAGACGAAAAAGAAGAGGAGGATAATGACAAAGACGAAGAAGAAGAAGAAGAAGAAGAGGAACAAGACGAAGAGGAAGACGAAGGAAAAGACGAGGAACAAGAAGAAGAGGAACAAGACGACGAGGAAGAAGAAGAAGAAGAAGTAGAGGAACACGACAAAGAAGAAGAAGAAGAACAAGAGGACCAAGTCGAAGAGGAAGAAGAAGACGACGAGGAATAAGCAAAGAGGAATAAGCAGAGGAACAACGCATAGAGAAACACAAAGAAGAACAAGACGAAGAGGAAGAAGGAGGAGGACGAGGGGAGACGTAATAGGAGAAACTACTGAAATTCTAAAAATAATTTTTTTAAATATTAACTTATAATGCCATATAATAAATACCTTTTAAAGATAAACTATACGTTTGACTTATATAATAATAGCGCAATGACAAGATTTCTTGCGTGAGTTCTTGGAGCGTGCATGTCATAACAACGAACGTATGACTTAACAATTAAATACCTAGTAAACCTTTCACAAGAATAAACCATTTCACCTTTTTCTTATTCTTAACCTTTATCTTATCTAATAATTTATTAATCCTAGATGTGTCCTTAAAGGATAATAAAATGTACGTCACATTTATTTTATTGTTTTACCAAAAATTATTGAGCGAAAATAATAGAGGTTATAAACATTTTATGGGTTACTAAAGTTATAGAAAATTAAGAAACTACAATTTTTATTTCAAAAATGTTTTACTTTCTCTTGCCTATATGAATATATAGGAAGGAAAGTATTGTTTTCATGTTGATTTCTCGAAATCGAGTTTTCACCGGATCTACACGTTTTCAGACCCCCTGAACCCAAAAAACATGTTTTTAGCGATTGGTCTATGTGTGTGTGTGTGTGTGTGTGTGTGTGTGTGTGTGTATGTATGTGTGTGTGTGAACAAAATATCTGAAGAACGGTACATCGTACGAACTTGAAACTTAAATTAGATACCACTAGATGACCCGTCACGAACATTTTTATCAAAATCGGTCAACCGCAAGTAATAGTTAATTCGTGTAATTTTTCACGTTTTGCGATTTTCTCAAAAACGGCTCCTACAAATTTTTAAAAAATCGGCTCAATTACTAAATTTTTTTATGCTACAAGATAGAGTAGGCGTCATGTCTGCTGAAATTCTTGGTGAGGCTGTTTTCACGTAAAAAAATTGTTTTTTAAGATTGCGGCTTTAATATGCATTTTAGCGCAAAGATTTATATAATAAAAGTTGAAGAGAATTTTAAATTCTACAAATTTTATTTCAAACATTTTTTTTGTATAACGCTTAGTTTAGCGGTAATTAGCGATTTTCTGTTTTTTTTCACGAAAACGTGTAAAAATCGATTTTTTTAAAGATCGATTAAAAACGAAGAACAAGACCTCGTTCCTCGTTTTTAATTTTTTATTACTTTCTCTTGCCTATATGAATCTATAGGAAGGAAAATATTGTTTTCATGTCGATTTTTCGAAATCGAGTTTTCACCGGATCTATACGTTTTCAGACCCCCTGAACCCAAAAAACATGTTTTTAGCGATTGGTCTGTGTGTGTGTGTCTGTGTGTGAACAGAATATCTCAAGAACGGAACATCGTACGAACTTGAAACTTGAAACTTAAGTTACATACCACTACCGGACCCGACAAGAACATTTTCATCAAAATCGGTCAACCGGAAGTAGTAGTTTATTCATATAATTTTTCACTTTTTTGCGATTTTTTTCAAAAACTGGTCCTACGATTTTTTTTAAAATCGCCTGGTTTACTACATTTTTTATGCTCTACAAGATAGGATAGGCGCCATGTTTGCTGAAATTCTGCGTGAGGCTGTTTTTACGTAAAAACATTTTCTTTTTAAGATTGCGGCTTTAATATGCATTTTAGCGCAAAACGTTATATAATAAAAGTTGTAGAGAATTAAAAAACCTACAACTTTTATTTCAAACATTTTTTTGTATAATGCTTAGTTTAGCGGTAATTAGCAATTTTCTGTTTTTTTCTCACGAAAACGTGTGAAAAATCTATTTTTTTAAGATTTCGGCCTTAAAATGCATTTTACTACAAAAGTGTATATAATAAAATTTATAGGAAATTAAGAGATCTACAACTTTTATTTCAAGTATTTTGTTGTACAGAGCCTAGTTTAGCGTGAAAGAGTTTCCGTATTTTTAAGCCAAACTGAGTTCGATTTTCATTTTGCGTCTTTCACTCATGATAAAAATTAGGTTATGTTATTAAAGGTAGTTTTTTGTTTATTTCTAATGTTAGGATTATTGTAAATTATTTGCATTGGCAAGAGAAAGTTGTGTGAGTGTTTCACACCAGATTTTTTTTTAATAGAAAAACTTGCTGTTAAGTGAAAACTGATAGGAAGTGAAGCGAACTCCGTTCCCAACTAGCATTGCAGAACATGACCAGCGGCCCATTTTTGCTCACTCAGTCCACTCCGCTGATTCATTTATTGGTGGAAACACTTCTATGAGATTTGGTGTTGCGATTCGAACGGAGTCCGTCCAAAATCCGCTCAACTCTATCACCTCTTTTGTAACTCTTCCAACTCATCAGTCCGCTCCGCTCACTCTTTTGAGAGTGAAAGCACTTACATGACGTTAAACCATTGCGAGTTAAACGTAGTCCGCTCCGCTCGCAGTGGAAGGCGGGCTTTAACAAGGAATAAACGCGAAACCAAAAATCTGGTGTGAAACACTCACACAACTTTCTCTTGCCAATGCAAATAATTAACAATAAACCTAACATTAGTAATAAAACATTAGAAATAAACTAAAAACTAACCTCAAAAACATAACCTTATTTTAATCATGAGTGAAAGACGCAAAATGAAAATCGAACTCAGTTTGGCTTAAAAATACGGAAAATCACTCTTTCACGCTAAACTAGGCACTTACAAAAAAATGCTTAAAAAAATAAAAGTTGTAGATCTCTTAATTTCCTATAAATTTTATTTTATACACTTTTGTCGTAAAATGCATTCTAAGGCCGAAATCTTAAAAAAATAAATTTTTTACACGTTTTCGTGAGAAAAATACAGAAAATCGCTAATTACCGCTAAACTAAGCGTTATAAAAAAATGTCCGAAATAAAAGTTGTAGAATTTTACATTCTCTACAACTTTTATTATATAACGTTTTGCGCTAAAATGCATATAATGCCGCAATCTTAAGAAGAAAATGTTTTTACGTAAAAACAGCCTCACGCAGAATTTCAGCAAACATGGCGCCTACCCTATCTTGTAGAGCATAAAAAATGTAATAAACTAGGCGATTTTTAAAAAAATCGTAGGACCAGTTTTTGAGAAAATCGCAAAAAAGTGAAAAACTATACGAATAAACTACTACTTCCGGTTGACCGATTTTGATGAAAATGTTCGTGTCGGGTTCGGTAGTGGTTTGTAACTTAAGTTTCAAGTTTCAAGTTCGTACGATGTTCCGTTCTTGAGATATTCTGTTCACACACACACACACACACACACACACACACACGAACGCGCGCGCGCGCACACACACACACAGACACACACACACCAATCGCTAAAAACATGTTTTTTGGGTTCAGGGGGTCTGAAAACGTATAGATCCGGTGAAAACTCGATTTTGAAAAATCGACATGAAAACAATACTTTCCTTCCTGTATATTCATATAGGCAAGAGAAAGTAAAAATAAGAGTTAACACACTATTATTTAACTTTAAAATAATAAAATAAAAAATAACAGCTTATAAAGATCTATAAAGTTACAAAGTATAGAAATATGTAATAAAATAATACTATAAGAAGAGTGAGAAGGAGAAAGAGAGGGGTGAAAATGTAGGCCAAAATTAGCATAAATTACAGTAGAAGCGAACAATAGCATAAGTTTTAAGTGCAAGAAGTTGCATTGTATTTACCTTATCTAGGATATAGTTAACGATAGGTTTCTGTATAATGTACGAAGAATTAACTTCATTACATACATACTAAGTAGACATATTCACGTAATGTTAAAATCGGCGCATGCGTAATTAAGATAATGTTTACCTAAAACTACTGCTCATTAAGTACAATTTTATTTTTATCCTAATCTGTGTACGTTGCAATCTGTTCAATTTAAGAAAAATCTGTTGTGAAACAACCACACGATTTTTTTCTTGCCAATGTAAATAATAAAACATATAACCTATGTGTAATCTTAGTAAACAATTTAAAATGAAAAACATAACCTAATTTTAATCATGATTGAATGACGTAAAATAACGGAAATCATCTTCAAATACGGAAAATCACTGACTGACGCTAAACTAGGCTCTGTAGAAATAAAATAAATGTTTAAAATAAGTTGTAGGATTTTTAATTTCCTGTATACTTTTCGTAAAATGGATATCAACGCCACAATATTAAAAATCTTATGTTAATAGTGCGTATGCATGCAAGTGATTTGGTAAATCAAGTTTTATAGTTGAGTTACAGAATCTTTTAGTAGATTTTAAGTTTTTAATTTAATTTAACTGCCAGGAGGAATGTTAAATTATTTGCACTCGATCTGCTAGTTCCAGGGCTACAAAAAATAGTTCCGTTTCTAATCACTGGTCCGCAAATTATACGACTGAAGTACTTAGAGGTGTAAAATACACTAGTCAAGATTATATCTCCTCTGAGAGTAATGAATTTCATTATACAGCCAGACCCTGTGGTGAATAAATTGAAGGAGCATTTGCTGGGTGGAAAGTGGATGCTTTTTTGACGTCCTGACCTGCTGATAAGTATAATTTTCCACTCAGTGAGGAAGGCAAAGTAAATCACCTCACTCATCGTTTAACTTAGTAAACCCTTTAAAGGTTCAAACCAGGCTCTCGGCTGATGACCTAAACAACAATTGAATTAAAATTATGGTGTGAAACATACGACTTTCTCTTGCCAATGCATATAATATTGGAGGAACCAATGATATCAGTTCTAAAAATTTCCAAAATACTCCTCAAATCTTAAAGACAATTGAAGAACTGGTTCCAATGAGCAATAAAACAAATTTAATTATAAATACAATTCCCGTTCGATATGACAAGCCAGAACTAAACAAAGTAATAAATAAACTAAACCGTGATATTCATAAAAAAATTAATAGCCTAGAAAATAAAACAGTAAACAGGATTAAAATTAATTTTATCAATGAAAGGCTTAATCGTACTAATTACACTAATCATGGGTTACATTTGAATCAGTCTGGTAAAAACGTGTTGTGTGATAGGATAGCATCCCTCGTCACTTGTAAACTCCCTGACAAATTAAAAGCTAAAGAGTCTTTTTTAATGAGTTGGCTGAAACAAGGGGTAAAGAGATAGGAAATATAAGGTTAGGTTTTATTGGTGAAACACAACTGAAGAATAGATCACACGTTTGTAATTACAGTAACGGTAGGTTAGGTATACATGATGTCAAGTTAGTAAATAGGCTGCGACCAGCTTCCATAATTGGAGTCAACACAGTTGTAGATAACCAAAATAATCAGGAAAATAATGCATCCCACTTCTCTATTTTACATCAAAATATTCAATATTTAGGGAATAAAATGGATAGGTTAGATTTATTTTTAAGTTCTGAGAACCCAGATATGGTGGTATTTATTTATTTATTTATTTACAGAACACGGGTTAAAATGTAATGAGATGTCACTAATAAACTTTTCAGGGTTTTCTATTATTGCTTCATATTGTAGGAAAATGCACAAAAGTGGGGGGGGGGGGGGTTTGTATATTAGCTAATGCAAGTAAGAAACTTGACACTCGTAACTTACCTTATTTAGAACGGTTTTCTCGGGAAATGGATATTGAAGTGGCTGGGGTAGAAGTTAGGTTAGAAAAGAGGGGAAAGATGGCTGTGGTGGGTGTCTATAGATCCCCTAATGGTGACTGGGGTCAGTTCTGTTCATCGTTCAGTGAACTACTGGAAGTTTTAACAGAACGATATGTAAAAGTGGTAGTTTTGGGTGATTTTAATGTAAATCTTGCTGTTCAAAATAAAATGGCTGAACAGTTTAGGGATATTGTGGAGATGAACAATCTTGATATTAAAGTTAAAGGTTATACAAGAATTACTAGTCACTCACAAACCATAATAGATAATATCTTAACAAATATGGTGAGTTGTCAGGTTAGGTTAAGGGGTTCAGAGCTCTCTGATCACGGGTACCAAGTATTAGAGATTCAGGATTTAGATAGTCATGTCCCTAATCAAAAAATTATTAAAGAATTTAAGCAGGAAGACCAAGGGAATATTAATTGTTTGTTACACAGTTTATCCAAAGAGGATTGGAAGACTGTTTTCAATTCTTCTGACATTAATCAGAAATATCATAATTTTATTGAAACATTAAAATTTCATTATAATAATAGTTGTCCAATTAAAAAGAAAGATGTAAAAAATATTGTCAGGGAAACAGATGAGTGGGTCACAGGGGAAATTTTGAAAATGAGGTCTGAAGTTAGAGATGTATACTCAGATTTTCTTTCACATAGGACTACCTTTAACGAACAAAGGTACAAAACTATTAAAAAACATTTTGCCAGAGAAGTCCAGAGAGCTAAATGCAAAAATACTGCTGAAGTCCTTCATAAATCACCAAATCTAAACTCAGCTATATGGGAAATAATAAATAAGAATCGAGGTGTAGTTAGCAACAAAGGTTTTACTGACATACCTATTATTGTTAACAAAAACAATGAACCTATACAAAATGGTGTAGAAATTTGTAATTATTTTAACAAATATTACCAGGAAGTAGCTTTAAAACTTAAACAACAGATTGGGGAAACAGTGGGATGTTATGATTCAAAAGGTAACAAGGTAGTAAATCAATTCTTATTTAGCCTAGTTTCAAGGGAGGAATTAAAATCAGTTATTGATAGTTTGAAAAGTAAGAAAACATGTGGGTTAGATGGGATTTCTAGTATAATTGTTAAAGAATGTAAACATCTTTTAATTACTCCTCTCCTTCATTTGATTAACTTCTCACTCGAAACAGGTGTATTTCCAAACAAACTGAAGGAGGCTAAAATATTGCCTATATTTAAAAATGGTGATAGCCAGTTAGTTGAAAATTATAGGCCCATAAGTATTTTAAACACAATCAGTAAAATTTTTGAAAAGGTAGTATTTATTAGGTTAATCAGTTTCTTGACTGAAAACCTAATCATCTCAGAGGATCAGCATGGTTTCCAAAAAGGTAGATCAACTAAAACTGCAATTATTTCACTTGTGGAGCAAGTAGTTGATATATTGGATGCCGGGGAGAAAGCATTGGCAGTGTTTCTGGATCTGAGTAAAGCTTTCGATTGTGTTGATCATGAAATTTTATTGAAAACACTAGAGTCATTAGGCATTAGGGATGTAGAATTGAAATGGTTTCAATCTTACGTTATTAATAGATTACAGTGTGTGGAGTTAACTAGGGTTGTTAGAGGGAAACTTACAAAGGTTGTATCTGGAAAGCTTGAAGTCAAAGCAGGCGTTCCACAAGGGTCAGTTTTAGGTCCAATTCTGTTTCTATTGTATATTAATAGGTTACCAGAAGTCATACCTGATGGCAGAGCTTTGTTGTTTGCTGATGAAACTTCAGTAATCAGTAACAGTTTACTGGTAGATGCTCTTGAAGTAAATACACATGTTAACATAGAGTCCGTAGTACAGTTCTTGAATCAAATGTTATTAACAGTTAATGGGAAAAAGTGTCAGTACTTGCAGTTTAAAAATAAACATAACGTTAAAGAAAGTAGAGAAGTGGATGTATTTATTCATAATAATAGTTTAGAGCATGTAGAAACAGTGACGTTCCAGGGTGTATCTCTAGATAGATCTTTGTCTTGGGACTTCTATATCAATCAAGTTTGTAGTAAAATATCATCTGGGGTATTTGCACTAAAACAAATCGCCAGATTAAATGATAAAAAATTACTAATGTCAGCTTATCATGGCCTCATTCTGTCTCATATCCGTTATGGTATTTTAGTATGGGGTAATTCTAGCATGGGTAATATAAATAGGGTTTTTAAAATTCAAAAGAAAGCTATTAGGTGTATGGTAGGAGCTAACCAGCTAACCTCATGCAGGCCACTATTTAAGGAGCTTAAATTGCTTACAGTTCCCTCCCTCTACATTTTTAAGGTGATTATGTATGTTAGGCAAAATAATTTTATGCAGAATTTCAATGTTCACAATCATAACATGAGAAACAGGAATAATTATTATGTGGCTAATCACTCCACAAAATTGTTTGAACAAAAACCTACTTATGCAGGGAGAAAATTCATGAATAAATTACCCCAATCTTTAAAGTGTTGTGAGGATTTGAATTCCTTTAAAAAAAATCTGAAAAATTACTTGATCAGTGAAACTTTTTATAGCGTACAAGAATTTCTTTCTTGATAGTAGTAATACATTGTGTGATTCTTATATGTATTTCAGGTGTTATATCTGACGACATGCCCTATACTCCTCTTGGAGTCTCCAGGGCGCAAAAAAAAAAAAAAAAAAAAAAAAAAAAAAAAAAAAAAAAAAAATTAAATTAAACATATAACTTGTATGTTCAATCTTAGTAAACAATGTAAAATATACCCTTATTTTAATCATGAGTGAATCACGTCAAATGAAAATCTTCTTAAAATTCGTAAAACTTAAAAATACGGAAAAAATTGACGCTCAACTAGGCTCTGTAGAAATAAATGCTTGAAATAAGTTGTAGGTGTTTTTATTTCCTGTTTATTTTTGTCGTAAAACGCATTCCAACGCCACAATCTTAAAATCTTACGTTAATAGTGTGTATGCGTACGGGTGGTAACAAGTGGTTGAGGACAGGTAAATCTGTTTTTCTCGTTGAGTGACAGAATTTTATTTATAGTCGATTTTAAGTTTTGTAATTGATTTAACAGGGTGGAGGAGTGTTAAATTATTTGCACTCAATCTGATAGTTCCCGGGCTACAAAATATAGTTCTGTTTCTTACCGCATGACTGAAATTACTGAAACATTTAAGAACAGAAGACGTAGAGGTGTAAAAGACAATATTAAGAGTTATTTCCTCTTAGAGAAATGAATTTCATTATACAGCCAGACCCTGTGGTGAATGAATTGAAGGAGTCATTTGTTGGTTGGAAAGCAAATTCCAGTCGGAGGGCCTGACATGCTGATAAACATAATTTTTCACTCAGTGAAGAAAGCATAGGTAAACCACCTTACTTCTTGTTTTACTTAGTAAATAAAGCCTCTAGAGGTTCAAACCAGCCTTTTGGCTCGTGATGTAACAACAGCAATTAATGTAATTGAGGTATTCTAACTGAAGTACTTGTTAGTAGTTGTGTCAATAAATAATTCTTATAAGTTTAAAGAAAGTCTGCATATTTTTTATTATATCTAGATCTCGAACGAACCTAGGGTTAGGTGTTACATTAAATTTAAAATTCGATGTCCGACAGTTACCTATTTAAAAGTCAAATTACTATTTATTGGTCTTCGGGCCAGCCAAGTCAGCCAGCTGGTAGAAGGTCGCTATTATTTGTTAAGTAACACCGGTTGGGCAAGCGACTTTGTATGGTGACTAGTTGACACCCATCCATGAGCAAACTCTACTGTTGTTTTTTGGTTTAACGTCCGGCTGTTTTGCAATTACTGCTAATGCAGACGGTGAAAGATGAAATTATTTTTTGTAACGTACGAAAATATGCCGTGCCTGAATGGGATTCGAACCCAAGACCGCATGAAGAGAGGGGAGCACGTTACCAACTGCGCCAATGCGGCCGGCAACTCTACTGGGGGTCCCTGTTCAAACTCTCATGTCTAATCCCCGTCAAACAAAAAAAAAAAAAAATACAGCAAAAAGCAGCGATCAAATTGGGTAGTTATCAACAATTTACAGTTCCCGATAACAAATAAAATCTAAAAAATATCTATTAAGAACATCGTTTACCAGCAAGGTTGAAACTAATAAAACTAATAACAAAGGAAAATCTCAAAACATAATAAGTAGAGAGGGCGTGGTCTAAAATAACCACGCCCACTTTTTCTAACCACTCCCACCATGATAAGGTATTATTTGTGAAATAAATTAAACGTCGAAATTATTTAATAATTTATAATTAATTATATATTTTGACGATATATGTGTGTAATTTATTCGTATTATTTTTATAGATAATTTATAAATTAAAATTAACTGTAAGTAAAAACATTTATTTATTACAGACATTACAAAATACAAGAGTCATTACCATTAGTTTAGATAAGGGTTAAGTGTAATGGTAAAATAGAGAGGAAAAAGGAGATTCAAAGTAAAATGAAAAGAGGGAGCGAGAGGCAAAAGTAAGTGATGGGAATCGCAGAATGACTTCCGGAATGTTAGTGATTTAACCATTAGCAACCTTATATCGTTTACCCGTTTCACCCCATGATGATAACTGCTCTTGCTTTAGTTCCACCTTATATAAGCTTGCCTCGCTTTTCTATACGTTTTATACAAAGAGATATACAAAATACTGTATAAAACAACCTCTTTGTATTTGTTACAGTGCTTTATCTCATCTTCTATTCTCTTTGCATATGTACTAAGCCGGTATTGAAGCAGTATTGTTGTCATTCCTCTTCAATACATTTGAATACTCTTTTTCAACAGTATTGTTATACATTTCTAAACACATTTTTGTTGTGTTTTTCCATTTCCATTTTTCGTAACCCTTGTTTCATTATTTTATCATACTCGATGTGTTCATTTATTACATTTTATTAGCATCCTTGGCTGTATCATCTGTATTTGATGATATTCAATCAGACATACTAGAATTTAATAATTTTATTTTTTATTTATTTTTTATTCCTAATTTGTGTACGTTGCAATCTGTTCAATTCTGAACAATAAGCAACCCCATGGCCCAATGAGATGAGGATGATATGTATGACGTGTAAATGAGGTGTAGTCTCGTACAGACTCAGGCCGACTATTCCTGAGAGAGTATGGTTAATTGAACCCCAACCATAAAAGTACACCGGTAACCACTATCAACTATTCAAATCCGTATAAAAGTAACTACCTTTACTAGGATTTATATATATCCCTAATTTGTGTACGTTGCAATCTGTTCAATTAAGAACAATAAGCAACCTCATGACCCAATGAGATGAGGATGATGTGTAGGACGTGTAAATGAGGTGTAGTCTTGTACAGACCGAAACCAACCATTCCTGAGAGAGTATGGTTAATTGAAACCCAACCATCAAAGTACACCGGTAACACTGTCTAGTATTCAAATCCGTATAAAAGTAACTACCTTTACTAGAATTCGAACCAGGAACCTTCGTCTCCGAAAATCAGCTGTTAAACAGCTGACTCGCGGCGACGACTTTACCTCTAGACCAGTGATTCTCAACCTGGGGGTCGTGGTGATATTATAGGGGGTTGCGAAACAATAATGAAATCATTTTATGAGAAAAAAATCATTTATTATAAACTTATAAAAATTTTACATGCAATAAGTACGCTTACTTGTAAAGAAAAGAAATTAATCATTATACGATTTTGGCCAAAAATGCATCCTTAATCTTAAACCATTCCGCAGTCTTAAAAAAACATTACTACAATATTTTAACTTCGTACGGTAAGATATTCTGTTATTGAGGTATTTTGTTCGCAGACACACGCACATGTTCAGGGGGCCTGAAAACATGCATTTCCGGTGAAAATTTGATTTAAAAGAATCGACATGAAAATAATACCATCTTTCCAACTCCATAACTTACTCATATTCATATAGGGCAAGAGAAAGTAAAAAAAATAAATAAATAAAAAATAAATAATATAATATAATATTAATTAATATATTAATAATAATTAATATATTATATTATAATATTAATATAATATAATAATAATAATTAATAAATAAATAATTAATAAAAACATTCTAAAATGAGCCTTACCAACTAAAAGACATTTAACGGATGGTAATGATATGTACGATACCAAGAAAATTCTGCAAAATTAGTCTCTAGGCTTACCTGAAAATAAGAAAACACATTGTAAGCATAAATGTAATTTAATATAATGTATTAAATTAAAAACAATAATTTTGGCCGCCTACGTGTAGTGGTTAGCGCATTGACATGCCACGGGGAGGTCCCGGGTTCGATTCCCGGTCAGGGTCTGAAAATTTTCACTATCAAATCCCACAGTTAATGTTACATAGTCCATTGTAGTCGCTAATGACCAAGCTGTTGATGCGACTTTAAATAAATAAATAAATTAAAAAAAAAAAAAGTTTGTTTATATATAAATTTTGCGATAAGTAATGAAGCTTCAAACTTGATGGAATTTCTTAACCGGCGTAATTAAAGTTCTAGTCCGATGAAATTTCTGATAATGTATCCAAGTAGAGCTGAAACTCGGGTAAACCTTTCGGAAACACAGTGTTTACCTTGTTGAACCCAAAAATTAATATAAAATATGAGGTAATTTTTTTAAAAAAATCGTAGAAGCGATTTTTGAAAAAATCGCAAAGAAATTAAAAATCGAATGAATAAACTACTACTTCGGGTTGACCGATTTTTATGAAAATATTTGTGTCGCGTCCTCTAGTGGTACCTTACTTAAATTTCAAGTTCAAACTTCGTACGATATTTCATTTTGCGGTGTTTTGCTCTGTCTGTCTGTCTCTCTCTCTCTTTCTCTAAATTAAACGCGCGCGCGCGCGCACACACACACACACACACACAACCAATCGCCAAAAAATCATTTACTATTGAGTTCAGAGGCCTGAAAACATGTATGAAATAAATTTTTCTTTGCAATAAGAGATGTGTTTGCTCATAACAGGTAAATGGAGTGTTAAATTATTTGCACTTGATCTGCTAGTTCCAGGGCTACAAAAAAATATTTCTGTTTCTTATCAAATGGTCAGCCAGTTATATGATTGAAGCATTCAAGAACAGAAGAGGTAGAGGTGTAAATGATAATCGTCAAGAGTTATTTCCTCTAATACTAATGAATTACATTATACAGCCAGACCCAGTAGTGAATGAAGTGAAGGAGTCATTTACAGACTAAAAAGTACATGCTTTTTAGAGGGCCTGGCATGCTGATAAGCATACTTTTCCACTCAGTGAGGAAGGCAATAGTAAACTACCTCATTTCTCGTTTTACTTAGTAAAGCATCGAGAGGTTCAAACCACCCTTTCGACTGATGACCGAAACAACAAAACAATTTTTAAGACACGAAATAAGATATAGGATAAATTATTAAAAGAACTCAGAAAGGATATTGAGAAAACCGGAATAAACCGAGAAAAACCAAATTCAGATAACTAATTACGGACTTTAAGGGCTTCCGTGAAGATGAAAAACAGAACACCGTGTGGACGGAAGAAAAAACTACACGAGAGAAAAACTGTGAACAGATAACTCCAGAAGGGCTGAAGTTCTATCTTTAAACTTCGAATGATATTCCGTTGTTAAGATATTTTGTTTTCTCTCATACACACACAAACAGAACAATCGCTAAAATTATGTTTTTTTTGGGTTCAAGGAATCTGAAAACAACTTTCCTTCCGTATATACTCATATTGGGTAAGAGAAAGTAAAAATTAGGTATAAGAGTTTAGGAGAGAACACTTTAATCAACATCATACCAGAAAATTAAAAGCACATCTTTACAGTAAATAAAAACGAATTACAGTAAATAAAAGCTTTTAAAAATAATTACGGTGAATTTCGTTACGAAACAAGGTAGATATTATTTTAAATATTTATTAATGTGAGAGAAAGAAAAACCATTAAATAAAAGTGTTTCAGCAGATGTAAAAAAATAAAAATAAATCTGAACTTGAATTATATATAAATAAATAAATAAAAAAAGATACGATAATATTAAAAAACAAAAATAAAAACAGAATAAAATTTATTTGACGGTATTCTCTTTGCCGAACAATAATTACCAAAATGCGTTTGCTTAGAAATCCAAGGGCGTAAGCAGCTCGTAGTACGAAACGGATTAACCCAACTGCTTTGCCCTTAGGGTCTATTTCCGTTCACCGCACCTCTTATCCCGGTATTTTCCTCTTTATCCCAACCTAACTTAACTACCTCCCCTTTCCTATTTTCTGTTCAAATACCTTCACTTTACCATGGTGAGCAAGCAATGCCACCTGGAGCTAAAAACAGGAAAGGTCTGAATGGCAGCATAACCTATTGCCTCTTCCGATTGTACGTTCCCCTCTCCTACATCGTTCTTTTTCTTATTTTTACTTTCTGAAACCCCCCCCCCCACAGAAACACCCCTTGATGGTTTCTTCAAATAAAAATACGTATTAGATTTTCCCTCGGATTAACTTTTTTATTATATTTTTTCTTTCCTAATTACCGATTTTATTCTTTTATTTTTCCACGTAAGAAGCCCGTAGGGTTCTTCGATTTTTCTGTTCGGTTGTAGGCTACATTAAAAAAGTAGAAAATCTTTTTATTTAAATTCATAAATAATTTGTATTATTAAAGGCTACATTGACTTTTTACAAGATTATTTCGTGTGATGAAACAAAGTAACACATAAATTAAAAATCTGGTGTGAAATACTCACACAACTTTCTCTTGCCAATGCAAACGATGAACAATATAAACTAAAATTAGTAATAAAACATTAAAAGTGAACAAAAAAATAACCTCAATAAAAATAACCTAATTTTTATCATGAGTGAAAGACGCAAAATGAAAATCGACCTTAGTTTGGCTTAAAAATACGGAAAATCATTCTTTCACGCTAAACTAAGCTCTGTAGAGCAAAATGCTTTAAATAAAAGTTGTAGATCTTTTAATTTCCTATACATTTAATTATATACACTTGTCGTAAGGCTACTAAGACCGAAATCGTAAGAAAATCGACCTTTCACACGTTTTCGTGGGGAAAAAACAGAAAATCGCTAATTACCACTAAACTAAGCATTATATAAAAATATGTTTCATATAAAAGTTGCAGGATTTTAAATTCTCTATAACTTTTATTAATACATTTTTGCGCTGAAGTGCATATTAAAGCCGCAATCTTAAAAAAAAAATTTTTTTACTAATAAAATCGATTTATCGTGATGCACGAAAATCCACCTTTCATTACAATTAAACCAGATGACCTTGAACCTATAATTACTTATAGAAGTACTATAATCAACGCCAATTTATTGTAAATAGTGTATAGATTGTTTAAAACGTTAGTGCTGTAAGAAAGAATGAGACCACTTGTAGCAGTTCCAGATGGTAGGCTGGATATAGATGTATTGTTCTTACTTGAAACCTATCTGCCGTTCAATGGATTTATTACAACAGACTTTCTCTCTCTCTCTCTCTCTCAACTTGCACAACTTCTCCCACGTCACATCTTGAAAGTATCTTACCAATTTATATTGTACTGTGAAGTAGTAGTGAGTCGAAGTTAATTCCGTGTAATGGTAACCATAGCAACATATTGAACTAATGTCTATGTCAATGGGTCTCAAAAGTCTCTTAAAGTTTATTGCTTTAAAGGTTTCAGTGTTTCTTTCCTTTCATTATCGGTTTAATCCGCTTCCTCACTTTGATTCTACTAATTTCTACGGGTATAAGTTGTTATGATTTTGTATTAGTGGTTTAATAATGAATTATAAGTTTGTAATTATAGATTTATACTTTCTCTTACCTGTACGAATACATAGAAAGGAAAGTACTGTTTTCATGTCGATTTTTCGAAATCGAGTTTTCAATATTTTATTTCTAATTTGTGTACGTTGCAATCTGTTCAATTCAGAACAATAAGCAACCCCATGACCCAATAAGATGAGGATGATGTGTATGACGTGTAAATGAGGTGTAGTCTTGTACAGACCCAGGCCGACCATTCCTGAGAGAGTGTGGATAATTGAAACCCAACCATCAAAGTACACCGGTAACCACTGTCTAGTATTCAAATCCGTATAAAAGTAACTACCTTTACTAGGATTCGAACCAGGAACCTTCGTCTCCGAAAATCAGCTGTTAAACAGCTGATTTTGGCGACGACTGTACCTCTAGACCAACCCGGTGGGCTTTAGTGATTGATCTGTGTTGTGTTGTGATTGATTTAGTGATTGATCTGTGTTGTGTTGTGTGTGTGTGTGTGTGTGTGCGTGTGCGCGCGCGTATTAACAAAATATCTCAAGCACGGAACATCGTACGAAGTTAAAACTTAAAACTTACGTTAGGTATCACTAGAGGACCCAAAACAAACATTGGACTTATTCCATTATTTCACATCATCAAAATATCGCGTGAATGCACCTTTTCTGTTCAACCCAGAAATCGCCAGCGCGTGCTCTGTATTGTTCAACTACTTGTTACCCAATTATTAAGCCCATAACGGGTAGGTGAAGTGTTAAATTAATTGCACTCGATCTGCTGGTTCCAGGGCTACAAAAATAGTTCTGTTTCTTATCACATAGTCAGCCAATTATATGACTGAACTATTTAAGAACAGAAGAGGTAGAGGTGTAAAAGAAACTACTCAGAGTTATATCCTCTGGGAGTAATGAATATCACTATACAGCCAGTTACTGTGGTGAATGAAATGAAGGTGTCATTGGCAGAGTGGAATAAGGGTGTTTTTCGGAGGGCTTATGATGAGAGGGGTGATGAACATACTCTTTCAACTCAGTGAGGAAGGCAGAAGTAAACCTCCTCACTTCTCATTTTTACTTAGTAAAACCTCTAGAGGTTCAAACCAGTCTTTCGTCTGTTGACCTAAACAACAAAATTTCCCTTTTTAGAAAAAAATTACCTGACATAACAATTGGGTACAGGCCTAAAAAATCACTCTGTATATAGTGACAATATCGAAGAAGGGATGGTTCGCGAAATTTCTAGTAGGCTATCTCATTCATAAAATGGTAAAGAGTAGATAATAGAGTGAAAAATCTGGTGTGAAACACTCACACAACTTTCTCTTGCCAATACAAATAATAAAGAATAATCCAAACATTAGTAATAAAACATTAGAAATAAACAAAAAAACGAACCTCAATTAACATAACCTAATTATAATCATGAGTGAAAGACAAAATGACAATTGACCTCAGTTTGCCTTAAAAATACAGAAAATCACTCTTTCACGCTAAATTAGGCTCTGTAGAGAAAAATTCTTTAAATAAAAGTTGTAGATTTTTTAAATTCTTTCTTACTTTTAATTCTATAAATTTGATTATATACACTTTTGTGATAAAATGCATACTAAGGCCGAAATCTTAAAAAAATCGATTTTTTACACGTTTTCGTGAGAAAAAAAAAACAGAAAATCGCTAATTACCGCTAAACTAAGCGTTATACAAAAAAATGTTTGAAATAAGAGTTGTAGGTTTTTAAATTCTCTACAACTTTTTTTATATACATTTTTTCGCTAAAATGCATATTAAAGCCGTAATCTTAAAAAAACAATTTCTTTACGTGAAAGCCTCACCAAGAATTTCAGGAAACATGGTGCCTACCCTATCTTGTAGAGAATAAAAAATTGAGTAAACCAGGCGATTTTTAAAAAAATCGTAGGACCAGTTTTTGAGAAAATCGCAAAAAAGTGAAAAAAATACACGAATAAACTACTACTTCCGGTTGACCGATTTTGATGAAAATGTTCGTGTCGGGTCCGGTAGTGGTACGTAACTTAAGTTTCAAGTTCGTACGATGTTCCGTTCTTGAGATATTTTGTACACACACACACACACACACACACACACACACACACGCGCGCGCGCAAGGTTATTTAAAAGGTGTATGAGAAGGTCGGGTTATTGTTGTACAACTATTTATGAAGGTTCGGTTGATTACTTGTTTACATTAAATAAGACTTCTCTAGAAAGGACTTTTATATCGAATTTCGGTGTCTTTCGGGAAGATTCTTTTTTGATTCACTAGTATATAAAAAGACCTCCAAGCGCGGTCAGTGAGTTAGTATCCGTTTGATCTCTGACGAGTGTTTATTGCGTGCTATCGGGGCGTTATATCAAGTTAACGGTTCCGAGGTATTGTTATACTATCTTTTTGTGCATGTGCTTTGTGTACAATTATTGTAAGTAGTGCTAAGTAAATTATTTAAGGGGTAGTCAACCCAGAAAATGAAAATGAAAGCTTCTGGCTATAATTTATCATTATTTATTTTAAATGAAAGAGTAATTTACCAGTACTGATCTACCATTTGAACCAAGCCAAAAAATTAATTACAGCCCCTAATATAAGGGTGAGGTTGGAAAAGCGGGCTTTTACGGGTAATCAAAAATCTCAAGAACCAAGAAAGATATCAACATGATTTTTATCCTAAAAAATACAGAAAATTGTTGTCTATTATTTGTTGTATGTGCTTGTTTGTATTTTTTCTTACAAGAAATTTATTGAAGAAAAACCATATTTTCAAAAAACATTTATTTTATGAATTCACAAATTATTTTTCAACTAAATCCCTATTAAGGTTTTTGTAATAATCATTCCACAGATAATAGAGCAAGAAATTATGAACAATTGAAAAAAAAAAAACATCATACAAATACCTCCAATACAAACCAATATATTTAATTCCCAAGAATGTACAATCATGCAAAAACCACATTTCCGGAAAACTTAAAGTTGAAGGAATAATTTTTCTCGCCTTGCTAGTGAGCTTTATTTTAAACAGATGTTATTTATAACTTTTGTCAACATACAAAGAAGTAAACAAATGTTGTGATTCAGAAAATTTTAAACTTCAAATAAATGCAAAAAACAGTCGAAATTTTAAAAAATCATCTTTTTGAGTTGATTACCCCCTTAAGTTATTTATTGTGTTACTCCATTAAAATTAGTTTATTATTTATTTTGTAAATTTTTTGTTGTAATAAATATTTGTAATTGTAAACTTAGTGTATTAATTATTTAATTACCTAGATCCCGAAACGGACCTTAGCGATAAGTGTCACAATATAAACTTATTCTAATAATTTCATGCCCATAACAGACAGGTGGAGTGTCAATTTATTTACACTCAATTTTCCGTTGCAGGGCTAAAATAAATAGTTCTGTTTCTTATCACATGGTCAGCCAATTAAATGACTGAATCATTTAAGAACAGAAGAGGTAGAGGTGCAAAAGACACTAATCAGAGTTGTTTCCTCTGAAAGTAATGAATTTCATTATACAGCCAGACTCTGTGGTGAATGAAGTAAAGGTGTCATTTGCAGAGTGGAAAATATGTGCAATTCAGAGAACCCGGCATGCTGATAAGCGTAATTTTTCACTCAGTGAGGAAGGTAAAGGTAAACCACCTCACTCCTCGTTTTACTTAGTAAAACCTCTATAGGTTCAAACCTGCCTTTCGACTGATGACGTAAACAACAACAACTAATCATTTCGTATCTAGTAAAGTGGATATCGCATTATCATTAGGCCTCCACCGATTTTATCCAACTATTACAATAAATTTTTACTCAATTTTAGACTGATGAGAAATAACGATTGTTCCTAGAGTAAAATGAATTTCCCACCCTGTTAGGCACAAATTTTAAATGCAAATAATTCGATACCTTTACCATCCGCACTATAACAATGAATTAAACGAATGAATGGGAGACTAATTAGTTCTGTTAATTAATAATTAATGTCATGTAATATGAATAACCCACTAATTGGAATGTAATTAATTAATCACTTATTACTGTAAACAATGATATATTGTTCTGTATACAATTATTATTGAATGGTATTGTGGGATATATTGCACGCGGCAACTTTGATTCTATTATATCGATTTATTTCAAAGCGGGTGATTCTAAAATTTAAATTCATCAGCCGTTTAAGAACAACATTGCATAACACTATGATAATAGCTGAAGGAAAGTCTCCCCTAAAAAGGCAAAAAGGTGTATCCCAAAAACATAACTTTTCAGAAATTGTATTCAAAGTTTAAATTGCAACCGTTTTGTTGTAAATGACTTTCTAATTGAGTACTTAATGACTGTTCATGAGCAGCAGTAAAAATAATGTAAAATATAGTATAAACCTTTTTACTTTCTCTTGCCTATATGAATATATAGGAAGGAAAGTATTGTTTTCATGTTGATTTTTCGAAATCGAGTTTTCACCGGATCTATACGTTTTCAGACCCCCTGAACAAAAAAAACATGTTTTTAGCGATTGGTCTGTGTGTGAACAGAATATCTCAAGAACGGAACATCGTACAAACTTGAAACTTGAAACTTAAGTTACATACCACTACCGGACCCGACATGAACATTTTCATCAAAATCGGTCAACCGGAAGTAGTAGTTTATTCGTATAATTTTTCCCTTTTTTGCGATTTTCTCAAAAACTAGTCCTACGATTTCTTTTAAAATCGCCTGGTTTACTACATTTTTTATGCTCTACAATATAGGGTAGGCGCCATGTTTGCTGAAATTCTGCTTGAGGCTGTTTTTACGTAAAAACATTTTCTTTTTAAGATTGCGGCTTTAATATGCATTTTAGCGCAAAACGTTATATAATAAAAGTTGTAGAGAATGTAAAATTCTATAACTTTTATTTCAAACAATTTTTGTATAACGCTTAGTTTAGCGGTAATTAGCGATTTTCTGTTTTTTTTCTCACGAAAACGTGAGAAAAATCGATTTTTTTAACATTTCGCTCTTAGTATGCATTTTACGACAAAAGTGTATATAATTAAATTTATAGAAAATTAAAAGATCTACAACTTTTGTTTAGAGCATTTTTCTCTACAGAGCTTAGTTTAGCGTGAAAGCGTGATTTTCCGTATTTTTAAGCCAAACTGAGTTCGATTGTCATTTTGCGTCATTCACTCATGATTAAAATAAGGTTATGTTTTTGAGGTTAGTTTTTGTTTATTTCTAATATTTTATTAATAATGTTAGGTTTATTATTAATTATTTGCATTGGCAAGAGAAAGTTGTGTGAGTGTTTCACACCAGATTTTTTTATGTTTTTTTTTTATATTTAATTTTCAGCATTTCATAGGCAAAAGGTATTATTTGAGCATACATCCTTCTGCCGTGTGCCTTTCTCTAAATGCAAATGATTATAAAACATACCAAAAAGAAGCATAAGCCATTTAACCCATTTTACCATTGACTAAAACTATTTTAACAACACAGTTTACCAACGTAAAAAAGTATTAATCGCACATACATCATATTCCCGTTTTATAGCAATGTGATTTTCAGTGTTTTCAGGAAGGAAAAATGGTGAAAAGAATTCATACATCTTTGTGCCAATCTTTAATTACCAATTTATTAACACATACACCATTTTGCCTCTAAAATTTCTTAAAATAGACGTACATACAGCTTTTTGCCATCATTGTATCTTGAAAACTATAACTCGTACAGACTTGGCAATAGGATTTTTGAAAAAAGCGCAAAAAATTACCTTAGAATCGTAAATAAAAAAAAACCGATTTTTTCACATATTTTTTCACATTCACGGGAGAAGTGTGTTCGAGAATTCTCGAGAAGGACCGAGATTTAAAAGGTGTTAATGTAATAATAAATAGGGTTTCTAAGAAATATAAATATAACGCACAAATGGGTACGTATAATATAGGTTGACCTATTGTTGTACGGCTACCTAAAAGAGTCGGGTATCTATTTACATAACTGGCTCTTTTTGTAACCATTCTATTAAGTTATAATGAGTTGTTTACGTTTTGTAAAAACTTGTAATTTTATTATTTCGAAAATCTCTGTCCTTCTAGTGACTTCCATAGCATCATGCATATAAAAATCCGCCGAGTTTGGTCCAGGCTCAGTCTCGATGTGTTTGTGATGATTCAGTAAACGAATTTCGTAGTGCGTAGTGATTTCACCCTTATTATGCATTTTACGACAAAAAAAGTGTAATCAAATTTATAGGAAATTAAAAGATCTAGAACTTTTATTTAAAGGATTTTTCTCTACAGAGCCTAGTTTAGCGTGAAAGAGTGATTTTCCGTATTTTTAAGCTAAACTGAGGTTGATTTTCATTTGCGTCTTTCATTCAAAATTAAAATTACGTTATGTTAGTGTTTTGTTTATTTCTAATGTTTTATTACTAATGTAAGGTATATTGTTAATTATTTGTATTGGCAAGAGAAAGTTGTGTGAATGTTTCACAGCTGATTTTATTTAATGTTACCTTAGGTACTAAAGAATAACCTAGAGGCTCGGAATTTATTCATTTATTTTTTTGTTAACTGTTCTTTTTCTGGATAATTGGAACTTTTTAATAGTTTACAAGTTTTTTTATGATTCCGTTTGTACTTTTTTTATTATAATTATTTTCATAAAGAATGAACTGTAAAAAAACTTTGGTATTCTTTCTATTAATAATTGGCCGCATTGGTTAATCAGACGATTCATTACAACTCTTCTTTAGATTTTTTTTCACTTTTTATTTAATACAGTATTTTATATATTTCTGTTTTCTTTGGGAAAATTTTCCTCCTCCTTTTCTTTATCCCCTCCCACCGCTCCTCATCATAACTACACCACTAACATTTCTTTTCATTCCTCATTCCAAACCATTGCCTTTTCCTAAATGTTCCTTTTTTACTTTCTCTTGCCTATATGAATAAGGAAGGAAAGTATTGTTTTCATGTCGATTTTTCGAAATCGAGTTTTCACCGGATCTACACGTTTTCAGACCCCCTGAACAAAAAAAAAACATGTTTTTAGCGATTGGTGTGTGTTTGTGTAAACAGAATATCTCAAGAACGGAACATCGTACGAACTTGAAACTTGAAACTTAAGTTACATACCACTACCGGACCCGACACGAACATTTTTATCAAAATCGGTCAACCAGAAGTAGTAGTTTATTCGTGTAATTTTTCACTTTTTTGCGATTTTCTCAAAAACTAGTCCTACGATTTTTTTAAAAATCACCTTGTTAACTTAATTTTTTATACTCTACAAGATAGGCGCCATGATTGCTGAAATTCTTGGTCAGGCTTTTTTCACGTAAAGAAATTGTTTTTTTTAAGATTACGGCTTTAATATGCATTTTAGCGCAAAAATGTATATAATTAAAGTTGTACAGAATGTAAAATCCTCCAATTTTAATTCCAACAATTTTTTGTATAACGCTTAGTTTAGAGAAAAATTACCTTTTTTCTCACGAAAACGTGTGAAAAATCTATTTTTTTTAAGATTTCGGTCTTAGTATGCATTTTACGACAAAAGTGTATTCAATCAAATTTATAGGAAATTGAAAGATCTAAAATTTTTATTTTAAGTATTTTTCTCTACAGAGCCTAGTTTAGTGTGAAAGAGTGATTTTCCGTATTTTTAAGCCAAACTGAGGTTGATTTTCATTTTTTTAATGTTTTATTACTAGTGTTAGGTTATATTGTTAATTATTTGCATTGGCAAGAAAAAGCTGTGTGAGTGTTTCACACCAATTTTTTCTGTTCAGCTGCTCTTTTCACTTTTTTTTAAATTACCAGCGAAAGAGCTTGCCAAAACTTATTAGTGTTGATCGAGACATGAATTAATTGATGCAAATTATAAATTATATGTATTAGTAAAAACTGCATAATTATCAATAAAAAAATCTGGCGTGACACACTCACAACTTTCTCTAGCCAATGCAATAAATGAGCAAGATAACCTAACATTAGTAATAAAACATTAGAAATAAACAAAAAAACTAAACTCAAAAGAACATAACCTTATTTTAATCATGAGTGAAAGATGGAAAATGAAAACCAATCTTAGTGTGGGTTAAAAATACAGAAAATCACACTTTCACGCTAAACTAGGCTCTGTAGAGAAAAATTCTTCAAATAAAAGATGTAGATCTTTTAATTTTCTATAAATTTCATAATACACTTTGTCGTTAAATGATATAACTAAGGCTGAAATATTAAAAACCCCATTTTTTACAGATTTTCCTTTAAAAAAAAATCAATAATTACCGCTAAACGAAGAGTTATACAAAAAAATGTTTTAAATAAAAAATGTAGATTTTTAAATTGTTTACAACTTTAATTATATACATCTTTGCGCTAAAATGCATATTAAGGCCGAAATCTTAAAAAAACAAATTTTTTATACGAGAGGGTAAAAGACATTCTGTTCGTAACCTGACCGGAAACGGCAAACAATTTTACACATAGCTCAAGGAGAATTAACTTACACTGCCGTATCTATACCGGTTGAGTAAGACTACCAACTTCGTGTCACAAAATAAAATTTCCCTTTCTTTAGAAAAAAATTACTAGACATTAACAATTGGGTAACACTACTAAAAAATTACTCATTACAATCCATTATCAGTAGTAGCCTAATCAATAGTCGAACTAGTTAACTTGGTAACGAGACTTAAATAATATTTTTTATAATTGACAAAAATTATATTTTAAATTATTACGTAATCAAATCTGTAAAATTTTAGTAAATATTCCAGAAATATGAAATAACATTAATTTATTTAAAACGTGAATTATAAGAATTAAGTAATTAATTGCATCAAATTAAATTTAAAAAAAAACACGGAAAATTTTATTACAAGGAAATAAAATTGAATTTACAAGATTCATTAAAAAATTCTTACATAAAAAAATGTGAATATAGTAAAAAAAATTGTTTAGTATGAATCATAAACTGACTCTTTAAAAAAATGTAAAGACGTGCTAAATATAATTTACAGCTTGTTATATGAATCTTGTTTTATTAATTATTATTATTATTATTATTATTTAATTTGTGTAACTGACTGTTTCACAAATAGTAAGACATAATTCATTTTAATAATCATTAATAAAATACGAAACATCAGTAATTACCCCTAAACTAGACTCCGTAGAGAAAAATGCTTCAAATACAAGTTGTATATTGTTTTTTTCTGCCCAGACCAGACAGGTGGAGTGTCAAATTATTTGCATCCAATCTGTTCGTTGCAGGGCTAAAACAAATAGTTCTGTTTCTTAACACATGGTCAGCCAATTAAATGACTGAATAATTTAAGAACAGAAGAGGTAGAGGTGTAAAAGACACTAATCAGAGTTATCTCCTCTGAAAGTAATGAATTTCATTATACAGCCAGACCCTGTGATGAATGAAGTGAAGGTGTCATTTGCAGAGTGGAAAATTTGTGCTTTTCAGAGGGCCCGGCATGCTGATAAGCGTACTTTTCCATTCAGTGAGGAAGGCAATGGTAAACCACCTCACTCCTCGTTTTACTTAGTAAAGCCTCTAGAGGTTCAAACCAGCTTTTCGGCTGATGACCTAAACAACAACAACTACATGAATCTTGTTTTATTAATTTAATTATTATTATTATTATTTATTATTATATTATTATTTATTTATTATTATTATTATTTAATTTGTGTAACTGACTGTTTCACAAATAATAAGACTTAATTCATTTAGGATAATCATTAATAAAATACGAAACATCAGTAATTACCTTTAAACCTAGGCTCCGTAGAGAAAAATGCTTCAAATACAAGTTGGCCTCCGGGCTAGCCCAGTCAGTCAGCTGGTAGAAAGGCGCTATTATTTGTTAAGTAACACCGGTTGGGCAAGCGACTTGGTATGGTGACCAGCTGAGATCCATCTATGAACAAACTCTACTGGGGGTCCCTGTTCAAACTCATGCCTAATACACTTCAAAAATACACCGGAAAGCAGCAATCAAATTGGGTAGTTGTCAATAGTGTACAGTTCCCGATAACAAATAAAAGCTAAAAAAAAAGAAAAATACAAGTTGTACATTGTTTTTATTTCCTATAACTTTAATTGTAAACATTTTGTCGTAAAATCCCTACTAAGGCCGCAATCTTAAAAAAATTTATTTTTTTCAAATTTTCATAGAAAAAAATCATTAATTTCCGCTAAACTAAAAATTTTGCAAAAGAATGTTTGAAAAAAAAGTTTTAGGTTTTAAATGTTCTACAACTTTTGATTATATACACTTTTGCTCTAAAATGCATATTAAACCCGCTATCTTAAAAAAAAAAATCAATTTTTTTTTACGAAAGAATAGCCTCTACAAGAATTTCAGCAGACATGGCGCTTACCCGATCTTGTAGAGCATAAAAAATGTAATAAATGAGGCAATTTAAAAAAAAATAGGAGCCATATTTGAGAAAATCGCCAAAAAGTGAAAAATTACACGAACAAACTACTACTTCCCGTTGACCGATTTTGATAAAAATGTTTGCGTCGTGTCCTCTTATGGTAGTTAACTTAAGTTTCAAGTTTAAGATATTTTGTTCACATACACACCAATCGCTAAAAAAATGTGATTTGGGTTCAGGGGGTCTGAAAACGTGTAATCCGGTGAAAACTCCATTTCGGAAAATCGACAAGAAAACAATACTTTACTTTTCTGTATATTCATACAGTGGAAGAGAAAGTAAAGACGACGAAACACAAACTTTTGAATTAAGTTTTATAAAAATTAAATTTAGAAGGCTTTGTTTAATGACAGATTTACTCTCCTCACTAGATGCCCAATGGTTCTAGTTTAAAGAAAAGTGGTGGGGGTTAGACAGTATCCAGTTTGGTACTGAAACCCAACATTGAACACTACTCGTGCGCAATTGTAATTTGTGAAAACAAAAGGTAGTTTTAGGGCTCCAAAAAATAGTTCTGTTTCTTATCACATAGTCAGCCATTCAGTCACATATGACTGAAGTCTGCCCATAACAGACAGGTGGAGTGTCAAATTATTTACACTCAATCTGTTCGTTGCAGGGCTAAAATAAATAGTTCTGTTTCTTATCACATGGTCAGTCAATTAAATGACTGAATCATTTAAGAACAGAAGAGGTAGAGGTGTAAAAGACACTAATCAGAGTTATTTCCTCTGAAAGTAATGAATTTCACTATACAGCCAGACCCTGTGGTGAATGAAGTGAAGGTGTCATTTGCAGGGTGGAAAGTGAGTGCTTTTCGGAGGGCCTGGCATGCTGATAAGCATACTCTTTCAACTCAGTGAGGAAGGCATGGTAAACCACCTTACTCTTCGTTTTTACTTAGTAAAACCTCTAGAGGTTCAAACCAGCCTTTCGGCTGTTGACCTAAACAACAACAACATGACTGAAGTATTTAAGAACAGAAAAAGTACAGTTGTAAAAGACACTATCCAAGAGTTATCACCATTGAAAGTAATGAATTTTATTATACAGCCAGACCGAGTGGTGAATGAAGTTAAGGTGTCATTTCCAGGGTGGAAATTAAGTCCATTTCAGAGTGCCTGGTATGCTGATAAGCATAATTTTCAAGTCAGTGAGGACGGCATGGTAAACTACCAAACTCCTCGTTTTACTTAGTAAAACCTCTAGAGGTTTAAACCAGTCTTTCGGCTAATGACCTAAACAACAGATTATCTACGTTTCAATAGATACAAATTTTTATTACTAATGTATTGACAAACCCACCGGGTTGGTCGAGAGGTAATGTCGTCGCCAAAATCAGCTGTTTAACAGCTGATTTTCGGAGACGAAGGTTCCTGGTTCAAATCCTAGTAAAAGTAGTTACTTTTATACGGATTTGAATACTAGACAGTGGTTGCCGGTGTACTTTGATGGTTTGGGTTCAATTAACTATACTCTCTCAGGAGTGGTCGACCTGGGTCTGTACAAGACTACACCTCATTTACACACCACACATATGATCCTCATCTCATTGGGTCATGGGGTTGCTTATTGTTCTGAATTGAACAGATTGCAACGTACACATATTAGGAATTACAAAGAAGAAAAATAATGTATTGACAGTAACGATTTCAGTTGTGTGTTGTTGTTTTTACACAATAGATAGCGCCAAAAGGAAGAAAACCCTATCACCATTCACATCCGAATTTCATCTAGATCTTTTTTAAAAACATCTAAATAAAATTATAATGGATCCTACTAAAAACCTTCTATGTTTCGCTAGAACAATCTACAGAATAATACAATAAATAAATAATTAATAATAATACATAACAAAACCTTTCTACCGCATTTCAAGGAACTACAATTGAGCTGCTGTTCCGAGAATTCTTTTCAAAAATATATATCTTGTTATACTTTTCCGTTTACACTATAGATAGCGCCCAAAACAGTAAGCAAAACCTATAATAATTCCCATCCGAATTTAAATTAGAACCATACTGAAACAACCCATTGGCTTAAATTCCTAAATACAGGAATTTTTTGTCAGCAGTCTCTCGAAAATTTTGATGCAGTTCTCCAAGCTGTTCTATATTGCGCAAGTCGTTTCATATCTACATACCTGTAACACCCTATATCTTTTGTAACTTGATTAAAATATTCTAACCTTTGCCTCCCTCTATAATTCACTTCCTCAATATAGGACAATAGACCTTATAAAACCCTACTACGCTTTGCTAGAACAATCTAGAGAATAATAGAAAAAAAACCACCGGGTTGGTCTACAGGTAAAGTCGTCGCCAAAATCAGCTGTTTAAACAGCTGATTTTCGGAGAGGAAGGTTCCTGGTTCGAATCCTAGTAAAGGTAGTTACTTTTATACGGATTTGAATACTAGCCAGTGGTTACCGGTGTACTTTGACGGTTGGGTTTCAATTAACCATACTCTCTCAGGAATGGTCGGCTTGGGTCTGTACAAGACTACACCTCATTTACACGTCATACACATCATCCTCATCTCATTGGGTCATGGGGTTGCTTATTGTTCTGAATTGAACAGATTGCAACGTTCACAAATTAGGGATATATATAAAAAAAATAGAAAAAAATTAATAATATGCATAATAAAACCTTTACATCGTATTTCAAGGGACAACAATCGAACTGCTGTTCCTAGAATCCCATTCAAAAACATTATCATTGTTTTTGTTAACAATACTTTACCTTTTACACTACAGATAGCGCGCAAAACAGTAAAATAAATCAAGTTACTTTTAGAATATCCTATAGTAATATATTTATGTCACATAAATGCGTTCCTTCATTATGAGGAAGTAAAAACTGTACTAATAAATAAATTAAAAGAGTTACGTAACATTATAGAATGAATGAATTACAACTATCTCGCTCGCTCTCTCTCTCTCTCTCTCTCACACCTTACAAGATCACTCTTTCTCTCTTAGCATAACTGTTGCATTGAGATTATAATGAACATGTTTTTTTTAAGGCACGACATGTAACATGACAAGGTTGCTCTGTTCGTCACATCATCTTTATGTTAAAACTACATAATATGTGCTTGCATTCACGTAGATAAACGAGTGAAAGTTGATGAAACATTAAAAACATATTTATGCATTTATTTATAGTAGTAGTAATAAAAACATTAAAAATGCATAATATTACATACTTAGTTAGATTATATCGTTAAATGTGATTTAATAATCCGGGCAATTAAATCTGAACCAAAGAGGTAAAGAGTGTTTACTCCAATTTTGACAAAATTGAGTTAAAACTTCCTTTAAAACCAGAAAAAAATCCTCTAACGCTTCAATTTTGTAGTTGATGTAAAAGAATTTTTGTAGAATCGCTATTGAATGTATTTTACTGATAGTCAAGTAAATTTGGCTTGAATTTGGTGTTTTATTTGTCTGTTACTAAACAGTAGGCTACTGGTAAATTCTGAAATTTTTTCATATAACCACTGTCTAGCATTCAAATCTGTATAAAAGTAATTACTTTTACTAGGATTTAAACCAGGAACCTTCGTTTCCGAAAATCAGCTGTTAAACAGCTGATTTTGGCGACGACTTTACCTCTAGATCAACCCGGGTTCGTCTAACATTAATAATAAAACATTAAAAATAAACAAAAAGCTAACCTTAAAAAACATAACCTTATTTTAATCATGAGTGAAAAACGCAAAATTAAAATCAACTTTAGTTTAAATTAAAAATACGGAAAAACACGCTTTCACGCTAAACTAGGCTCTGTAGAGAAAAATGCTCTAAATAAAAGTTGTACATCTTTTAATTTCTTATAAATTTGATTTTATACACTTTTGTCGTAAAATGCATACTAAGGCTGATATCTTTAAAAAATATCGATATTTTTACTTTATGTTTTCGTGAGAAAAATGAACAGAAAGTTGCTAATTACCGCTAAACTGAGCGTTATGCAAAAAATGTTTCAAATAAAAGTTGTAGGATTTTAAATTCTCTACAACTTATTATAGGTATACATTTTTGCACCACAATGCATATTAAAGTTGCAATCTTAAAAAAAAAACACTTTTTACGAGAAAAGAACCTCTCTAAGAATTTCAGCAGACATGGCGCCAACTATATCTTGTAGAGCATAAAAAATTGTGAAAATTAGGCGAGTTTAAAAAAATCGTATGTTTAAGTTCGGGTCCTCTACTAGTACCGAACTTAAGTTTCAAGTTTCAACTCCGTTCCGTTCTTGAGATATTTTGTTCTCACACACACACACACACGCACGACGCGCGCACACACACACACACCGATCACTAAAAACATGTTATTTTGGGTTCAAGGGGTCTGAAAACGTGTACATTCGGTGAAAACTCTATTTCGAAAAATCGACAAGAAAACAATACTTTCCTTTCTTTGTACTCACAGGGCAAAAGAAAGTAAAAAAGTAATTTTAATAGCTCAAAATATAAAATTTTTGACAAGAGCCTACAATATAACCTTTTTCGGATTCCGGTTCATATAATTTATGAGAAATATATTGAAATATTTAATTTCGTTTGAACAATAAATATAACAATATTATTATTATATGTATTGTTCAAACGAAATTAAATATATTTCCATTGAAAATGTTGATAAAGTCATAGTTGGGCGGATCACAAGAGATTAATTTAATTAAAATAATTGGTTGTTATAAATATATTGTAAAGGTAACCGTTTAAATTATCAAAATTGGATTTATTAATCTGGAAATACCATTTGGTTATACAATGGTCGCACGTAAATACAACCTACACAGTTGTTCCATACGTTCACATGAACGTTGGTTTTAGCTTTAACTGAAGGGTGCGTAATATTGATCGAAGAATGACTCACCCCAAGTAAAATAAAAGCAAAATAGGGGTGAGGGAAAAAAAGAGAAAGATAGAAATATAATATGAGAGAGAAAAAGAGGGTGCAATTGAACTAAATTCTAGTGAGTCACAGACAAAATAGACGGACAGGCAACCAGACGATCGTCGACGACTTGTTAAAGTGTCCGTGTTGTTAACCACTACAGTTTGACATGAAAACTATGATGTATTCGTTCAAAATGAATAGTCGTCATACCTCATCGACTCTCTCTCATTAAACTTCAAATTGTACAATATGTTAATCTGACCGATTTTGATGTTACTTACAGTAGGACTTCGATTATCCGTCAGTCATGGGACCGAAGCCCTGACGGATAACCGAAAAGACGGTTAATGGAGAAAGAGCGAAAAACATAGAAAAAAACACATTGTAATGTGTCAAAATGTTAATTTAATGTTGACTTCTGTACTACCAGAGAGTACACTATAAAGGCATACAAGCTGCAAACATTACAATACAAAATACACTAGGTAGCCTACAGTGCAGCAAAACTATTGTTTAAAAAAGTCTGTTAATTTCTTTTGTTTCAACACATTTCGGGATTTTTGGCTGCTATATCTCTTACTCTTCGAAGCAGCAACAGCTGAGTGGAATCTGCTTCAGTCTGTTGTTCAAACCAATCAATACATTTAGAAAACATTGATTCTGCTTCAGCATGGGTGATTGTTTTAGTAGTAGCGTCTTCTACCTCATGGTCGCTTTCGTGATTTTCTGCAGGATCATTAGGCTCCAAAACTCACTGAATGAGTTCACCATCAGAGACAAATTCAAAACCTGGATCTTGTTGGTCCATGTCGATCCATTCGCCAACACCGTTTATTTCAATATTTTCTCCCCCAGGTAGAGCCTCAAAAAGGTGTAAAATTGCCTCATTGTCAATGTTGTGAGTCTTTGTGTTATTGGCCTCTACATATGCAGAATAGGTTCAACCGCACAGACGAACACGCATTTGGTGAATCACGCAATAGTAGTGCTGCTGGCTGAATTTACAGGACCTTCACGGGCGCAAAGTCGGCTAAAAAGGCTGACGGTTAAGCGAGAAAGACGGTAAATCGGTAGACGGATAATCGAAGTCCTACTGTACTTACTGACTTACTCCTAAGCTCTACAGGCCGATGTGACCCTTGCCCTCCTCAACAAAGCCTCTCCAAATAATGCGATCTGCCGCCTGAACCTTCCAATTACGCACTCCAAGAATCCTATTCTTTGATCTGCCCTTATTTCTGACGTGGGCCTTGAGCCCCAAGAGACATCCCGGACAAGAGGGCGAGCAGTACACACTCCCAGGTCGACCGACCTGGCTCCAACTCGCCCTCGAAATTTTATATATTATAACTTAGACTAGAATTTTAACACTTTCAGCCTCAGACAAGTATTTTTAAGTTTTGGTAGTGGTCCAAGCCACTTGCAGGTTAACTGTGACAATAACAAAACTATGCACAATCAGCTGGTGAGAACGCAAAAACCACGGGCACAATGTGCTGCTACCTGGTGAATATTTTTCCAACCCAAGGTCTGAAATCTATTGCTAGAACCCAGTAGGAATTGTTCATACGTTTTTAAATACACAGAAAATGCGAAGCAGATACGTACACAGCATGCAGAACGTAACTATCACCCATGTATCAAATTGATACACACGGACTGATGATGAAACTTAACTGTGAATCATATTAGCTCACGCGGGCCCAGAGAAAACTCTTTCGTGAGGCAAATTGATACACATACGGCTGAAAGTGTTAATAAGGTGACTGTCGCCGTCACATTGTTTAATAACAGTTCTTGAGAACGGCCTCCAGGTCTATGTCTTCCGGCGACCAATTGGAGGGGAGGTGGTGGGAGTAATGCCAGCAAACCATTACAATTACCATTTCCACAAGCTTTTAGCGATTCTGTCCTCATGCATTCTTGACAAGTGCCAATTCCAATGTATTCTTCCAGCTTTAATGAACCTCACAATATCTTCACCATGCAGAAACTCATCAATCTCACAGTTCTTTCTTGATGTCCAAATTCCATTCTCGCATACAGGACCATTGATTCTTCTTATTACCCTTCTCTCAAACACTCTCAGTTTTGAAGCATAGCCAACAGTAAGCACCCAATCTGTCACCGGATGAGGATATTAAGTGACGAGTTTTACTTTTTGGTGGCCCTCAAAAGGGCCGTTTAAACGGTGGTCGTCTTGGCAAAGCGTCGGTGGTAGTCGTCGTGGCGGTCAGGGAGCTGGGCGACACGGCGTGTTGTCGTCCAGCGGAGACGTCATCTTCTTCCCTCGCAATAGTGCCTCGATGGCTCCTTAGTCGGATACGGTGGGCGTAAGTCTCAGTTGAGCAACCGCTGTGGGCATCGCTCGCGGCAGCGGGCGATGACGGTCCCGGTCGACGGCTTACGGTGACGGGTCGGCGAGCGGAAGCAACATCTTCTCTCTTGCGGGGTCGTCGATGAGTCTTAGGTGGAGTCCGGTAGCCGCGTACCGATGTAAGAAAACTCGTAATGCTGTACACTAGCGTGGAATGGAATCTCTCCGGGCACAATGGAGCGCTCTTTATATAGTCGCCGAGAGTGCTGTGGTAGGGGGCGGTTGTTGGTCTCGCCCTTGGCAACAAAGGGCTGTGTCGGTACGCCTACACAGGCCTACCGCCCCTTTTGAAACTATTGGAGATTGCCTCTGACGCTAAGTCGGAATCTTTGATAGCCGGCAGCATAGTACTAAATCAAAAGGAACGAAGGTGACACATCTACAAAATTTATAATTATGTACTCAACAATTTGCCCATAACAGGCAGGTGGAGTGTTGAATTATTTGGACTCGATCTGCTAGTTCCAGAGTTACAAAAAAACAGTTCGGTTTTTTATCACTGAAGCATAAGAACGAAGAGGTAGAGGTGTAAAAGATACTAGTCAGTTATCTCTTCTGAAAGTAATGAATTTTACTATACAACCAGACCCTGTGGTGAACGAAGTGAAAGTGTCATTTGGAAGGTGAAAAGTAGATTCTTTTCAGAGGGCCTGCACTGGCATGCCGATAAGCAAACTTTTCCACCCAGTAAGGAAGGGAAATGTAAACCACCTCATTCGTCGTTTAACTAAGTAAAGCCCCTCTAGAGATTCAAACCAGCCTTTTGGCTGATGACCTAAACAACATAGATAATTATAGGGAAAGAGAAAGTAAAATAGGATTGTTGTTTAGGTCATCATTCGAAAGGCTGGTTTGATCCTTTAAAAGCTTTTTTAAGTAAAACGAGGAAAGAGATAGTATACACTTACCATCCTCACTAAATGGAAAAATATGCTTATCAACATGCCAGGTCCTCTGAAAAGCATCTACTTTCCACCCTGAAAATGACACCTTTGCTTCATTTACCACAGGGTCTAACGGTATAATGAAATTCATTGCTCTCAAAGGAGATAACTGTGACTAAAATACTTTTTCACGGTTGATGAGCAGCTCTGCTGTTCCACGGGTTTAGACCAATCAGAACGTTTGCCAGCGTTGTCAGATTGTACAAATGTTCAGCCTGACAAACATTATGCGTGCATGCGCATGAAGACCGCCAGTAGTTCACTCGTGTCTTGCATCTCCTACTGAGCACATCGATTATAAAGCGCGTTAACCCTTTATACGTCCTGTGGTAAGTATACTTACCAACGGCAATAAGGTCGATTTTTTAAAGAATAAACTATGCAGTTGAACCCTATTGGCATTTTATGGTTTTATAGATGTTCTCTTGTAAGTAGGCTATCCACATATTGAAATTAGCGTGCAGCGACCATTTGCTTTGTGAGTAATACGAATGTGGTAAGGATTCATACTAGCGTACCCTACAATGTTTTTTTGTTGTTATTTTTGTACAGTGCTTAGAAAATTCTAGGTTTTTACGGGAAAGCAAGAATTCATGGTAATATAAAGTTAAGATAAGTTATCCGACACATTTTTCCGTTATATACAGGGCTACAAGTTGTTTTAACAAGGATTCTTACCACTAAACATTATTTGATTCCCATTTCAATAAATATTCCTTGGTAAGTATACTTACCAGGGCTCGACATAAAAAAAAGAAATATCTTACTGTTCTGGCAGTAGAAGTACATTATTCAAGTTCCTATAAAACAAAATTTAACATTTTACAACATGTATATTTTCCCCGGAGTACTGCCCTGTAAAGGGTTAACATGCAATATTTTATAATATAATCAGTTGGTTGTACGTTTATAGGTTATAATTCTGCCCATAACAGACAGGTAGAGTGTCAAATTATTTACACTCAATCTGTTCGTTGCAGGGCTAAAATAAATAGTTCTGTTTCTTATCACATGGACAGCTAATTAAATGACTGAATCATTTAAGAACAGAAGAGGTAGAGGTGTAAAAGACACTAATCAGAGTTATCTCCTCTGAACGTAATGAATTTCGTTATACAGCCAGACCCTGTGGTGAATGAAGTGATGGTGTCATTTGCAGAGTGGGAAATATGTGCTTTTCAGAGGGCCCGGCATGCTGATAAGCGTACGTTTCCACTCAGTGAGGAAGGCAATGGTAAACCACCTCACTCCTCGTTTTACTTAGTAAAACCTCTACAGGTTCAAACCAGCCTTTCGGCTGATGACCTAAACAACATGATTCGTACAGAGAAAGAGAAAGTACAAAAGGATTGTTGTTGTTGTTTAGGTCATCAGCTGAAAGGCTGGTTTGAACCTGTAGAGGTTTTACTAAGTAAAACGAGGAGTGAGGTGGTTTACAATTTCCTTCCTCACTGAATGGAAAAGTACGCTTATCAGCATGCCAGGCCCTCTGAAAAGCACATATTTTCCACTCTGCAAATGACACCTTCACTTCATTCACCACAGGGTCTGGCTGTATAGTGAAATTCATAACTTTCAGAGGAGGTAACTCTGACTAGTGTCTTTAACACCTCTACCTCTTCTGTTCTTAAATGATTCAGTCATTTTATTGGCTGACCATGTAATAAGAAACAGAACTATTTTATTTTAGCCCTGCAACGAACAGATTGAGTGTAAATAATTTGAAACTCCACCTGTTTATTAAAGGTAGTCAATATTTATTATTTTAAGTTAATTATGGGCAGACAAAAGGATTCCAAAGTAATATTAATTGTACAAATAATAATTAGAATACTATTAGTTTTTTTAAGAATCTCATTAATTTTAAAGTAAATTAAAAATATAATAATAAATAAAAAGTTTACGTAAAAATAGTTAGTCTTTAATTTCCATATCGTTTTGCGATTTCTTCAATGTCGCATTCACCTGTTGCTATAGAAACAAGGCTCTGTTATCAATGGAGGCTCAAAGCGCGTTTGGAAATAGGTTTGAGTTATATACGTTTAGAAAGAGAAAGAGATAGTTACATGGGTAGAATGAAGGGATGGAGGGGTTGCCTTTGCGTCGTCATCATTGTAGAGGGTACATTCGGCGTCTAAACTAACGCGTCGACCAGCTGTCCGCCATTCCATTGCCGTGTTGTCATGGCAACCAGTGTCAGCGTACTTTGTTCACCCTTGACGACAGACTAATACAGACGGCCAAAAAGACGGATTATTGTTGACTTTTTGTCAGTGGATCGTGGTTTTTTCTATTTCTATATTTATTTATTTGTTCAATTTTTTTTTTAGTATTATTTAAATGTCAAGTGTTTGCAAATATCGATGTTAACAGTATCGTACTGTTTGATAATATTGACTTTTATTAACGTTTTTACTTTCTCTTGCCTATATGAATATATAGGAAGGAAAGTATTATTTTCATATCGATTTTCGAAATCGAGTTTTCTCCGGTTCTATCCCCGATTTCACCGAAGCGCCAATCCATGCACTGGAAGAGCCGAACTTCACCGAAAGCCAAAAAAGCTCGAATGAGCAAGTCAAAATTTAAAACAATGATGATTGTTTTTTTTTATATCCATGGGATTGTGTACCTTCACTGGGTTCCTGAAGGTCAAACAATTAATCAATATTACTAACTTGAGGTACTTTCTGAACTACGTCAAAAAGTAAGGAAAAAACGCCCCGAAATTTCGAAGGACAAATCATGGGTTCTCCACCAAGACAATGCGCCAGCTCATTCCGCGTTATCTGTCAAGAGGTTCCTAGCCATGTACAGCATGTCTGTGTTAGAACATCCACCTTATTCACCAGATCTTGCACCACGTGACTTCTACCTGTTCCCTAAGGTGAAATCTGCATTAAAAGGGACAAGATTAGAGTCTGTGGAACCTGTAAAAGAGAAAGCGGCACGTGTCCTGAAGGAGCTAACAGAAGATGACTTCCAGTACTGTTTCCAACAATGGAAAGTTCGCATGGAGCGTTGTAGGGATAGAGAAGGAGTGTATATTGAAGGTGACAATTCTTTTTTGTGTACGTTGCAATCTGTTCAATTCAGAACAATAAGTAACCCCATGACCCAATGAGATGAGGATGATGTGCATGACGTGTACATGAGGTGTAGTCTTGTACAGACCCAGGCCGATAATTCCTAAAAGAGTATGGTTAATAGAACCCCAACCATCAAAGTACACCGGCAACCACCGTCTAGCACTCAAATCCGCTACCTTTACTAGGACTATAAACTACCTTTACTAGGATTTGAACCAGGAACCTTCGACTCCGAAAATCAGCTGTAAAACAGCTGATTTTGGCGACGACTATACCTCTAGACCAACCCGGTGGGTAAAGGTGACAATAAGTGATTATATATAAAATAAAAATAAATTTTTTACGTCAGTCTCGTTATTTAATAGCCACACCTCGTATATAACCGAAAATACGTTTTTAAAACTTTGTCTTCATTCATGTTTTAAATACATAAAAACACTTGCGAAATCTTTACTAAGTTCTAATAATTTTTACCCACCGGGTTGGTCTAGAGGTAAAGTCGTCGCCAAAATCAGCTGTTTAACAGCTGATTTTCGGAGACGAAGGTTCCTGGTTCAAATCCTATTAAAGGTAGTTACTTTTATACGGATTTAAATACTAGACAGTGGTTACCGGTGTACTTTGATGGTTGGGGTTTAATTAACCATACTCTCTCAGGAATGGTCGGCCTGGGTCTGTACAAGACTACACCTCATTTACACGTCATACACATCATCCTCATCTCATTGGGTCATGGGGTTGCTTATTGTTCTAAATTGAACAGATTGCAACGTACACAATTAGAAATAAAAAAAAAAAAAAAAAAAAAGTTCTAATAATAATTTCTCTTAATTATATTACAAAAGTACTTAAGTGCGGAAGACAGTATTATTGTGTTATAAATGTACACATCTGAATGTGAATGTTATGTATGAAACAGATCTCCTTTTAACAGACCGTGTTGGCATGCAGGCATAATGGCTTATATTCAGTTAAGTAAATAAATATTTTGATGACAATGAATAAATCTATTTGGCGGTTGTTTAATATATTTATTTGTCAAATAACATTCGTTGAAAATTTGTGCAAACACTGGGTGTTTCAAAACTTTTAAACCTACTGTTGTTGTTTAGGTTATCAACCGAAAGGCAGGTTTAAACCTCTGGAGGTTTTACTATGTAAAACGAAGAGTGATATGATTTACCTATGCCTTCCTCACTGAGTGGAAAAGTATGCTTATCAGCATACTGGGCTCTTTGAAAAGTAACGGGTGATTCAAAAAGAGCGCCGGTTTTTAAACGGCTGGTAAATTTTTGTTTATCGGTTGGCAACATTGTTAGACCTCATTTCTATTTCGGAGAACATTCCGAATGACGATTCAGTTGTAGTTTCTCTTGTTCGCAGTGTAGTACTCTCGCAGTCTGTGTCTAACCATGGAGAAGTTTACTATTGCACAACGAGTGTTAATCGTCAAAACATTTTACCAGAGTGGAGAGAGTTATGCGGCTACTGTCAGGCGACTTCGCGGTACTCTAGGACGTAATGAAGCACCGAATGAATCAACAGTTCGCAGGCTCATGAAAAAGTTTTTTGAGACGGGTTCAACAGTCGACCTTAAAAGTTCTGGACGTCGTCGTTCTGGCCGAACTGAGCAGAACGTTGCGTTGGTTCGTGACGGTGTGGCTGTTAGCCCAGCAAAATCAATACGTCGCCGTTCTCAACAATTGGGTTTACGATGTTCTTTTGTACGGAGAATTCTTCGGTACGATCTCCAATATCACCCGAATAAAATTCAGTTGACGCAACATTTGAAAGTGGCAGACCACCAGAAGAGACAACAGTTTGTTGACTGGGTATTGAGAAAACGGCAGGATGATGACACCTTCGCAAACAAAATAATTTTCAGTGATGAGGCGCACTTCCACTTAAACGGTTTTGTTAATAAACAGAACTGCCGTATGTGGGGTTTAGAAAACCGTCGCGTGGTTAATGAACGGGAAATGTATGCACAGCGAGTGACAGTTTGGTGCGGCTTTTGGTCGGGCGGTGTCATCGGCCCTTACTTTTTTGAAAATCAAGAAGGACAAGCCGTGACAGTAAATGGAGACCGATACCGTACGATGATTAGGGAGTTTTTGTGGCGTCATTTGGATGGAATGGACATTGACGAGTTGTGGTTTCAGCAGGATGGTGCCACCTGTCACGCTGCACGAGAAACAATGTTGTTGCTCCGTGAACGGTTCCAGGATCGCATCATTTCTCGTAATTCCGACCATCAATGGCTACCAAGGTCGTGTGACTTGACGCCTTGTGACTTTCCTCTTTGGGGTCATCTGAAGTCATTGGTGTATGCCAATAAACCCGGAAACATCAATGACTTGAAGGAGGAAATTCGACGGGTTATCGGGCAAATGGAAGTCGAAACTTGTCGTGCAGTAATATCCAATTTCATGGACAGAGTTGAAGCGTGCCAGCGCAGTAGAGGAGGACACATGCATGACATCATTATTCATACATGAAATCGCAAGGTAAGATGAACTTGTTGATGTATTTATTTTCAGTTTTTCAATAAAATAAATCTCTTAATTTGATATATCAAAACCGGCGCTCTTTTTGAATCACCCTATACATATTTTCCATCCTGCAAATATATTAACGTCACTTCATTCACCATTAGGTCTGGTTTTATAATAAAATTTATCGACTTTCAGAGGTGATAACTTTGATTAGTGTCTTTTACACTTCTACCTCTTCTGTTCTTAAATGATTCACTCATATAATTGGCTAACCATGTGATAAGAAACAGAACTATTTTTTGTAGCCCTGGAACTAACAGATTGAGTGCAAATAATTTAAAACTCTTCCTGTCTGTTATGGGTTTAATATGTATTGGAAAGTAGATTAAACAATTTAGCGATTATATATATTTTTCTCATCAAAATCGTGAGAAAAATGCATTTTTTAATATTGCAGCCGTAGTTTCCATTTTAAGAAAAAAAAAGTGTGTACAATTAAAGTTATAGGATATTAAAAAATCTACAACTTTTATTACTAGCAATTTTTATACAGAGCTTAATTTATTGTCGTCAATTAGTGATTTTCCGTATTTTTACTTTCTCTTGCCCGTACGAATATATAGGAAAGAAAGTATTGTTTTCATGTCGATTTTTGAAATCGAGTTTTCACCGGATCTACACACTTTAAGACCTCTAAACCCAAAAACCTGCTTTTTTAGTGATTTTTCTGTGTGTGTGTGTGTGTGTGTTTGTGAACAGAATATCTCAAGAAAGGAATATCGTACGAAGTTGAAACTTGAAACTTTAGTTAGGTATTACCAGAGGATCCGACACAAAAGTTTTTATTAAAATCGGTCAACCGGAAGTAGTAGTTTATTTGTAAATTCTTTACTTTCCAGCGACTTTCTCAGGAATGGCTCTTACGATTTTTTTAAAAATCGCCTCATTTACTATATTTTTTATGCTCTACATGATAGGGTAGGCACCACGTCTGCTGAAATTCTAAGGGATTCTCTCGTAGAAAGAAATGTTTGTTTTTTTACATTGCGGACTTAGTATGTATTTTAAGACATAAGTGTTTACATTGAAAGCTGTAGAAAATTAAAAAAGCTACAACTTTTATTTTAAGCATTTTTCTCGCCTAGTTTAGCGTGAAAGAGTGATTTTCCGTATTATTAAGCCAAACGAAGGTTGATTTTTATTTTGCATTATTCACTAATGATTAAATAAGGATATGTTTTTTAAGGTTAGTTTTTTGTTAATTTCTAATATTTTATTACTAATGTTAGATTATATTGTTTATTATTTGCATTGGCAAGATAAAGTTGTGTGAGTGTTTCACACCAGATTTTTATGTTCTACGAAGGAAAATTTTCTTGTATACGAGGCGTGTTCAGAAAGTAAGTACCGTTTTAAAAAAAACAAGTACAACAATTTTTTTCAACGCAATTTTATTTCTACATGAAAGCCCAAACCTTAACAATTTTTCGACATAGTTTCCACCGATGTTCAAACACTTGTCGTAGCGGGTGATTAATTTGTCTATACCCTCTTCGTAGAAGGTTCCCGCCAACGAATGTAGCTACGACTCCTCGGCAGTTTTCACTTCATCGTCGGTTTCAAAGCGTTGGCCGCCTAGCTTGCGCTTCATGTGCAGGAACAAGTGGTAGTCAGACGGTGCCAAGTTCGGGCTGTAGGGCGGGTGATCGAACTGCTCCCAACGAAATTGTCGAACCAATGTTTGAGTGTCACTAGCGGTATGGGGCCGAGCATTGTCATAGAGCAACACAATTCCGTTACTGAGCATTCCTCTCCGTTTGTTTTGAATTGCCCGCCTTAGTTTTCTTAAGGTTTCGCAATACCTTGCCGCATAAATGGTTTCACCTCTTGGGAGAAAATCAATCAGCAAAACACCTTTCCGATCCCAAAAGACAGTGCACATGATTTTTTGTGCAGACATTGTCGTCTTGAATTTTTGTTTCTTCGGGGATTGCGTGTGTCGCCACTCCATTGACTGCTGTTTAGATTCCGGTGTAACATGACGGACCCAAGTTTCATCACCTGTCACAATTTTGTTTAAAAATTCCTCACCATCATCACTGTACCGTGTGATAAAAGTCAAAGCATTTCCGAGTCTCTTGGTTTTGGGCACGTCAGTGGCGGGAACCTTCTACGAAAAGGGTATAGACAAATTGATCACCCGCTACGACAAGTGTTTGAACATCGGTGGAAACTATGTCGAAAAATTGTTTAAGGTTTGGGCTTTCATGTAGAAATGAAATTGTGTTGAAAAAAAATTGTTTTACTTGTTTTTTTTTAAAACGGTACTTACTTTCTGAACACGCCTCGGATTAAGCCTAGCTTTAAGAGATTTTCAACGTACATGAAAAGTTGAAAACAACCTTCAACGTGAAAAAAATATGCGGGGCACCCAGTTAAATAATTGAATAAACAACATACAAATATATATTGATTAACAGAGTATTATATTGTATTGAAATACAAATACATTTATTTCTCTTTATTAAAAGAATACACATTCATGAACACCCTTTGTTGAACCTAACCTCAAAGTGCTGTTATTGCGGGCAGTCATTGTTTTAATTACATGAAAAATCCTTTCCCCGTTGTTTTTCCTATTGGTCAGAATAAATGGATTGGTAAATAAACAAACGTAGGGAAAATATACCTACAGAGAATAAATGCAAATCAGTTGTTGAGAACCGGGATATAATCCTCTGGGAAAAAGAAGGAAAGAAAATACATGAAAAGCGAAAATTACTGATTGATTATTATTTGTAAAATTATTCGGTTAGATAATGACCGATCTACCGTAAAATTGGGGTAAAAAATTCATTGGTTTTACTTAAATTTAATTTAAAATTAAATAATATGGTGTGCAACAATCACACAACTTTCTCTTGGCAATGTATACAACAACTAATGATGTTTATTTAGGTCATCACTTGAAAGGCTGGTTTGAACCTCCTTACTAAGTAAAACGAGGAGTGAGATGGTTTACAATTGCCTTCCTCACTGGGTGAAAAAGTATGCTTATCAGCATAGCATGCCCTCTGAATGATTTTACGTATTATCAAGCCAAACTTAGGTCGATTTTAATTTTGTATCATTCACTCATGATTAAAATAAGGTTATATTTTTTGAGGTTAGTTTTTTGTTTATTTCTAATTAGCTAATGTTAGGTTATATTGTTCATTATTTACATTGTCAAGAGAAAGTCGTGTGAATGTTTCACAACAATTTTTTTTTAATACGCTGTTAGCCTCCGGGCCAGCCCAGTCAGTCAGCTGGTAGTGAGTCGCTATTATTTGTTAAGTAACACTGGTTGGGCTAGCGACTTTGTATGGTGACCATCTGACAGCCATCCGTGAACAAACTTTAGGGTCCCTGTTCAAACTCATGCCTAATTCACGTCAAATAATACAACAAAGCAGCTATCAAATTGGGTAGTTGTCAATAATGTACAGTTCCCGATAACAAATAAAAGCTAAAAAAAAAGAAAATTCGCTGATATGTCCGTGACGGCCTATATATTACGTAACGTCTGCGTCTGGTCGCAGCCGGTCATCTGTACTTGCGTGTGTGTACTTAATAATTTTAATGTGAGAGGTCTATAAACGTCCTTGACAGAGGCAGTTGACCTTGGGTTCATGTGTTTTTCTCTTTTCTTTTTATTTATATAGATATACCTATATACTTAAGATTACCTGAAACATTACTTTTTGCAAGCTTCTTGCGTTTACGCGTGCGAAAATTGTTTGTCTGTACTTTATTACAGTAACTTACAGCTTGTTTGATTTTTAAAAAATTTATTTCAACTAGAAAAAACAATTATAAATTTACAATTTTTAATCACGGTTTTGTTTTTTTAAATCAAGTTCTGTTTCTTATCACATGGTCAGCCAATTAAATGACTGAATCATTTAAGAACAGAAGAGGCAGAGGTATAAAAGACACTAATCAGAGTTATCTCCTTTGAAAGTAATGAATTTCATTATACAGCTAGACCCTGCGGAGAATGAAGTGAAGGTGTCATTTGCAGAGTGGAAAATATGTGCTTTTCAGAGGGCTCGGCATGCTGATAAGTGTACTTTTCCACTCAGTGAGGAAAGCATGGTAAACCACCTAACTTTTCGTTTTAATTAGCAAAACCTCTACAGGTTCAAACCAGCCTTTCGGCTAATATGTTTCATTTCTCGATTACCGAGACAGCTGAAATTGTAGAAATTATGCATTAAAGTTACTTAAGGCCACGACGCTGATTTACTAGCTGCTAGTAGACTAATACTGGCGTCGTGGGAACGAAATTCAGCAGCTAGTTTAGTTCAAGCGCTAGTATTCACGAGCATCCTAGTAAACTAGCTCGGTGTGAACGTTTGGAAAAGTAGCTAGTTACTAACAAGCTGCAGTACTAGCAGCGCGTCTCTCATGGCTGTAGGCAATTTAAAAATCTTGGGTGAAACACTCACACAACTTTCTTTTGCCAATGCAAATAATTAATAACATAACCTAACATTAGAAATAAACAAAAAAAACTAACCTCAATGAACATAACGTCATTATAATCATGTGTGAAAGACGCAAAATGAAAAACAACCTCAGTTTGGCTTAAAAATACGGAAAATCACTCTTTCACGCTAAAATAAGCTCTGTTGGGAAAAATGCTCTAAATAAAAGCTGTACAGCTTTTAATTTCCTATAAATTTTATTATAAATATACACTTTTGTCGTAAAATGCATACTAAGACCGAAGTCTTAAAAACTTCTTTTTTTACAGATTTTCATGAAAAAAAACTGACTTCACATATTACCGCTGATTGGGTTAGGTTATACTGTTCATTTTTTCAAGCTAATAAGCAAATTTTATAAGATGAAACAAATTAATGGGAAATTTTAATTTTAATCAAGAAATCAATGACAGAAACTACAAATGACAGCAAGAAACGGTTTTCAGATTCGTAATACACACACAAAATTAATGGGCCTGGATTAGGTTTGAAGTTCCGCTTTTGACCAAAAGAGGCATAAAACCGGAAGCCAAGAAATAAAAGTCGCAATTCGGAAACAAAAATAGTGTCTTTCAATTTCCGGTAGTCAAGAAATCAAAGGCAGAAACTACAAGAGATAGCAACAAATGGTTTTCGGTTTCGTAATCTACAAAAAAAAAGTTATTGAGCTTGGATTGGGTTTGAAGTTTCGGTTTTGACTGGAAATGGCTCAAAACCGGAAGCCAAGATATCAAAGTCAGTATTTGTATACAAAAATAGTGTCATTCAATTCCTCTTAAAGAGTAGATACTGAAATCACTAATGGTTTTTACCATGAGTGAAAGGTAGGCCTTTCTAAAATTTACCACCTGCCATGAGAAGCGTAGTTTCATAAATGGGATTTTTATAATTAGATTATTTAAATAACACAATTAAATACTTAACAAAAACTTTTGTTATATAAATTAAAATTCTGTAAAATTTTTAATTATTTATGTATAGAAATCCTTACATTTTGAAGAGGTATAATGGCACGTATAAAACAAAAGAGAGAAGACTTAAAAACAAGTGTATACAGAAATAAAAAGAGAGAAAAAAACACAGGTGGTTGAGGTTATTAGGTACGTAAAGCAAGAGATACATAGAGCGGTATAATAGTTGACAGTAGCGCAGTCAAGCGGTGTAACTTGGAAATAACATTGTTTAATATAAAAACACGACGTTCTATTCTTGAATAATTTAGTTTTCTGCGTACTTCGTACACGTATTTTTTATCTATTAATATTTAATGAGAGAGAAGGGAATGCTTTTTTTAAGTAACAGAAAAAAATTGCAAAATTAAACCTAAGAATAGTTTGCTTTCCCCTTCATTCATTTTAATATTGCATTAAAGAATGACGAGTTAGAACATAACCTCAAAATCCCTTTCATGAGATGACAGGTCTTATGGCTGGGAGAAATTTTTTAAAAGGCTTTCCTTAGATTTATGGCAAAAATTATTAGTGATTGATGAATCAACTCTTTAAGAGGAATCGAATGACACTATCATTGTTACCAAATTTCAACTTTAAATTCTTGACTTCCGGTTCTGGGAAACTTCCGGTCAAAACCGGAACTTCAAACCCAATCAAAGCCCACGAAATTTTTGTGTAGATTACGAATCTGAAACCTGTTTGTTGTTACCTCTTGTATAGGTATCAGACGAGCTAATGTCCCATAGCCGAGCGAGTGAGAGGGAGATATGTGGCATAACTACGCATGCGCTCAAAGGTCTTTACCGTTAAAATCCAAATCTGAAAACATGCTACAGTCGTTATCTTGCTTGTTAGTTTACTGCATGCATAAACGCTTGCTCACGACAATGAGTAAAATTATACGACAATGTTATTGGAACGGCGCGTGTGGCTTGTGCGAGTGAGAGCGTTATGCATTCTCTCACTCTCAAGGCTAGGGGACATTAGTTCACCTGAATATTATAGTTTCTGACTTTGATTTCTTAACTTCCGGTTTTGGGACACTTCCGGTCGAAACCGGCACTTTAAACTCAATCCAGGCCGACTACTTTTTGTATAGATTACGAATCCGAAAATCGTTTGTTGCTATCTTTTGTACTTTCTGACTTTGATTTGTTGACTTCCGGTTTTGGGCCACTTCTGGTCGAAACCGGAACTTCAAACTCAATCCAGGCCTACTACTTTTTGTGTAGATTACGAATCCGAAAACCGTTTATTGCTACCTCTGGTAGTTTCTGACTTTGATATCTTAACTTCCGGTTTTAAGCCTCTTCCGACCAACACCTGAACTTCAAACCAAATTTAGGCCCACTACCTTTTATTGTAGATTAGGTAAAATGCCCGTTCTTCGAACGGTTTTCTTGGTGCTGTGTACAGTCTGTTGGTGTACCGAGTTCGATCTTTGTCAGGTCTGATATTCTTTCATCATTCATTGTTATCTATTCGTACCTCCTTTCAACGTCAGCATTATTATTAATGACAAAACAAAATAGTTGGACGTGAAATAAAAGCGAGATCTAGGTGTTTTTAAATCAAGATACGCAGCGCTTTATTATTTCCAGAAGCGTAGTTAATTATTTTACATAAATAAATGTAAATGTAAATTTACTATTTATAAAGAGCAATGAAAATTAATATTTTGAAGTTTAACTCACAAATCTGTATGTAATGTAACTGCAGGTAATTTAATTATTCGCTACAGAGCAATAAATATTGAAATGAAAGGTAAATCACAATTCGAACACTCCACGATGGTTAACTACTAAGGTGACTGTCATTCGCTTTTGATAATGTGGCCGAGAACGGGTGTGTCGTGTAAGGTTGGGTAGAGGTGGAAGGGGTCGGGTACAGAGCTTCGGAATGAATACCAGCGGCGCGTAGACCTACCTATGTTTATTGTTCTGTTTATTTTGTTTTCTAAAATATTGCTATGTTTATTATTATAAAATTTGTAATATCTCCGTTATTATGCATAAAAATGAAAAACTTTACATAATCAAACTTATTTGTTTTTAAACGTTTCGTAATTTCGATTATACAGAGTTATTCTATTCTAAATGATGGACCCAATTTTATGAACTTGTATCTATTTAAGTATCAATTCAAAATGAACAATGAATACACAATTAGAATGAGGAAGTTTCAAAGTATTTTTACACACTTATAAATGTTCAATGTGTCCCGCACAGCAAACATCTAAACGAAAGCCAAACTCGCCCTTCATACGAGAAAGTGTATCTCCTGTTACTGAGTGCACCGCAGCAGTGATACAGTTCCGCAGATCGGCCAGAGTTATTGGTAGAAGTGGGATGTAAATTGCTTCCTTGACATCAACCCCATAAGAAATAGTCACATAGGGTGAGATCAGGAGATCTCGATGGCTAGTAGTGTAGAGCCAGGTCTTGATTTCCCCTACGTCCTATCCAGCGAAGAAGAAGGGACTGATTCCAAAAGTTTTGAACATCGAGGTGCCAATGGGGCGGAGCTCCATATTATTGGAAAATGAAGTCCTGTGAATCTTTCATAACTTGGAACAGCCATTGTTGCAGCATGTCCAGGTATGTCATTCCAGTCACAGTTCTTTCCACGAAAAAAATTATCCGGTAAACCTTTGTACGAGATAAGGCCAGAACACATTATTTATCTTTGGCGAGTCTCTTTCATGTTCCAATGCAATGGCGGCTGGCAGCCCATTGGTGCGAGAACTCTAGCGACCATTTCTGCAACTACCACCGCCCAATTCAGGGAGCCGATCTGCGGAACCGTATCACTGCTGTGGTGTACTCAGTAACAGGAGATACGCTTTCTCGTGTGTAGGGCGAGTTTGGCTTTCGTTTAGATGTTCGCCGTGCAGTACTAGGGGGACACATTGAACATTTTATAAGTGTGTAAAAAAAAACTTTGAAACTTCCTCTTTCTAATTGTGAATTCATTTATGCTTAAATAAATAATACGAATTTATAAAATTGGGTCATCATTTAGAATAACGCTGTATAACATTTTTTGATAGATTGACTTTTAACAGAGATATTCACAGTTTACCCCTCACTCTGAACTCCCCCATGAATTGGTGACATTAAAAAAATCATAGCCTATTTTCATTTCGATAGTGTCCAGAACCTAAATACCGAAATTCATTGAATTTGGTTCAGTGGTTCTTGCGTGACACCATAACATACAAACAGACAAATAGATAATTAAACAGACAAACAGACAAAATTCAGTTTAACTTATTTTCGGTGATTACTTAGGTGATTTGGCGTAGAAACAAAATTTAGGGAATTTTGAAAAATTGTACAACAAAATCACAATTTCATTTATACAGGTTGTTGTTTAGGTCAACAGCCAAAAGGCTGGTTTAAACCTCTAGAGGTTTTACTAAGTAAAAACGAGGAGTGAGGTGATTATTGTCTTCCTAAAAAAAATTTCAGCAGACATGGCGCCTACCCTGTCTTGTAGAGCATAAAAAATGTAGTAAATAAGGCGATTTTAAAATAAATCGTGGCAGCCGTTATTGAGAAAATCGCAAAAAAGTGAAAAATGACACGAATAAACTACTACTTCCGGTTGACCGATCTTGACGAAAATGTTCAGGTCGTACCCTGTACTGGTATTTTATTTACTTAGGCTATTTAAAAAAAATATATACAAAATTTTAAAGACTTTTTATATTAGAACCAGACCAAACCAGATCGATATAAAACAAAAAGTTTTGTGATAACTTAAACCTATTTGTTTTATTTATTTCAGTAGTTTATTTAGAACACAAATTTTTTTATAAAAAAATTTAGTTTAGTAGATTTACTTATTGAGTCAGACATGTTAACTTTTAAAGTCACGCAAATTTTAGTATAAATAACTTATATTTGTTATAATGATACGGTATCAGTTTTTAAAGAAAAAAAATTTAATCGATTTGTTAGAAATTAGTTTGTGAATTTTATTTATACTATAACAAAAATAACACCCACGATTTAAATTTAAATGTTTCTTACAAAAAACTTTTATTAAAAAAAAAAATAATTTATCTATTCAGTCATGAAGACATGTTTCTCTGACATGAATGAACAAATTTCTGTAACGAATATATTATTATTACAGTACGATTCAAATAGTATGACAGTAAAATTTATTTTAGTAGACCACTACTTCCTAAACGCAGTAAAGCAATATGGCAATATGGCAGTATATAATGGCTTCGTAGAGAAAAAGTGTACACAATCTTTTTTGTGCCTCTCCCAAAGTACCTCAAGGCCATGTAGCTTAAGTTGCCCTTAACCTACCACCTGTTCGTTGAGAAAACTCAAAACACTAACATTTCGGCTTTTAGGGCTTGCCGTTTTTATGTTTTTCTTTCCTTACACCTTCACAACGGATTTTTCCTGCCCATAACAGACAGGTGGAGTGTCAAATTATTTACACTCAATCTGTTCGTTTCAGGGCTAAAATAAATAGTTATGTTTCTTATCACATGGTCAGCCAATTAAATGACTGAACAATTTAAGAACAGAAGAAGTAGAGGTGCAAAAGACACTAATCAGAGTTATCTCCTCTGAAAGTAATGAATTTCATTATACAGCCAGACCCTGTGGTAAATGAAGTAAAGGTGTCATTTGCAGAGTGGAAAATATGTGCTTTTCAGAGCGCCCGGCATGCTGATAAGCATAATTTTCCACTCAGTGAGGAAGGCAAAGGTAAACCACCTCACCCCTCGTTTTACTTAGTAAAACCTCTACAGGTTCAAACCAGCTTTTTGGCTGATGACCTAAACAACAATTACGGTTTTTTCGCAAATGTTTGTTGACAAAACGTTACACATACCCATAGAGTCACGAAGAATTTATTAAAGTTTAGATCAGGGTCCTATGGTGATTGCTACCCTAAAAAATTTTTAAAAATTTTCTAAATACAAATAATCTTTTAATGGCATGTTATTTAGCGAATGAAATTACATAAAAATTTGGTAACCCGAAAATTTTCAGGTCGCATGAGAAAACGAAAAACTCAAAGTATCATACATTCAAACCTCAACATTCAAAGTTGAAATTTTGAACATTAACTTTCATATCTTCAAATACCAAAATATTGTGATCCACCCAACCCCTTTGGGGGCCGAACTTCACCTTGTATCAAATGGCTCTGATCCACTTATGAATTCTGATCCACCTACCCCTCTATCGCCGGCCGCGTTGGCGATGTTGGTAACGCGCTCGCCTCTTATCACGCGGTCTTGGGTTCGAATCCTACTCGGGCATGGCATTTTTTCATACGTTACAAAAAATTCATTTCATCCTTCACCGTCTGCATTAGCAGCAATTTGCAAAACAGTCGGACGTTAAAAAAAAAAAAAAAAAAAAAAAAAAAAACCCTCTGAGGCCGAGACACGTAAGCAGCGCGAAGCGCTGCTGGAGTGGCGAATTATTATTACAGTACGATTCAAATAGTATGACAGTAAAATTTTTTTAGTAGGCCACTTGCTAAAGCAGCGTTCTCACAAGTCAAGTTAAGTTGTTCAACAAAAGTTGAATGGGACTTGAATCAGTTTTGGTTAATACGTTTCAACTGAAATGGATCAAACCACTGAATTTACCGAGTCTAGGGACAAGCATCAACAAATACATGCGTTGTTCACGTGATATTTGTACTGTCGGTTGTCTAACTGACGCCGGGGCTATTGGATAATGAACCGCACTTACGTAAAAATAATTCCTTTCTTTCCTTCTAAAAATTTAACAAATTTTCATGTTCTATGAAATCTATGATCTATTTTCATTAAAAATAACTCGCACTGTTATGTTAATCTAGGGATAATGCAACGATGACTGGTGTTATTTTTTTTTATTTTTTATTTTTTGGTTTAACGTCCGACTGTTATGCAATTACTGCTAATGCAGACGGTGAAGGATGAAATGATTTTTTTGTAACGTATGAAAATATTATGCAACAACCAAAATAACTGAACAACCAACCGCCTTCAAATAAATGAATTGATCTTGTTGCGAAATTACAAAAAAATCCTTGATTGATATTCATGCTTCTTACATTTCCAACAAAAAAAATAACGATTTAATAATATTACTTCGATAAAAAATTATAAATTCCATAAACCCAGGATTGTTACAAATACTTAACGTACACACGTTCCACTGGATAATTAGTTGTATCCTGAAATTAGTGAAGAACCATCAAGGCCCATGATATGTTTATACAGCTCTTTGTCCTACTTGAAACTCACACAAGATATAACCTTTGAATTCCACACAAAAGAAATTGTTGTCACCGGATGGTGAAATTATGCGGCGTGGGAAAACCTTAAATGGTTTGGGGCCCTGAAAAGGGCCATTTAAGTGGTGGTCGTCTTGGCGGGAAGAGTCGGTGGTAATCGTCGCGGCGGTCGAGGAGGTGGGCGACACGGCGTGTCGTCGTCCAGCGGAGATGTCATCTTCTTCCCTTGCAGTAGTGCGTCGATGGCTGTTAAGTCGGAATCCGGTGAGCGCAAGGCTCGGTCGAAGGACCGATGTGGGCAATGACAGTCCCGGTCGATAACGGAAGCATTATATGATATATAATGAACAGCCAAAAACAAAACAAATTAAATATATCACTCACCTCAGAGTATTACATTTATTCTAGATCTTTCGTCTCTCTCGGAGACATCATCAGGATTAAAATACACACACTAAACACATAAAACATAAAACCAATTATGGTCGAAGACCACGTCAATTATTTCCTATAAAACGTGCCGCGCGCGGTTATTCGGCCGAATGACGGTATGATCATTTGTTCCAGGGTTTATTTCTTATCGCGACTTTGTAACAATTTGAAATAATTTGTCGTTATCAAAGTCTGTCTGGCTGTTCGGAAGCATTATCTTCTCTCTTGCGAGGTTGTCGACGAGTCATCGTTGAAGTCCAGAAGCCACGTGCCGATAGTGTCCATCCGCTCGAAGCTGTACAGTGGTATGGAATAATTTCAGGCTCAGTGAAGAACTCTTCATAAAGTCTCCAGTACGCAGCGTTAAGGGGCGGTTACTAGCACTCTGCAGTGCCGACACAGACCTACCGCCCCTGTCGGAACTATTGGCGGCGTCCCTTTGTCTGTAGTCGGAAACTTTTTCGCCCTGGCGCACAGTACGAAATCAAAGGAGGCGACGGTGACAGAATGATAGTTCTAAAGACAATCCGGTTCTTTAGTAGTACGTAACTTAAATTCCAAGTTTCAACTTCGTACGATATTCGGTTCTTGAGATATTTTGTTCACACACACAGACCAATCGCTAAAAACCTGTTTTATTGGGTTCAGGGGGTCTGAAAACGTGTATATTCGGTGAAAACTCGATCTCGAAAAATCGACTGTTTTTTTTAATTAATTAATTTATTTATTGTAACTAGTCTTAGACTCTATATAAAACAATCATATGTCCAGTTCTATTATATGGCTCTGAAACGTGGAGAATGACCAAGAGGAAGAAAAAAAGCTGATAGTGTTTGAAAATAAAGTCCTGCGCAAGGTATATGGGCCCACATATGAACAAGGAGAATGGAGGAGAAAACACAACAAGGAAATTAGGGACCTCTACAGTAACCCAGACATTGTAAGTGAAATAAAATGTAGGAGAATGCGATGGGCTGGGCACGTGCTAAGAAGAAGAGAAGAGTCCAACCTGAAGAAAATATTAGACCCCAACCTCACAGGAAGGCGCCCCCGGGGAAGACCTAGACAAAGATGGTGGAAGCAGGTTAAGTCCGACATGGAGAGACTGGGAGCTACAGAGAGAGATGCTGAAGATCGAGCGACATGGAGGCTTTTTGTTGGTGCGGCTAAATATCACCTCCGATATAGATGGCCATGGGAGTAAGAGTAAGTAAGTCTTAGACTAACGAACAATTTTATTCAAACTTAAACTACCTGAAGATTACATTATCATAAAAGAAATAAAACCCAATGGTTACTCTTATTTTCTAACAATAATAATTATTTAAGATATAACTAATGTTACTCTTACTTTTAAAGATTAGTATTTCCTAATTCTATTCTTACTATCTATATTAAATTTACCTAAGTAGACTACAGCTACTGGATCTTCCCATATCCGGACGTATCTACAAACTAATTTTTACACTCTCTTGCTTATACGAATATATAGAAAGGAAAGTATTGTTTTCATGTCGATTTTTCCTGTAGTCTACTTACAAAATTCGACATGAAAACAATACTTTCCTTTTTATATATTCATTTAAGCAAGAGAAAGTAAAAATTAATTTGTAGATACGTCCGGATATGGTAAGATCCAGAAACAAAAGTTCCGAATATGACAGGTTTTACAGTGATTTCATATTATTTGAACACATTCCGAGTTATATACTTGAGTAAACAACAGCTGCCATAAGAGAATGACGTACATTTTAACAAAGAACAAACTAAAATACAGAGAGAGCATTGGAGCACATTTAATAGTATGTAGGCTACAAGTTAAAGAGAAGGATCTCATTAAAGAATAACTAAGATTTTGTTACATGAACTTCAGCTACAAAAGCTACGCCATTTAAACAATGCGAGTTACCCTCTCATAACCTCACCCCTTGTCTATTTCATATATATATATATATATATATATATATATATATATATATATATATATATAGTACATATGATGTTTTATCTAACCCTTTCTGGAGAGAGAATAACGTATACGTAAAGTAGAAAAGCGCCATCATGCAGTCTAATCTTTAACTCAACCCATAATACGGAAGGCCTAACTCTTTATGATTGTAATACTTGTTGCTTTGTTTGTTTGCCTGCTTGTTTAACATACTTAAACAGATAAGATGAATAAATTATTTCATTTACCATTAATAAATGTTGAAATAGAAGCACCCAACCAACCAGATAAACCAATAAAAAAATCTGGTATAAAACACTCACACAACTTTATCATACCAATGCAAATAATTAACAATATAACCTAATAAAAGTAATGTCACCGCCACCCCTTCTAATTAATCATTTACTGTGTTGCCGGCTTCAATACATCTTCCGACCTTTGTCGGCGCGGTGGGCCCTTTGACGGTATACCGACAAACCTTTCGGCTCCGCACCGACAGAGGCCTTTGTCATCAAGGCCGAGCCGGTAGCCGCTCTCTACCACAGTGCTCTCGGCTACTATATAAAGAGCGCTGCACTGAGCCGAGCGTTTTAATTCCGATCAAGACACCGAGGGATTCACTTTCACCAGACAGCATCGACAAGACGTCCACCACGGCACACGGCTGCCAGACTCTAGCGAAGACTAATCGACGACCCCGCAAGAGAGAAGATGATGCTTCCGCTCGCCGACCCGTCACCGTAAGCCGTCGACCGGACCGTCATCGCCCGCTGACGCGAGCGATGCCCACAACGGTCCCTCGACCGAGCCTTACGCCCACCGGACCCGACGAAGCAGCCATCGACGCACTACTGCGAGGGAAAAAGATGATGTCTCCGCTGGACAACGACACGCCATGTTGCCCACTCCTCGACCGCCACGACGACTACGAACGACGCCTCTCCAAGACGAACACCGCTTAAACGGCCCTTTTCAGGGCCACCAAACAAATAAGGTTTTTACTTGCCACTTAATGACACCATCCGGTGACAAGTGAATGATGCAAAATGAAAATCAATCTCAGTTTGGCTTAAAAATACGGAAAATCACTCTTTCACGTTAAACTAGGCTCTGTATAGAATAATATTCTTAAAAAAAGTTGTAGATATTTTACTGGTAACGCGCTAGTTGACGATTGCGCCTATCATGCGGAGGACAGTATACTATCGATCCTACTTACATCGGCCAACCCGAAAGCATACGACATGTATCAAGCGTGTAACTCAAAATGTAACAACCACAAACACTTCAAGAAATGAAATTCAGTTCATGACCTGTCACACTAAATAACTAAGGAGTAATGTAATTATTTAAAGAAAGTGAATTCTTTAAAATTCAATTGCAATTACCATAATGTTACAACTCGTTATAGTAAAGTAAAATTGTAAACTTTTATTTAATTAATTCACATATAGTTATTTAACACAATTATTTGACAAGAACTAAAAACTAACCTTTACAAACGACAACAATGAACATGAGTTTATGAAAATAAGTTATTAAACATTGAAAATAATACAGTTCACACAATTAATAAACGATAAAATAAAATAGACAATATCCCTTACCAAATTAAACATTAAATAACAATGTCTGCTGACAAAATAACAAACTTCACCGTAACGAAGAATCCCGTACAATTTAGACCACTAACACGTCAGCCATTCCAACCGCGGCCGCGTCCCAACAATGGAAACCTTCGTTTTTATATTTAACCAGTCAGCTGTTTATGAGAAGCTGATTTTATTTGACCAGCTGATTTTATTTTCGCCACTTCATTATAACAATAACTTTACTGAAAATAACGAAATATGAAAACCCTAAAAATACAATAACATTTTGACATTACCGTAAAACTAGTATTACTCACGATAATAAGCTCGCATCGACGGAACTCACGGACTAACTAGTCTATCACTACAAATGTCAGAGTGCCGTATTTCAGTTCACTCGTGATGACCAAAAAGGATACTAAATATAGCTTAGGTCTAGTATTATGGCTTATTTAGAATAAATGTTTATTATTTAGGATAATTATTAAGAATCGATAAATAATACAATGGGATGTTTATAAAACGATGTAGTTGTAAACATAATAAATCAATAAAAGTAAAACTACAACATGATGTCATGGTTAGAGCTGTCGCTATGATATATTTAGAAAAGCACATGTAGTAGCACTTCCACCCCCCGCACAGACCAGTCTTATTCTCGCTGACAATCGTCAACTTATATTGCGTTACCATTAATTTCCTATAAATTTTATTATGTACACTTTTGTCGTAAAATACATAGCTACTAAGGCTGAAATCTTAAAATAAAATCGATTTTTACAGATATTCAAGAAAAAACACGGAAAATCACTAATTACCGCTAAAATAAGCGATTAAGATCATCATTTAAGAACAGAAGAGGTAGATGCGTAAAAGACACTAGTCACAGTTATCTCTTCTGAGTGTAATGAAGTTCATAATTATACAGCCAGACCCTGTGGGGGATGAAGTAAAGGTATCATTAGGAGGGTGGAAAGTAGATGATATTCAGAGGGCCTGGCATGCTGATAAGTATACTTTTCCACTCACTGAGGAAGGCAATGTATAATAAACCACCTCGACCATCGTTTAAAGCCGCTAGAGGAGTTTGTATAAAAAAATGACACAACTAAAGACCTGGAAGTCACCTGAAAGAACGAAAATACGATTATAATTTTAAGATTCAATTTTTTTTAAGTCCGGCTGTTTTGCCCATAACTGCAAATGCAGACGATGGAGGAAGATAATGAAAATTTGTGATGAAAATGCCGACCAGAACTTGAACACACGACCACTGGGTTAGAAGATATTTGTGCTGACCACTGAACTACGAGCCGGCCATCCAGGTTTTTCCGCACACATGGTCCGAATGAACCAATTACTGCTGGACAATAAGTTCCGGTGTTCACAAAAACAGATTTATCTTTATTATGGTACAATGGATTTGACTGCCCATAACAGACAGGTGGAGTGTCAAATTATTTACACTCAATCTGTTTGTTGCAGGGCTAAAATAAATAGTTCTGTTTCTTATGACAAGGTCAGCCAATCAAATGACTGAATCATTTAAGAACAGAGGAGGTAGAGGTGTCAAAGACACTAGTCAGAGTTATCTTCTCTGAAAGTAATGAATTTCAATATACAGCCAGACCCTGTGGTGAATGAAGTGAAGGTGTCATTTGCAGAGTGGAAAATATGTGCTTTTCAGAGGGCCCGGCATGCTGTTAAGCGTACTTTTCCACTCAGTGAGGAAGGCAATGGTAAACCACCTCACTCCTCGTTTTACTTAGTAAAACCTCTACAGGTTCAAACCAGCCTTTCGGCTGTTGACCTAAACAACAACAACAATGAATTTGAATGCAAGACAGTGAGTGGTTGTGGTGGGTGTACTTTGATGGTTGGGGTTCAATTAACCATACTCTCTTAGGTTCACAACAGGCAGAGATGCCTAATTCTTGAAAGAAGAAGAAGAAGGAGGAGAAGGAGGAGGAGGAGGAGGAGGAGGAGGAGGAGGAGAAGGAGGAGGAGGAGGAGAAGGAGGATAAAGATAAGGGGGAAGAGGAGGAGGATAAAGATAAGGGAAAAGAGGAGGAGAAGGAGGAGTAAAAGGAGGAGGAGGAGGAGAAAGAAAAGGGGGAGGAGGAGGAAGAAGAGAAAAAGGAGCAGCAGCAGGAGAAGGATGGAAGAATGGTCGACCTGGGTCTGTACAAGACTACACCTCATTTACAAGTCATACACATCATCCTCATCTCATTGGGTCATGGGGTTGCTTATTGTTCTGAATTGAACAGATTGCGACGTACACAAATTAGGGATTACAAAAAAAAAATTATGGTAACTTATAAGAGGTGTTTATTTCATCAAAACTCCAAAAACAGCCTATCAAATTATATTAATGTTAAAAATTTTCCATTTCTATTGTATAAGAAATTAAAATAGGTCTGGTATTTTAAATATTAAATCATTTCTAAAAAAAAAAATGAAAAATTTTATACAGAACTCTATTGTTTTCAAACTTATTTTGAAACAATTTGGAACGTGCGAATCATGTTTCTGTAAATGTAATCTGTATTGGTGGTCCAATAGAAATATAATTACATTGATTTTCTATTCATGCGTGTCTGTATTGATAGCAAAACTATTTACGTAACATTATATGAAATGAATTGAAATGATAATACACATGAAGAGGATGAAAATGACAGTTGTAGGCTCAATGCAAATGAATACACAGGACGATACAAAATAAACAATAATATTTTATCACGCTCAATTGAAACGGATAAAATTCATGAGTAAAGTGTATAGGAAACCGGACTGATACCTGTGGGGAAACCGATTAGAAAAATCTTATTGAAGTCCCGTTGTTTTACTGAGTAAATAGAGAAGTGAGGTGTGTTACGATTCCCTTCCTCACCGAGTGGGAAAATATGCTTATCGGCATGCGAGGCCCTCTAAAAAGCATATATTTTTCACCCTGCAAATGATACCTTCACTTCATTCACCACAGTGTCTGGGTGTATAATGAAATTCATTACTCTCAAACGAGATAACTGTGACTATTGGCTGACCAAGTGATAAGAAATCGGTGATATGAAGCACCGATTTCAGCAAATATGCGGAACTATCCACTGCAGTTTAAAAAATAGCACCAGCAAGAACACGAGAGTGAGATTTTATAAAACATTAGCAGTGCCGACCCTGCTCTGTGACATTGAAACTTGGGTGCTATCAATGCTAGAGGAGAATAGATTGCAAGAATCTGAAATGAAATTTGTTCGATATAGGCCTACGTATGGGTGTAATAGAAAATATCGTCGCAAGAATAACGAGATAAGTAAAGAACTCAACATCTTCTGTATAAACGATAAGGTATCTCAGAACAGAATGCGGTGGTTAGAGTATGTGAACAGAATGAGGGAGGATAGGATACCTAAGCAGACACTGGGCTATAAGCCGGAGGGCAAGAGAGAACGAGGACGCCCGAGGAAGAGATGGGCAGATTTGAGAGGTTCAGAACAGGCAGAGATGCCTAATTCTTGAAAGAAGAAGAAGAAGGAGGAGGAGGAGGAGGAGGAGGAGGAGGAGGAAGAGGAGGAGGAGGAGGAGGAGGAGGAGAAGGAGGAGGAGGAGAAGGAGGAGAAGGAGGAGGAGGAGGAGGATAAAGATAAGGGGGAAGAGGAGGAGGATAAAGATAAGGGAAAAGAGGAGGAGAAGGAGGAGTAAAAGGAGGAGGAGAAAGAAAAGAGGGAGGAGGAGAAAAAGGAGCAGGAGGAGGAGGAGGAAGAAGAGAAAAAGGAGCAGCAGCAGGAGAAGGAGAAAAAGGAACAGGAGGAGGAGGAGGAGGAGGAGAAGTGATAAGAAACGGAACTATTTTTGTAGCCCTGGAACTAAAAGATCGAGTGCAAATAATTTAACACTCAACCTACCTGTTATGGCAAATTTATATTCTAAAAAGTATATTCTAGTAATTGTAAAGGGGTCTACCAACCAGGCAGTCATGCTTGTAAGTGTTAAGAGAGCGAAGGAGGGTCGGACCGGGTTCATCAAAAAGGTGCAGACCTTGGATTTGAAGTGTGCAAGGCAAGTATGCAAGGCTCCGTTAAAAAAAAGTTGAAATAGCCCATGACTGAACTATTTAAGAACAGAAAATGTAGAGGTGTGAAAGACACTAGTCAGAGTTATCTCCTTTGAGAGTAATGAATTTAATTGTACAGCCAGACCCTGTGGTGAATGAAGTGAAGGTGTCATTTGCGGATTGGAAAGTAGCTGCTCTTCGGAGGGCCCGGCATGCTGATAAGCATACTTTTATACTTAGTGAGGAAGGCAAAGGTAAACCACCTCACTCCTCGTTTTACTTAGTAAAGCCTTTAAAGATTCAAACCAGCCTTTTGGGTGATGACCTAAACAGACAATTTTCTTCTTTTTTCTTGTTTTTTTTTTTTTTTTTTTGGTTCAACGTCCGACTGTTCTGCAATTACTGCTAATGCAGACGGTGAAGGATGAAATGGTTTTTCGTAACGTATGAAATATGCCGTGCCTGAGTGGGATTCGAACCTAAGACCTTTAAAGATTTAAAGATTTAACAGACAATTTTCGTTTTTTTCTGTTTTTTTCGGTTTAACGTCCGACTGTTCTGCAATTACTGCTAATGCAGACGGTGAAGGATGAAATGGTTTTTCGTAACGTATGAAATATGCCGTGCCTGAGTGGGATTCGAACCGAAGACCGGAACAACAGACGAGTGGATGAAAGAAGTATGTGGAAACATCTTACCAGAAGAAGGGATAAGCTAATGGAGCATTTCTTAAGACATCTAGGTATTGTTCTATCAATAATGGAGGATAATATTGAAGGATAGAATTATAGGAGGAGGCAAAGGTTAGAATATTTAAGGAAAGTACAACAGATGTAGGGTGTTGTAGGTATGCAGATATGAAACGATTTACGCAAAATAGAACAGCTTGGGAAACTGTATCAAAACAGTAGAGAGACTGATGAGAAAGAAACAAATTTTATTTAGCAGCCGAAAATATTGTGGGAAATTGAAGGAACCCAAAATTGAATGATCACTTATGTAACACCCGTTATATAATCAGAGACGTACTAAACAGGCAAACACAGTCACCCACACATCATAACAGCTTCGTATAAAATGAGGCCTAAACACCCACGTTGTGTCGTCACAACAAACAATCCGATTAATTGCTTACTGTTTTTTAATTTTCGTTAATTTATTATTTACTTTGAGAACAAAATTTAATTAAAAATATCAATACATAAATTTTGATGTATTGATGAAAAGCCTTTGAAATAAAAAAGAGGTTTTTTTGTCATCAGTCTCTCGACTGGTTTAATGCAGTTCTCCAAGCTGTTCTATCTTGCGCAAGTCGTTTCACATCTACATACATACCTGTCACACTCTACATCTTTTGTAATTTGCTTTACATATTCTAATATTTGCCTCCCCCTACAATTTACTCCCTCAATATTACCCTCCATTATTGATAGCCCAATACCTGGATATCTTAAGATATGCCCCACTAGCCTATCCCTTCTTCTGGTAAGATGCTTCCATATACTTCTTTTTTCATCCACTCGCCTAAAAACCTCTAAATTACTTATTTTGTCCACCCACCTAATCTTTAACATTTTCCTGTAATACCACATTTCAAAAACTTCTATCCTCTTCTTATCTACAGCCCCTATCCCCCAAAAAACAGCTTACTGACTACAAACATTGATTTACAGATTAGGAAAACATTATGTTTAAAGTGCAGCTTTATACGGGAGTGAAACGTGGGCGATAGGGGCTGTAAAGGATGGAAGCTTTTGAAATATGGTGTTATAGGAAAACGTTAAAGATTACGTGGGTGGACAAAATAAGTAATTTAGAGGTTCTTAGACGAGTGGATAAAAAAAGAAGTATATATGGAAGCATCTTACCAGAAGAAGGGATAGGCTAGTTGGGCATATCTTAAGACATCCAGGTATTGGGTTATCAATAATGGAGGGTAATATTGAGGGAGTAAATTGTAGAGGGAGGCAAATATTAGAATAAACAAAGAAAATTACAAAAGATGTAGGGTGTTACAGGTATGTAGATATGAAACGACTTGCGCAAGATAGAAAGGTTGGAGAACTGCATCAAACCAGTCGAGAGACTGATGACAAAAAAAAATACCTACGTATATAGATAATCAATCTCCTGGATTTCACACTATCAGAAATAAAAGAGAGGTTATGTTTCTTTATAAGATATATTGTAGGTTGGCGTACAATACCTACGTTCAAATGTCAAGTTACTAAAACATCGTTTATTTTCGATCTTCTGTAGGAAAAGGGGCTTTATCTTTACCCAAGTCAAAAGAGGTTATGAGTGTATCTCACAGAGAATTTAATGCTAAAACAAAGATATTTTTACTTTTTATCTTTATTTATAAAAATCTGGTGTAAAACACTCACACATTCTCTCGACAATGCAAATAATGAACAATATAACCTAATATTTTTTGAAAGATTATTTTCAATTCCTAGTATGTGTACGTTGCAATCTGTTCAATTAAGAACAATAAGCAACCCCATGACCCAATGAGATGAGGATGATGTGTATGACATGTAAATGAGGTGTAGTCTTGTACAGACTCAGGCCGACCATTCCTGAGAGAGTATGGTTAATTAAACCCCAACCATCAAAGTACACCGGTAACCACTGTCTAGGATTCAAATCCGTATAAAAGTAACTACCTTCACTAGGATTTGAACCAGGAACCTTCGTCTCCACAAATCAGCTGTTAAACAGCTGATTTTGGCGACGACTTTACCTCTAGACCAACCTAACATTAGTAATAAAACATTAGAAATAAACAAGAAACTAACCTCAATAAACATAACCTAATTTTAATCAAGAGTGAATGATGGATGATGAAAATCAACCTCAGTTTGGCTTAAAAATACGGAAAATCACTCTTTCACGCTAAACTAGGCTCTGTAGAGAAAAATTCGCTAAGATTTGTAGATCTTTTAATATCCTATAAAGTTGATTATAATACACTTTTGTCGTAAAATGTATATTAAGGCCGATATCATAAAAAAATTCATTTTTTACAGATTTTCATAAAAAAAACAGTAAATCACTTATTACCGCTAAACTAAGCATTATACAAAAAAATATTCGAAATAATATTTATAGATTTTTAAATTGTCTACAACTTTTATTATATACACTTTTTCCCTAAAATACATTTTAAGGCCGCAATCTTTGAAAAATAAATTTTTCTACGAGAGCACAGCCTCCTCAAGAATTTCAGCAGTCATGGCACCTATCCAATCTTATAGAGCATAAAAAATTTAGTAGGCGTAATTGAGGTGATTTTTAAAAAAATCGTAGAGCCGTTTTTGAGAAAATCGCATAAAAGTGAAAAACGACACTAATAAACTACTACTTCCGGTTGACCGATTTTGATGAAAATGTTCGTGTCGGGTCCTCTAGTATCTAACTTAAGTTTCAAGTTTCAAGTTCGTACGATGTTCCGTTCTTGAGATATTTTGTTCACATACATACTGACACAGACACATACACAAGCGCGCGCGCGCACACACACACAGACCAATCGCTAAAAACTTGTTTTTTGGGTTCACGTGGTTTGAAAACGTGTAGGCCTATATCCGGTGAAAACTCAAATTCGAAAAATCGAAATGAATACAATACTTTCCTTTTTTAAGGTTTTTAAGATTGGGATCTTAGTTTGTATTCATTTAACGGAAAAAGTGTAAGAAATTAGACAGATATTTCAATAAGAAGTAATCGGTACATTTTGTTGTTGTTTAGGTCAACAGCGGAAAGGCTGGTTTGAACCTCTAGAGGTTTTACTAAGTAATAACGAGGAGTAAGGTGGTTTACGATTGCCTTCCTCAATGAGTTGAAAGAGTATGCTTATCAGCATGCCAGGCCCTCCGAAAAGCACTCACTTTCCATCCTGCAAATGACACCTTCACTTCATTCACCACAGGGTCTGGCTGCATAGTGAAATTCATTACTCTCAGAGGAGATAACTCTGACTAGTGTCTTTTACACCTCTACCTCTTCTGTTCTTAAATAGTTCAGTCATATAAGTGGCTGACTATGTGATAAGAAACAGAACTATTTTTTTTAGCCCTGGACCAAACAGATAGAGTGCAATTAAAATAACACTCCACCTGCCCGTTTTGGGCATAAACATTTTGTTACTTATAAAAGACAAAATTATTTGATTCACCGTTTGTAAGATTATACATAAGAGATTTGGGTAACAAAAATGACAACAGTAGTTTTTTTGGTACTTCACGGGTAGAAATCAACAACAAAAAAAAAAATTGATATTCCTAAATACTGTAATCATTAAACTGCAATTTATCATAAAATTACATAGTAGAGATACCTTAAAAGTGTAGAAAAAAAGGAATTCCAAAAAGAGCAAGAAAGCATTTTGGTAGAAGGAGGTAGACAGGAAGATCGTCTGGAACACAGAACACCCCGCAGCCTTGTGTGATTAACTGCCTAAACATCTATCCTACCCAGAACTCCCTCTCAAACCCCTCATCTAACTCTCTCTCTCTATTCCTTAACGTCTGAACTAACTCAACCAGGGCTACACTGCAACCAAAATGATCAGTTCGTCAATAGGTTTCTCTATATACTTCCTTTAGTTTTTTTGTAGCAGTTTTACCATGCATGGTCTCTAGTTTCTACAAAAACTATCATCTGCTCATATTACTTTCCTTTATACACACACAAACACAATATCTTTTTTCCTGTGTTTTGTAACACAAAGAACATGAATTTAATGTCAAGGGTGATCAATTTTATGAAAAATTAAGTTTAGTTTATCTTGTGTAATATATTAAATTCTGTTTGATTTTATTAGTTTCTCTTGCCTATATGAATATATAGGAAGGAAAGTATTGTTTTCATGTCGATTTTTCAAAATCGAGTTTTCATCGGATCTACACGTTTTCAGACCCCCTGAACCCAAAAAACATGTTTTTAACGATTGGTCTGTGTGTGTGTGTGTCTGTGTGTGTGTGTGTGTGTGTGTGTGTGTGTGTGTGTGTGTGTGTGTGTGTGTGTGTGTGTGTGTGTGTGTGTGTGTGTGTGTGTGTGTGTGTGTGTGTGTGTGTGTGTGTGTGTGTGTGTGTGTGTGTACAGAATATCTCAAGAACGGAACATCGTACCAACTTGAAACTTAAGTTACATACCACTACCGGACCCGACAGTAACATTTTCATCAAAATCGGTCAACCGGAAGTAATAGTTTATTCGTATAGTTTTTCACTTTTTGTGATTTTCTCAAAAACTGGTCCTACGATTTTTATTAAAATCGCCTATTTTACTCAATTTTTTATTCTCTACAAGATAGGGTAGGCGTCACGTTTGCTGAAATTCTTGGTGAGGCTGTTTTCGCGTAAAAGAATTGTTTTTTTAAGATTGCGGCTTTAATATGCATTTTACCGCAAAAATTTATATAATAAAAAATGTAGAGAATTTAATATTCTATAATTTTTATTTCGAACATTTTTTTGTATAGGTAACGCTTAGTTTAGCACAGAGACACAACAGAGACTTAACAGAGACACGAAAGACACAACAGAGAACTTAGAGACCTTTATAGGGAGCCAGATGTGGTGTGTGAGTTCAAGTGTAGAAGAATTAGATGGGCTGGGCATGTTTTAAGAAGGAATGAGGACAGTAATCTTAACCAAGTGTTAAGAAGAAATCCTGAAGGACGACGACCGAGAGGAAGACCACGACGTAAATGGTGGAGTCAAGTGAGGGCCGATATGGAGAGAATTGGAGCGACCGAGGAAGACGCGGGGCATCGAGAGAGGTGGAGGGGCTGTGTTGGTGCGGCTAAATATCTACTTAGATATGTGTGGCCATGGCAGTAAGTAAGTAAGTAAGTAAGTAAGTAAGTAACGCTTAGTTTAGCGGTAATTGGCGATTTTCTGTTTTTTTCTCACGAAAACGTGTGAAAAATCGATTTTTTAAGATTTCGGCCTAAGAATGCATTTTACGACAAATGTGTATATAATAAAATTTATAGGAAATTAAAAGATCTACAAATTTTAATTAAAGCATTTTTCTCTACAGAGCCTAGTTTAGCGTGAAAGAGTGATTTTCCGTATTTTTAAACTAAACTGAGGTTGATTTAAATTTTGCGTCTTTCATATATGATTAAAATTAGGTTATGTTATTAAAGTTATTTTTTTGTTTATTTCTAATGTTTTATTAATAATGTTAGGTTTATTGTTAATTATTTGGATTGGCAAGAGAAAGTTGTGTGAGTGTTTCACACCAGATTTTTTCCTGTGTTTTATAACACACAAAGAACATGAAGTTAATGTCAAGGGTTTTTTTTTGTTTAACGTCCGACTGTTTTGCAATTACTGCTAATGCAGACGGTGATGTCAAGGGTGATCAATTTTATGAAAAATTAAGGTTAGTTTATCTTGTGTAGTATATTAAATTCTGCTTGAATTTTATTTATATTATGCAAAGCAAGGTTTGAAAAAGTTTTGTCAATATTCTACTTTACTTTATCCCATGAAACCGTGCAGCACATCATAACATAAGTGTATTAAAATTGTGATTTAAGTTAAGGCGATAAATTCCAGTTATTAAAAAATCAGATGTGAAACACCCACACAACTATCTCTTGCCAATCCAATAATTTAAAAAGTTTAAGTTATTTAAAAAAAAAGCTAAAACAATATTTGATTGATGAAACATTTTACAATGTGCACAAATTCCTTTCTAAATAGTTTTTGGTTGAAAAGTATTTAACTTCTAATTAAACAAATATTGTGTATTTGATAGAAAGGGGTTCATGACAAGCCTACTGAAGTAAGCAGTAGCAGAAACAAAGTTTTGGTGGTAAGTGATGAATTTATCATTGTGATAAACTTTTTGTTTATCAGTATTATCTTGACATGTCCTATACTCCATTTTGGAATCTCCTGGATGCAAAAAAATCCAACATAACCAAACATTAGTAATAAAACATTACATATAAAAAAACTACCCTCAAAAAACACCTTATTTTAAACCATAACCTTATTTAAAATTTATTTAACTTATTTAACCTTATTTTAAATCATAAGTAAATAATTCAAAATGAAAATCAACCACAGTTTGGCTTAGAAATACGGAAAATCACATTTTCACGCTAAACTAGGTTCTGTAAAATTCAACTGGAAGTAGCAGTTTATTCGTGTAATTTTTCACTTTTTTGCGATTTTCTCAAGGCGCCATGTTAGCTGAAATTCTTCTTGGTGAGGCTGTTTTCACGTAAAAACATTGTTTTTTTAAGATTACGGCTTTGATATCTATTTTAGCGCAAAAATTTATATAATAAAAGTTGTAACCAATTTAAAATCCTACAACTTTTATTTCAAACATTTTTTTGTATAACACTTATTTTAACGGTAATTACCGATTTTCTGTTTTTTTCTCACGAAAACGTGTGAAAAATCGATGTTTTTAATTTGAAACAGAAAAATTCAAAATATTTAAATAACAAATGAAAAATCAATTATTTATCATTACGGCTTCGTAAAGTAATTACAATTTATTTTCCTTCAAAAGAAAAGTATTTTTTCATGTCGATTTAACTAAATCGAGTTTTCACCGGATATACACGTTTTCAGACCCCCTAAACCTAAAGAAACTTGTTTATAGCGATTGGTCTGTGTGTGAGTATTAAAAATATCTCAAGAACGGAACATTGTAATAAGTTAAAACTTGAAACTTAAGTTGGGTTCTACAAAAGAACCCCACATTAACATTTTCATCAAAATCGGTCTACCGGAAGTAGTAGTTTATTCGTATAATTTTTCACTTTTTTGCGATTTTCTCAAAAACTGGTCCTAGGATTTTTTTCAAAATCGCCTGGTTTACTAAATTTTTTATGTTCTACAAGATAGAGTAGGCGCTATTTTTTGTTGAAATTCTTGGTGAGGCTGTTTACACGTAAACAAATGGTTTTTTTAAGATTGCGGCTTTAATATGCATTTTAGCGCAAAAATGTGTATAATAAAAGTTGTAGAGAATTAAAATCCTACAACTTTTTTTTGAATTTTTTTTTGTATAACGCTTAGTTTAGTGGTAATTAGCGATTTTCTGTTTTTTTTCTCACGAAAACTTGTGAAAAATCGATTTTTTTAAAAATTCGGCCTTAGTATGCATTTTACGATAAAATTGTATAAAATCAAATTTATAGGAAATTAAAAGATCTACAACTTTTATTTAGAGCATTTTTCTCTACAGAGTAATAGCGTGAAAGAGTGATTTTCCGTATTTTTAAGCCAATCTGAGGTCGATTTTCATTTTTCATTTCACTCATGAATAAAATTAGGTTATGTTTTTTGAGGTTAGTTTTTTGTTTATTAGTAATATTTTATTACTAATGTTAGGTTATATTAGGGCTAAAAAAAAATAGTTCTGTTTCTTATCACATAGTCAGCCACTTATATGACTGAACTATTTAAGAACAGAAGAGGTAGAGGTGTAAAAGACACTAGTCAGAGTTATCTCCTCTGAGAGTAATGAATTTCACTATGCAGCCAGACCCTGTGGTGAATGAAGTGAAGGTGTCATTTGCAGGGTGGAAAGTGAGTGCTTTTCGGAGGGCCTGGCATGCTGATAAGCATACTCTTTCAACTCAGTGAGGAAGGCAATGGTAAACCACCTTACTCCTCGTTTTTACTTAGTAAAACCTCTAGAGGTTCAAACCAGCCTTTCGGCTGTTGACCTAAACAACACAGGTTATATTGTTAATTAATTGCTTTGGCAAGAGAAAGTCGTGTGAGTGTCTCTCACCAAATTTTTAAACCCATATTACATGTTTATATTAACGTGTTTGGCTATAGTAATGAAAATTCCGCTTTAATTTTCTTTCAAATATTTCAAAAAAATCACTGTTTATGAAAGTGACTCAAATAACCTTTAGAGAGGAAAAATGAACAATCACTCCCTGTCTGTCAGTCGATATAGTGATGAAGGGGGTTTTATCCCGGCTGAACTGTTACTATATATTTCAGAAACTACGCACGCTTGCTGTCAAATCCTTTATTTCGTTTTTTTTATCAACATAACATAAAAATTTAGATTTCATATTTCTGGGAAATCGTTAAAATTCTTGATTATTTGTGTTACTAGTCGATGTTTTTATTTTTTTGTTTAGTTTTTTATTTTATTTTATCAGTATGTATGTTGTTACATCATTTTTAGTTGTCATTTACATTTATTTTTTCGTTTATAAATACTTTGTTTCATGTAAATTGAAATACACAAGGGTATATAATTCTATTTTACTGTAGATTTTCGTTGTAAAATTGAGATGCCATTAATTAGTAAACATTCTCGCAAATTTTCAGGTAGTATGCTTTTATGGGCGTTACCCAAAACAGGCTGGTAGTGTTAAATTATTGCACAGGATCTGTTGGTTCCATGGCTACAAAAAAAATAGTTCTGTTTCTTAGCATATAATCAGTGAATTATATGATTTAAAAACAGAAGAGGGAGAGGTGTAATTACTGCTAATGCAGACGGTGAAGGATGAAATGATTTTTTTGTAACGTATGAAAATATGCCGTGCCTGAATGGGATTCGAACCCAAGACCGCAAGATATGAATATATAGGAAGTATTATTTTCGAGTCAATTTTTCTAAATTAAGTTTTCACCGGATATACACGTTTTCAGGCACCCTGAACCCAAAAAACATGATTTTAGCGATTGTGTGTGTGTGTGTGTGTGTGAACAGAATATTTCAAGAATGGAACATCGGACGAACTTGAAATTTAAGTTAGGGACTACTACCGGACCCGACACAAATATTTTATATATATTTATATAGCGTGAAAGAGTGATTTTCCGTATTTTTAAGCCAAACTGAGGTTGATTTTCATTTTGCGTCTTTCACTCATGATTAAAATAAGGTTATGTTTATTTTTTATTTTTTTTTAATTGCTAATATGTGTACGTTGCAATCTGTTCAATTCAGAACAATAAGCAACCCCATGACCCAATGAGATGAGGATGATATGTATGACGTGTAAATGAAATGTAGTCTTGTACAGACTCAGGCCGACCATTCCTGAGAGAGTATGGTTAATTGAACCCCAACCATCAAAGTACACCGGTAACCACTGTCTAGTATTCAAATCCGTATAAAAGTAACTATCTTTACTAGGATGTTTATTAAGGTTAGTTTTTTGTTTATTTCTATAATAACAATAATCATGTTGTTGTTTAGGTCATCAGCCGAAAGACTGGTTTGAACCTGTAGAGGTTTTACTAAGTAAAACGAGGAGAGAGGTGGTTTACCTATGCCTTCCTCACCGAGTGGAAAAGTACGCTTATCAGCATGCCGGGTCCTCTGAAAAGCACATATTTTCCACTCTGCAAATGACACCTTCATTTCATTCACCACAGGGTCTGGCTGTATAATGAAATTCATTACTTTCAGAGGAGATAACTCTGATTAGTGTCTTTTACACCTCTACCTCTTCTGTTCTTAAATGATTGAGTCATTTAATTGGCTGACCATGTGATAAGAAACAGAACTATTTATTTTAGCCCTGCAACGAACAGATTGAGTGAACAATAATCATATTGTTCATTATTTGCATTGGAAAAAGAAAGTTATGCGAGTGTTTCACACCATATTTTTAAAAATAAAATTCCAAAACGTACAATTTCTTTTTTATTTCTTGAATTATAACAGACGATGAACATTCACCGAAATTACAAAAACTTTAATGGTTACTATATTTTTCTCACTGTACATTTGTAAGAAAATAAAAACCTAATAAATGTAACTCATATTAGAATAAATTACAATAATATTTCCGCATTTTCTTCGAATAAATTATTCTGTAAACAAAAAAAACAAGATAAAGGAGATCTCGTTAATATAATGATAAAGCAGGCCGTGAATTTCAGGCGTATACGTCTTGAAAAGTAAAACAAGTATATATAGACTTGTACACTGTAGGCATATACAGAACCAAACACAAGTGTATCCTAATTTCAGGAAGGAAAAGCGCTTATCAGCGCTTTCCACGTTGTTATAAGCCTGAAATAAATTAGGTTGTTTCCCTAACCTTACTTCAGTAACTTATATATCTATGTACTGTTAAATTTGTTTAGAGAAATACATTAACAAAAAAATGTTATCGCTGTAATAAATTAAGGTTAAAATTTAAAAAAAAGTCATTCATCAAAGTTTTTACTTTCTCTTGCCTATATGAATATTAGTTAGTTGCAGGGCTAAAATAAATAGTTCTGTTTCTTATCATATGGTCAGCCAATTAAATGACTGAATCATTTAAGAACAGAAGAGGTAGAGGTGTAAAAGACACTAATCAGAGTTATCTCGTCTGAAAGTAATGGATTTCATTATACAGCCAGACGCTGTGGTGAATGAAGTGAAAGTGTCATTTGCAGAGTGGTAAATATATGCTTTTCAGAGGGCCTGGCATGCTGATAAGCGTAATTTTCCACTCAGTGAGGAAGGCAAATGTAAACCACCTCACTCCTCGATTTACTTAGTAAAACCTTTACAGGTTCAAACCAGCCTTTTGGCTGATGACCTAAACAACAATATGAATATATAGGAAGGAAAGTATTGTTTTCATGTCTATTTTTCGAAATCGAGTATTCACCGGATATACATGTTTTCAGGCCCCCTGAACCCAAAAACATGTTTTTAGCAATTAGCCTGTGAACAAAATATCTCAGAAACGAAACACCGTACGAACTTGAAACTTGAAACTTAAGTTAGATACTACTACCTTACCCAACACAAAAATTTTCATCAAAATCGGTCAACCGGAAATAGTACCTAGTTTATTCGTATCATTTTTCATTTTTTATGCAATTTTCTCAAAAACGGCTCCTACGTTGTTTTTTTTAAATTCGCCTCATTTACTAAATTTTTTATATTCCACAAGATAGGGTAGGCGCCATGTCTGCTGAAATTCTTTGAAAGGATGTTTTCAAAGAAAATGTTTTCTTAAAAACAATTGATTTTTAAGATTGCAGCCTTAATATGCATTTTAGCGCAAAAATGTGTACAATAAAAGTTGTAGACAATTGAAAATCCTAAAATTTTTATTTCAAATTTTTTTTGTATAACGCTTAGTTTAGCGGTAATTAGCGAATTTCTGTTTTTTCACGAAAATGTGAAAAAATCGATTTTTTAAAGATTTAGCCTTAGTATGCATTTTACGAAAAAAGTGTATATAATCAAATTCATACGAAATTAAAAGATCTACAACTTTTATTTACAGCATTTTTCTCTACAGAGCCTAGTTTAGCGTGAAAGAGTAATCAGTTTTCAGTATTTTTAAGCCAAACTGAGATTGATTTTCATTTTGCTTCTTTCACTCATGATTAAAATTAGGTCATGTTTATTGAGGTTAAATTATTTGTTTATTTCTCATGTTTTATTATTAATGTTAGGTTATATTGTTAATTATTTGCATTGGCAAGAGAACGTCGTGTGTTTCACACCAGATTTTTTTATTTTAAATACTTAAAGTCGTATCAACAGCTTGGTTATTAGCGATTACAGTGGGTTTTGACTTTGCGTTATAAGCTAGAAGGTCCCGGGTTCGATTCCCGGCTAGAGTCTATAAATTATTACAAGCCTTTTTTTAAATATTGTAGCCTTAATATGCATTTTAGAGCAAAAGTGTATACAATAAATTTTGTAGAACATTAAAAACCTACAACTTTTATTTTAATAATTTTTTTGTACAAAGCTTAGTTTAGCGGCAATTAGTGATTTCTGTGTTGTTTTTTTTTTATTAAAATGGTAAAAAATTGTAATATTGCGGCCTTAGTATGTATTTTACGACAAAAGAGTATAAATAAAAGTTATAGAAAATTTAAAAAACTACAACTTGTATTTCAAGCATTTTCTTTTACAAAGCCTAGTTTAGCGTAAATTAGTGATTTCCTCTATTTTTAAATTATACAGAGGTTGATTTTCATGTCATTCACTCATGATTAAAATTAGGTTATGTTTTTCATATTACTTTGTTTAATAATGATTAACCATATGTTACACGTTTCATTATTTTCATTGGCAAGAGAAAGTCTACATTTTTGAACAACTATGAGTCCGACAATAACAATTTTAATATAAAATTTGTTAAATATTTATCTTAAACTCTTATTGTAAGCAATTTGGCTTTAAGAGGGGGGGGGGAGTCGGACTCGAAAAAAAGAAAAAAATATCGATTTTCAGGTTTTAGCTGTGTTATACAGTTTGAAATTAGCGCTTTCCAATGGTACCAAAATCACGTTTCTACGACTACTAGAAATATATTTTTTGGTTTTATAAAAACACATGTCATGTGAAAATTTTCCGTTTTCATACACAAGTAATATTGTGTAGATGATTTTTAGTTATTATGTCACTAATTTTTACGAATTATTTTAGAATTTCTCTTTCAATCTAGAAGGCACTTTTGTTAGTAAGATTTAGGTTATGCAATTTATATAGCATGAATTACTTAGTGCATTTCTGGTCGTATGGAGCAGAAATGCACTAAGTAGGTACGTTTTTATATAAAAATGCGTTTATAAATTTCAATCACCATTTCCCAAAAACTGTGTTATTTCAAACAAAAGATATGTTTTCTCAAGAACCAATAAAGCTTTTTTCTCTAAATTTTAATGGCACACTTCTTACATGTATTTACATATCAACAGACGGGATCATTTGACGTTATTTATTTTATAAAAAAAAAATATAATTTTTTTCTATAAAATTTCAGTTTTTGGAGTAGGCCTTCACGGAAAAAATTATAAAAACATTAATAATCTATATATTTTAAAATGACTCCGTTCATCTGTCAGGAACATACCTATAAATAACTGGTTAAAATTTGAAGATTTTCTGGCTATAGATAACGGAGAAAACGGGTCAAACATTAAAATGGGCTAAGATAGCAGTTCCGAAACCCCTTAAAATGAACCATACGGTTGTTAATTTTAAACAAACCGATTTTTCGAATGGGAGCAGAACATTCGCACGATTTTCCCTAATTTTAACGCTTCTACCAACTTGATAAACGCAGAAAATTTAAACGAAAATAATTTAATCAAAATAATTCTTTACATCATTTCAGCGATAAATTCATATAACAAAAATGAAACACAATTAAAAATTCTATTAATTGTGTAATATTTTTTGTCCAACACTAATTTAACGAAAACGAATGATTTCCTGGAAAAACCGGATAAAATTGCTTCATTTCATACAAAGTCGTTTGACATTGTTTTGGACACATCAAAATAATCGCCGGCCGCATTGGCGCAGTTGGTAACGTGCTCGCCTCTCATCATGCGGTCCTGGGTTCGAATCCCACTCAGGCACGGCATATTTTCATACGTTACAAAAAAATCATTTCATCCTCATCACACACAGTTACATCCCAACGTCGTCGCTAATGACCTTGATGTTGATGCGACGTTAAATAAATTAAAAAAAAATAATTGATATTAAAAATGTTGTACTGCAGAAAGATTTACGAGAATGTTAGATAGGTTAACCGACCATTTTGAATTAGAATAAAAAATTCTTTAAAAATCTTTATGAACTTAAAATATTTGGGGAACTGAAAAGTTATATTTATTTACTAATTTTTCGATATAATTATTAAAGGTACTTACAAACAACTGACAAAAAAATCACATCATTAAACACAAAGGAATCGAAACATAATTATTAATAAATTTTATGTTTCAAATAATTATAAATCTTGAAATAATTTACACATTTCAATAATTTCAGTATTGAAACTAAATTAATTTAAAATTAATATTTAATAGAATAAGTAGCGTAAGAAAATAAATATCACAGACAGTATGTTTACTTTTTAAAAACAACAAAAGACAACGTTAAAATGTATGCAATAACGTTAGAATAAAATGTAATCATTAAAAAACTCTGATAATAAAATATCTACTACATAAAAAACAATAAATAATAAACTACAAGAAAATTTATATCGAAATTAAACGAAAAACATTTAGGCTAGAGAAATGTAAACAATATTCGTGTTATTAACCAGAAATCTAATTTTGACTACGATCGGAATGTTTTAATCTATGAACTGTAATTTTGAGCTTATTTATTTCAACAAAAAAACTAATACAATAATTAAAAAATCCTTTAATGAAATATATAAAAAAATATTAATAAAACAATATTATAACACAAAAGAGATAAGATATAATTTCGAAATCAAACACAAAACAAAACAAAGGAAATCATGACCAAATACGGAGTTTTGTACAAGTTTACACGCCGAAACTAATATTTAAAATTATGTATAAATTTAAATAAAATAAACGTACAAATTTTATTAGTATTATACAAAATTTATAATGGAACCGGGTAAAATGAAAACAATATTGTTTACATTACTCAAATAACGAACGAAGAAAATTCTGTTGTTTTATACATACGATGATTTAAAAATAAAAACAACGGATAATAAATAAAATATAATTACATAATTATTATAAATATTTTAAGATATATAATAGATTTATTTATATTATATATTGGTAATTAGATAAATAATCTTACCTAGAAATGTTGAGAACTATTTCGACTGAATCCAGATAATTAAACCACGTAGCTGAATAAGCAATGTAGCACAAAACATTCACTTTAAAAATTTATAATCACAAAATAATACTAATAAATTTATAGTATAATTAACAGTTCAAATAAAATATGAGTTTATAAAAAAAATAACACGATCACTATATGACTAGATGAGTTATATTTTTTTATTAATAAAAAAATTAAAGGCATACAACGGGGGATGTTATTAGAAATATAAATATATATTTTATAAATGTTTACAACACAGCTCTAACGTACCGAGCTGTATGGGCAATGCAATACTGTATACGAAATACAAGGTGGCTGGAAACGCGTTATATTTTAGAAAAAGAACAGTGGGGGGAATTTAACACACGTGTTAACCCCTCAGTCTGCGCAGAAACGTACTGCGCAACAGCTTCAACCCGGCACCCCTCAGAATTTCAGAACCCGCCAGGGTCTCTCATCTCTCAACCGACACAATATTTCCTATTAATTTACTAAGTGCGCCCTCTAGTCTTTCCCTCAAAACTATCTCGTATACTTTTTCCGTCTCTTTTTATTAATTCACCCTCTTATGCTGTTTTTTATCATTTCAAAACATAGAAATATGATATTGTTTTACTTAATTCTTTTTCTCTAATATACGTTCATACAAAGTCATGCATTCATTGTTGTACATTTCATTTCAGTTCTAATCTAACAAAGCATACCGGAATTTTATATTATTTAAAAACGTATAAATTTCAAATTGCTTCAATTGTTAACCCGGAATTCTAATAATACTATTTCAATTTTTTTTTATCAGCGAAAAGAACAAAAATACTTATACAATTTAATATTAATATTTTTATATATATCATTCTACATCTAGTTTTTGTAATACTGTAGTATTTTATTAAAAATCAATCTGTTTAAATTTACAACAGGAAATTAACACATTCGCACGACTATATCTTCCCAATGTATACCCATAATGAAAAATATAACCCATGTTTATTCTTTAGTAAACAATTAAAAATTAAATTAAAAAAAATTAAAAAAAATTGTTGTGAAACATTTACACGACTTTCTCTTGCCAATGCAAATAAATAACAATAACATCTAACATTAGTAATAAAACATTAGAAATAAAAAAAAACTAACCTTAATAAACATAACCTAATTTTAATCATGAGTGAAAGACGCAAAATGAATATCAACCTCAGTTTGGCTTAAAAATACGGAAAATTACTCTTTCACGCTAAACTAGGCTCTGTAGAGAAAAATACTTAAGTAAAAGTTGTAGATCTATTAATTTCCTATATGTTTGATTATACATACACTTTTGACGTAAAATGCATAGGTACTAAAGCTGAAATCGTAAAAAATCGATTTTTTACAAACATGTTTTCGTGAGAAAAAAACAGAAAATCGCTAATTACCGCTAAACTAAGCGTTATACAAAAAAAATGTTTAAATAAAAGTTGTAGGAATTAAAATTCTCTAAAACTTTGATTACGTACATTTTTGCGTTAAAATGCATATTAAAGCCGCAATCTTAAACAAACAATTTTTTTACGTAACAGCCTCTCTAAGAATTTCAGCAGATATGGCACCTACCCTATCTTGTAAAGCAAAAAAATTTAATAAATGAGGCGATTTAAAAAAAAATCGTAGGAACCGGTTTTGAGCGAATTGCAAAAAAGTGAAAAAATGACACGATTAAACAACTACTTCCGGTTAACCGATTTTGATGAAAATGTTCGTGCAGCGCCATGCGAATACGACAAAGTGAATGCAATCAAATTTATAGGAAATTAAAAGATCTACAACTTTTATTAAGATAATTTTTCTCAACAGAGCCTAGTTTAGTGTGAAAGAGTGATTTTCCGTATTTTTAAGCCAAACTGAGGTTAATTTTCATTTTGCATCTTACTCATGATTAAAATTAGGTTATTTTTATTGAGGTTAGTTTTTTGTATATTTCTAATGTTTTATTACTAATATTAGGTTATGTTGTTCATTATTTGCATTGGCAAGAGAAAGTTGTGTGAGTGTTTCAACAAGATTTTTCGTTTAATAAAGGCTTTTGCTCGTAACAGGCAGGCGGAGTGTCAAATTATTTGCAATCGATTTGGTAGTGTTCCTGGGCTACAAAAATAGTTTTGTTTCTTATCACATGGTCAGATAATTATAAGACTGAAGCATTTAAGAACAGAAGAGGTAAAGGTTTAAAATACACTAGTCACAGTTATCTCCTCTGAGAGTAATGAATTTCATTATACAGCCAGACCCCTTTGTTAATGAATTAAAGGTATCATTTGCAGGGTAGAAAGTAGATGCTTTTCAGAGGGCTCGACATGCTGATAAGCATACTTTTCCACTCAGTGAGGAAGGCAAATTTAAACCACCTCACTCCTCATTTTACTTAGTAAAGTCTCTAGAGGTACAAGCCAGCCTTTCGGCTGATGACCTAAACAACACCAAGACACATAGGCTTGCTTATTCAGTTATCCGTAGATTGTATTTTCTCCTTCCACTGGGTAATTCATACTGATATCAACAAAATTCCTGTTTTAAGTATTAACGGGTTGAATTTGTACATCGTGATTTAGATTTCAACGTGTCAGGTTGAGTAAGAAGTTAAACGCGATTACTTTATTTAGCCGTGAAGCTAAGCGAGCGGGTAATTGTTATTCTTTAATAAACAGGACCTCGCATAAGTAAAAAAAACATTTATGTAAAAGAATGCGAAAATTTTTATTTAACTTAATATTCTCCTTCCCTTCACTCTCTCCACTTCTTCTCCTCCTCCACCTCCTTTACTCTTCCCTCTTATTCTTCTTCTCATTTTTCTTCACATTTCTCCTACTCCTCATTCTTCTTCTCCTCACCTTCTCCAACTTCTTCTCTCCTTCTTTTTCTCCTTTTTCTTCTCATTTTTCTCCCCTCCTCCTTCTACTTCTTCTTCACTCCTTCTTTTTATCCTTTTTCTTTTCATTCTTCTCTTCTTCTTTTTTCTACTTCTTCTCTACTCATTTTTCTCCTTTTTCTTCTCTCCTCCTTTCTTTCCTTCTTCTTCTCTCCTCCTTTTTCTCCTTCTTCTTCTCTCCTTCTTTTTCTCCTATTTCTTTTCTTTCTTCTCCTCTCCTTCTTCTACTTCTTCTCTCCCCCTTTTTCTCCTTCTTCTTCTCTCCTTCTTCTTCTCTCCTTCTTTTTCTCCTTCTTTTTCTCCTTTTTCTTTTCCTTCTTCTCCTCTCCTTCTTCTACTTCTTCTTATCTCCTCCTTTTTCTCCTTTTTCTTCTCTACTTTTTTCTTCTTCTTTTCCTCTCCTTCTTCTACTTCTTCTTCTCTCCTTCTTTTTCTCCGTTTTCTTCTCCTTCTTCTTCTATTCCTCCTCTACCTACACCTTCTTTTCATTCTCCTCCTACTCCTTCTTCTATTCTTCCATTCTTCTTCTTCTACTTCTTTTCCTTTTCTTTGCCTCCTTCTCCTACTCCTTCTCCTTCTCTTCTTTCTTTTTTCCTTCTCTTTTTTCCTTCCCTTCTTCTATTTCTTCTTTCCTGCTTCTTTTCCTCCGTCTCCTCCTTCTTTCATTTCTTCTTCTTATCCTTCTTCTCCTTTTTCTCTTCATTCCTTCTTCTTTTCCTTTCTTCATCTTCTACTTCTCCTTTTTCTTCTTCTTCACTTCTTCTTCTTTTCCTCCTTCGCCTCCTCTTCCTTCTTTTTCTTCTCCTCCTCCTTACGGTTAGGCATTTCAACCGAAATTTAAAATCACTTTCATTAAATGACCATTATAAAAAGTTAAAGAAATGTTTAAAGCGGAACAAAAATAATTTGATAGATCCATCTGTGGTAATCGACCATTAACAGTATTATAAAAGCAAAAGTAATAAAAATGTTTTATCTTAATTACTAAATTACAATTTTATTTATATTTTATTGCTTAATTACCTATTAAATAATATTTTTAAAAAACTGTAATATCATATTTTTAGATGCGTTCACATCTTTTGTTTAATTTATAGAAATTATATGAAGATAAGTGGGGTCTATAAAACGGAAATAGGCCCCTTCATCACCAGGCTTTAGTCAATGACAATAAAAAATATTAAGGGTTACTGAACTCCTCCTATGTGTAAATACTGGCTGTCCCAAAAGTTCAAACGGCAAAATATTTCGGATGTGAACAAATTTTTAAAATATATGCAGATGTGAACCTGACTCGAATACAAAATAATATTTTATGATGAATAAAAAAATGCTGTCCGCCATCTTGGATCCGCCATTTTGAATATAACTTTATTTTTACTTTCTCTTGCCTGTATGAATATATAACAAGGAAAGTATTGTTTTCATGTCGATTTTTCAAAATCGAGTTTTCACCGGATCTACAAGTTTTCAGACCCCATGAAGTCAAAAAACATGTTTCTAGCGATTGGCGATTGGTCTGTGTGTGTGCGCGCGCGCGCGTGTGTGTGAACAGAATATCTCAAGAACGAAACATCGTACGAAATTGAAACTTCAGTTCGATACAACTAGAGGACCCGACACGAACATTTTCATCAAAAGCGATCAACCGGAAGTAATAATTTATTCGTGTCATTTTTCACTTCATTGCGATTTTCTCAAAAATAGCTCTTACGATTTTTTTAAATTCGCCTCATTTACTAAATTTTTATGCTCTATAAGAAAGGGTAGGCGCCATGTCTACTGAAACTCTTGGGGAGGTTGTTTTCTCGAAAAAAAATTGATTTTTTTAAGATTGCGTCTTTAATATGTGTTCTTGCGTAAAAATGTACATATAGCCTAATAAAAGTTGTAGAGAATTTAAAATCCTCCAAATTTTAGTTCGATTATTATTTTGTATAGACCTTAGTTTAGCGGTAATAAGCGATTTTTTGTTTTTTCTCACGAAAACGCGTAAAAAAATCGATTTTTAAAAATATTTCTGCCCTAGTAGGCCTATGAATTTTACGACAAAAGTGTATATAATCAAATTTATCGGAAATTAAAAGATCTACAACTTTTATTTAGAGCATTTTTCTCTACAGAACCTAGTTTAGTGTGAAAGAGTGATTTTCCGTATTTTTAACACAAACTGAGTCGATTTTCATTTTGCGTCTTCCACTCATGATTAAAATTAGGTTATGTTTATTGAGGTTAGTTTTTTGTTTATTTGTAATGTTTTATTACTAATGTTAGGTTATATTGTTAATTATTTGTATTGGTAAGAGAAAGTCGTGTGAGTGTTTCACACCAGATATTTTTAAAAAGGAAGTTAGGCATATGGCACATGATTTCAATGTGAAATTTCAAGAAAATTGGAATAGGGAAAACTATACATCGATATCTCATTCGGTTTCGAAGATACCTTTCTTAAATTAACGTTACCTTTCTTTAAATTTCAGCAACGCCTTTTAGAATGTCATGTGTTACCTTATCATGGTATAATATTTATTTAAAAATTATTCAGGCGTATTTTTACTTTCTCTTGCCTATATGAATATATAGGAAGGAAAGTATTGTTTTCATGTCGATTTTTCGAAATCGAGTTTTCACCGGATCTATACGTTTTCAGACCCCCTGAACCCGAAAAACATGTTTTTAGCGATTGGTCTGTGTGTGTGTGTCTGTGTGTGCGTGCGTGCGCGCGCGCGCGCGTGTGCGTGTGTGTGCGTGTGTATGTGTGTGTGTGTGTGTGTGTGTGTGTGTGTGTGTGTGTGTGTGTGTGTGTGTGTGTGTGTGTGTGAACAGAATATCTTAAGAACGGAACATTGTACGAACTTGAAACTTGAAACTTAAGTTACATACCACTACCAAACCTGACACGAAAATTTTCATCAAAATCGGTCAACCGGAAGTAGTAGTTTATTCGTATAATTTTTCACTTTTTTGCGATTTTCTTAAAAACTGGTCCTACGATTTTTTTTAAAATCGCTTGGTTTACTACATTTTTTATGCTCTACAAGATAGGGTAGGCGCCATGTTTGCTGAAATTCTGTGTGAGGCTGTTTTTACGTAAAAATACTTTCTTTTTAAGATTGCGGCTTTAATATGCATTTTAGCGCAAAACGTTATATAATAAAAGTTGTAGAGAATATAAAATTCTACAACTTTTATTTCAAAAATTTTTTTGTATAACGCTTAGTTTAGCGGTAATTTGCGATTTTCTGTTTTTTCTCACGAAAACGTGTGAAAAATCGATTTTTTTAAGATTTCGGCCTTAGTATGCACTTTACGACAAAAGTGTATATAATAAAATTTATAGGAAATTAAGCGATCTACAACTTTTATTTATAAAATTTTTCTCTACAGAGCCTAGTTTAGCGTGAAAGTGTGATTTTCCGTATTTTTAAGCCAAACTGAGTTCAATTTTCATTTTGCGTCATTCACTCATGATTAAAATAAGGTCATATTAATTGAGGTTAGTTTTTTGCTTATTTCTAATGTTTTATTACTAATGTTAGGTTTATTGTAAATTTTTGCATTGGCAAGAGAAAGTTGTGTAAGTGTTTCACACCAGATTTTTTAACTTGATAACATTTATTACGTAATTTATTTAGTGTTACATAATTTACTTTATTTCATTCAACAAAAATGTGCGATTCATTAAAAATATCAAATTTCAAATAACGATACCTTTAAAGAGATATTTAAAGAAATGGGAAAATCTTCGAAACCGTATGAGACAACAATCTGCGATTTTCGCCATTAAAATTATCTTGAAATTTCGCATTGAAATCATACTTCATAAGCCCACTTTCCTATTTAAAACAATAAAATTACATTCAAGATGGCAGAAGTTTTTTTTGATTCATTATAAAATAATATTTTATATTCGAGTGAGATTCACATTTGCATATATTTTGAAATTCCCCTTACAATCGAAATATTATACCTTGGACAATTCAAATTGGCACAAGCAGCTTCGGTGTTTAGCTACTCCACTCTTCGCCCCTCGAAATGTAACGACGGTACAGTCACAGAAGTAAACAATCTGGTGTGAAACACTCACACAACTTTCTCTTGCCAATGCAAATAATTAATAATAAACCTAACATTATTAATAAAATATTAGAAATAAACAAAAACTAACCTCAAAAACATAACCTTGTTTTAATCATGAGTGAATGACGCAAAATGACAATCTAACTCCGTTTGGCTTAAAAATACGGAAAATCACGCTTTCACGCTAAACTAGGCTCTGCAGAGAAAAATGCTTTAAACAAAAGTTGTAGATCTTTTAATTTTCTATAAATTTAATTATATACACTTTTGTCGTAAAATGCATACTAAGACCGAAATGTTAAAAAAATCAATTTTTCTCACGTTTTCGTGAGAAAAAAAAACAGAAAATCGCAAATTACCGCTGAAATAAGCGTTATACAAAAAAAATGTTTGAAATAAAAGTTGTAGAATTTTACATTCTCTACAACTTTTATTATATAACGTTTTGCGCTAAAATGCATATTAAAGCCGCAATCTTAAAAAGAAAATGTTTTTACGTAAAAACAGCCTCAAGCAGAATTTCAGCAAACATGGCGCCTACCCTATATTGTAGATCATAAAAAATGCTGTAAACCAGTTGATTTTTAAAAAAATCGTAGGACTAGTTTTTGAGAAAATTGCAAAAAAGTGAAAAATTATACGAATAAACTACTACTTCCGGTTGACCGATTTTGATGAAAATGTTCGTGTCGGGTTCGGTAGTGATATGTAACTTAAGTTTCAAGTTTCAAGTTCGTACGATGTTCCGTTCTTGAGATATTCTGTTCACACACACACACACACTCACACACACACACACACACACACACACACACACACGCACGCACACACACACACACAGACACACACACACAGACCAATCGCTAAAAACATGTTTTTTGGGTTTAGGGGGTCTGAAAACGTATAGATCCGGTGAAAACTCGATTTCGAAAAATCGACATGAAAACAATACTTTCTATCCTATATATTCATATAGGCAAGAGAAAGTAACAATCGGCACTGTTATGTGCGACATACGCACAGTAACTACGCTTTGTTTTCACTGTTGTTATTAATAATCTGTCAGACATAATGATGTGACTAATTTGTTTTCATACATATGATTTTCTGCTCATTATAATATATTCAGACCAATTTGTTTAGTTAGTTGCGTGCATCTGTAGAGTATAGTTTAGTGAGTTTTTGCAGTTAAGTTCTTGTAATTTATAATTTAAATTTTTATTGAGACAAATTTTATTCCTAATTTGTGTAAGTTGCAATCTGTTCAATTCAGAACAATAAGCAACCCCCATGACCCAATGAGATGAGGATGATGTGTAAATGAGTTGTAGTCTTGTACAGATCCAGGCCGACCATTCCTGAGAGAGTATGGTTAATTAAACCCCAACCATCAAAGTACATCGGTAACCACTGTATAGTATTCAAATCCGAATAAAAGTAACTAACTTTACTAGGATTTGAACCAGGAACCTTCGTCTCCGAAAATCAGCTGTTAAACAGCTGATTTTGGCGACAACTTTACCTCTAGACCAACCCGGTGGGTGGGACAAATTAAATACATATTTTAAAATGAAATAATTATTTGTATGTTTGTACATTGGAAATAAGGTCGTAGGCATTTGCGTACATTAAAATTTGTAGGCCTTGTTGAAAGAATAGGTTATGGACATACTTAATGAGGAACTGTATGTACACATAGAACAATAGTTTTGCCAGTTCAAATTGTACACAATTAAAACCGTTGCGTCTTTTGGTACACCCAGTAGTATATGTATTAAAAGTGTGTTCTGAAAAGAGATGGTATAAGTGGGTGGAGAATTAAACGATGGGAGTGTGTTAGGTTAAATTAGTAATGATATAAAAGTAGAACGTTGTTAATCCGGACTGAATTAGGCTTGAAGTAGAGCCGGATATTCGAAAATTCGAATTAACTTTAATTTTTATTTATTTATGTTTTACTCCATTTTGTTATTTTCTGTTGTTAAGGTCATCAGCCGAAAGGCAGATTTGAACCTCTGGAAGGTTTATTTAGTAAAACGAGAGGTCAGGTGGTTTACCTTTGCCTTCCTCACTGAGTGGAAAAGTATGCTTATCAGTATATCAGCAAAGTAAAAAGCACCTAATTTCCACCCTGCAAATGACACCGTCTCTTCCTTCACCACAGGGTCTGGGTGTATAATGAAATTCATTACTCTCAGAGGAGATAACTCTGATTAGTGTCTTTTACACCTCTACCTCTTCTGTTCTTAAATAGTTCAGTCATATAATTGGTTGACCATGTGATAAGAAACAGAACTATTTTTTGCAGTCTATGAACAAGCAGATCGAGTGCAAATAATTTAACACTCTCACCTGTTTGTTGTGGGAATTTGTTAATTTACATATAATATATTGTTGTTGTTTAGGTCAACAGCCGAAAGGCTGGTTTGAACCTCTAGAAGATTAACTAAGTAAAACGAGGAGTGAGGTGGTTCACCATTGCCTTCCTCACTGAGTACAAAAGTAGCTTATGCTTATCAGCTTGCCAAGCCCTCCGAAAAGCATCTACTTTGCACCCTGCAAATTATACCTTCACTGCATTCACCACAAGGTCTGGCTGTATAGTGAAATTCATTACTTTTAGAGGAGATAACTCTGACTAATGTATTTTACACCATTACCTCTTGTGTTCTTAAATAGTTTAGTCATATAATTGACTGACCATGTGATAAGAACTAGAACTATTTTTTATAGCTCTGGAACTAGCAGATCGAGTGTAAATAATTTAAAACTCCACCTGTTATGGGCATTATATTATGTTATTAATAATAATAGATTAGTAAATACGAATGCAATAGAAAAATCTGATGTAAAACATTCACATGACTCTTGCCAATGTTTTTCCGCCCCGTATTATAGGGCCAATTAGACCACATGAGATGACTTAAGACTTTTTAGAAAAAATTTTGCAGCTACATTTTCACCATTCCGTTCACTGTAGACGTTTCTCCTTTCTTCTGTCCACCCAGAGTTAAATTTCTGCTCTTCACAGAAGCCCGTACAGGCCATAATTATTTGACTGAATTTTGTTCAATTCATTACATATTTTCCCGGTTTATTCCAGTTTTCTCAATATCCTTTCTGACTTTTTACTTTCTCTTGCCTAGATGAATATCAAGGAAAGAAAGTATTGTTTTCATATCGATTTTTCGAAATCGAATTTTCACCGGATGTACACGTTTTCAGACCCCCTGAACCCAAAAAAACATGTCTTTAGCGATTGGTCTGTGTGTGTGAACAGAATACCTCAAGAACGGAACATCGTACGAAGTACGATGTTCCGTTGAAACTTGAAACTTAGGTTAGATACTTCTACCGAACCCGACACGAACATTTTCACCAAAATCGATCAACCGGAAGTATTTCGTGTTTTTTTCACTTTGTTGCGATTTTCTCAAAAACAGCTCCTACAATTTTTTTTAAAATTCTCTTATTTACTAAATATTTTATTCTCTACGAGATAGGGTAGGCGCCATGTCTGTTTAAATTCTTGGGAAGGCTGTTTTTTCGTAAAACAATGTTTTTTTAAATATTGCGGCTTAAATATGCATTTTAGTGCAAAAATTTACATAATAAAAGTTGTAGACCATTTAAAATCCTACATGATTTATTTCAAACATTTTTTTGTATAACGCATAATTTAGCAAAAATTACCAATTTTCTGTTTTCTTCTCACGAAAATGTGCAAGAAAAATCGTTTTTTTAAAGATTTCAGCCTTAGTATGCATTTTACGACAAAAGTGTATAAAATCAAATTTATAGGAAATTAAAACACCTACAACCTTTACTTAGGGCATTTTTCTCTACAGAGCATTATTTAGCGTGAAAGAGGGTCAGGCTTTATAATGAAATTCATTACTCTCGGAGGAGATAACTCTGACAAGCGTATTTTGCGCCTCTACCTCATCTGTTCTTAAATGTTATATATTTAGTCATATATTTAGCTGAACATGTGATAAGAAACAGATCGACTGCAAATAATTTAACACTCCATCTGCCTGTTATGGGCAATACTCGTAATATAAGAACTAAAATGTTGAAGAAAACGCTTAATATTTTTATAAATAACAAGTTACAATTATTTATAAACAATAAATTACTCCCGGTTTCAATGGAAAATATTTACCTTAAATAGAAACTTTTAGTGGAATAAAACAATAAACGTACAATAGATAGGTTTTTGTTGCAATGTAAAAAAAATCCCCTAAAGATTTCTCAACTAAGAATTCGAAATATAGTTAAGTATCAGATTTGGTATTTATGTCTCATGAGACAAATGTACACGGAATTGAAAAGATAGAAGAAATAAGAGAAACGGAAAAATGAGTATCAGAAAGAATTCTGTTGAAATTGTTATAACAAAACTGAGTTTCCTTCCGCAGTTTTTTTTGTTGCGTTTTATTTTAACTTTTATCGCGCCTTTGTTACTGAAAAAGAAAGAGAGAGAACGTTGCAATTTAAAAAAAAATTTAATAAACCAAATTTAATTTTCCTTCAATTTTCAATACCACAACAATAATAGTAGTAATACTTTTCCCCCAAAAAATTACAATTTTAAAAGTTGAATTTAATTAATTTATGGTTATAAATTCAGTGATGGCAATTTTTTAAATTATAATCTATAATTTTCCTTTGCCCGTCCATCCGTCACACCAAGATGTCAGAGACTACAAGAGGTAGCGACAAACCGTTTTCGGATTCGTAATCTACACAAAAAGTTAGTAGGCCTGGATT